>CM041647.1:10159448-10186930 GCA_023333625.1 Bothriochloa decipiens
AAAAAATGGTATTCACGTTGGAGAGTGTATTTTGAGGCCGTGTCCATAAACTCACCCAAACTTTTACACGCCTTGTCCACGAAAAACGACCATCCAGGTGTGGTAGAAGTGTTTATAAATTATATAAAATCCAAACGAAGTCCAAAAATGACGAAAATTGTCGAGGTGTTTTGTCATCGCATGTCGAGGCTATGATAAAAATTAAAGAATGTTCAAAGCAAGTTGAGACGTCGGATGTCTACAACTTAGACATCTCCACATGTGATCACCTTGTGATCACATGTCGAGATGCGTGGGTTTTAGGCACGCGACGTCACAACTTGCTTGAAACTTTCTCAGTTTTTTACCACAGCCTCCACATGCGATGACAACGCACCTCGATAAGTTTCATCATTTTCGGACTTCGTTTGCATTTTATATAATTTAAAAACACTTTTCCCGCACGTAACTCGTCATGTTACGACACTAACATGGTCGTAACTTCATGCGAGGTCCTGGATACGGCCTCAACATACTCCTAATATTATGAATACAATCTTTTGAATGACCAAATTCTATTATTTCATGTACCTGTAGTTCAAATTTGGAGTTATCGAAAAAATTTAAAGAAACAAAAGTAATTGAAGAAATATAGCAAAAAAAGTCAAAATTGTCCCAACTTCTGAAGTTGTGATGTATTTACTGTATCAAGGCCCCACAAAAAAAGAGAAGAAAAAACAAAAAAAAAATTATTCTTTGCCGAGAGCCAGAGCCGGCACTCGGCAAAGAGGCCTTTGCCGAGTGCTGGCCGACGTGGCACTCGGCAAAGGATTTTATTAAAAAAACATAAAAAGGATTTTATTAAAAAAACCTTTGCCGAGTGCTGGACATATCGGCGCTCGGCAAAGGTGGCTCCTTTGCCGAGTGCCTAACGGTAGGACGCTCGGCAAAGGGGACAGCCCCGGATGCCGTTTGTCCAAGCCCCATTTTGCCGAGTGCGCCTCTTTGCCGAGAGCCTGGCCCTCGGCAAAGATCCCTTTTGCCGAGTGCTTTTCTTTGCCGAGTGCTTGACACTCGGCAAAGAAGTCTTTGCCGAGTGCTGTTTTTGACACTCGCCAAAGAGCCTCTTTGCCGAGTGCCCATGTTTTGGCTCTCGGCAAAGATTTCGGCACTCGACAAAGATGGCGTTTCCGGTACTGAACACATATGTTTGAAATAGCTGAAATATTTGTATCATACCAGTGCAACTTACATGTATACCTATTACATTATATTCAACATCTAGATAACACATTTGAAAGTGCGTTTGGAACAGCTAAAACATCACTGAAACATATATTGCAAGTGAACAAAAACATATATGTTTGAAATAGGTGAATATTTAGATGAAATAGAGTGATGAAAAAGATTGGGCAGAGGTGGGCCGGTGCAACTAGCTAAGGGCCTAAGCCGATGGGCCAAAGCAGTACCCCAGCAAGCAACATGCAGCGAGCTAAGCTAGGCTTAACGCATACAACACAAAGAGAGGAAAAGATCAGCACGACGAGGCGCCGTAGGCCTAGGTGCTAGGCAGCATAGGACAGGCACCACAGGGAGGCCTGCAGCTCTAGGCGCGTCCAGCACACAAGAACAATGGTAGATGGCACGCACGGCCACGACAAAATAAAGCAAGGGACCGTGCGTAGCCTAGAGCTATATTCGTTCGGACTATAAAAACAATTCTTTCTCCGACTAGTCGACGTGTATGCAGAACCACTAACTAACCATGGCTTTCCTTGCCACCGCCCACCACTCGGGGCTGGGGCGCTGCAAACAACTCGTGCTTGGCCAAAAAAAAGAAAAAATTGAACCAGTCTGTCAGTCCTCACCCTGTCCTGTTTGCGCCATTAATTTCTGTTATCCTCTCCAGCTCGCTGAGCCAAAATGAACCAGCTCAAGCTAGCAATCAAAACGAGCTGTGTTTATTTCCTACTCATTTAGACAACGAACAGAGTGAGCGCATTATCTAAACATGCGGAATTCAAAGGAAACAGCTTGCTCAACATCCACAACCAGGTACTTCCATAGTTTTCTTGGCTCTTCACTGATGTTTTAACGAAGAGTACCCAGTCACTGTGAAACGAGCACTCCTGAACACCGCATCTCTCTTTTGGCCAAAAACAAAAACGCTCATGTCCCTCGTGTTTGCAACACTTTGTCTTGCTCCTGCAGCCGCGCTCCTTTTTATATGGTGTGAAAGAGATAGCAATATTCACACAACAAATGTAGGTACTAGTAGCATTTGATTGCATCAGGTTGTTCAGTGCCTGTTATCTCATTGAATGGTCAGTTGGCCACCCACCAGGCCACCACAGCGCCACTGATGTTTGTGAGAGGAGCAAACGTGGTACAAACAAGAGTCAGTTGAGTCAGCCTCCCGTGGTGCAGACGCATTCTAGACTTGTGCAGTCTGGGTGGCCCTTAGATGAGCAGCGTCTGCAGCGGGATGCATAGGCTTAACCCTGTTCATGGGCTAGGTTTGGCGGTTTCTGATTTGTTTCCAAACCAACCCAAGATACGTATCCCGGTGTGGTTTGGGCTGGTCTTCACCAGGTAGCCACGAGTTTGATTAACTTAGTTGGGTTGGGTTGGTCATGGTTAACACGGTTACTGTAGGTAACAGTTGCTATATGGTTGTTCGTTAAGGTACCCAAGCGAAGCTGTCAGCGCTCGTCGCCGCTGCTGTTGCGCTCGCGATTGATGTCGCCGCTGCCGTGCTGTGATCGAGCTGGTGCTCCTGCTCGTGGTCATCAGTGCTGCTGCCGCACTCGCTGTTCGTCTCGTCACCGTCGCGTGCTTACCGATGCCGCGATCGAGCTCGCCGGCTCGCCCACCGCCGCCGACGGTGCCACGCTCGCCAGTGTTTCAATCGCGAAATTGGAGCGGCTGGCGGCTGAAGGCAAAGCGTCGTCGCTGGACTACAAAGCCCCAATCTCTTACAAAGTAACGATTCAATCATCTTCCTCGTTGGAACATTCAGACTAGGTTCAGAGGTAGCAGGACATTCATACCTGCCATCCATGGCAGCAAGATCAACTTGGGGTGAGCATTCGCGCTGGACCCTACCTTGCGGTCCTTGCCCTACCGGATCCTCCAACCCCTAGTTCACGCTCGCGCTCGATGCCGCTGCCGCTCTCGCGCTTATGCTCACGTTCATCAGCGCCGCTGCCGCTGCCGCGCTCGCGGCGTGTCTCGTACTCTCATCTCCCGCCGACGGTGTCATGCTCGGTGCCACCCGCCGCCGTCGCTTCACGCTCGCGCTCGTGCCCGCCGCTGCGCGGCTCGTAGCCTTGTATTTTTACGGGTTTGGATGGTTTGGACGGCTTCTAACCATGACCGGATAGGAGGCGGTGGAAGTCTTCACTGGGTACACGGGTTTCAGCCCAGACCACGTTGTAACCGTGGTGTTGGTTTTGCCCGGGCTGGTTTTGGGCCGGCAGCCGGTTTAACAAAACCGGTGAACAGGGCGACATAGGCTCTCCTCCAGATGCCGCACCTTCGTCCGTGGCGTCATCTGACCAGCCTCTTCCTGCACCGACACTACCATTACTTGTAAGGGCTAACAGTGTTAAGCGAGCAATATGGCTGATTCATATGAATTGTACAGTGAGCAAACAACATATTTGATACACAATGGACAAATACAAAATTGGAGCACAAAAATAACAATTAAGATGAACAATTCAAGTTGTGCTTATGTATGTCTGAACTTTAAAATTTATGTATGGAAAACTCATTGTAGCGAACCTATGTATGCACTTGATCTGATTCTAAGCTAGGAGGAAAAGGAAGAACTGAGCTTGCTCGACATCCACACACGATTCCAAGGATTTCTTGGCTCTTCACTGATGTCATAGCAAAAAGTGCCCATTTACAGTGAAACGAGCACTACTGATGCTTTCCAACCCGACAACTACACTATGCCACAGCAATTACCTCAGATAAACATGTCATCTCTATTTTTGCCAAAAACAAAGCGCTCATGTCCCTCATGTTCCCAACACTTTGTCCTGTTCCTGTAGCCTCTTTTTTATATAGAGTGAAAGAGATAGCAATATCACCCAACAAATGTAGGTACTAGTCGCTATTGATTACATCAGGTTTTTCAGTGCCTTTGATCTCATTGAATGGTACAACGCAGCACAACTGATGTTTCATGACATAAACAACACATAAGTTCGTGACTTTCGTCTCTTTTCAGAGTTGAGAGATGGTCCAGCCTTAAAGGGAAATCTCATCGAGTGTTGCAGGGCTCGGAATCAAGTGAAGTGGCAACTGTGAACAGATCATGTAAGATAAAATTTTATCAAAAGCCTAAGGACTCCCCTTTTTCTTAGACATCAGGTTCCAACAGCTAGCCATACATTGGTAAAATAACAAATGTCTTCCACTTAAAGTCCATCAACAAAGTGCTATTCTTAGTTCAAGCATAAAACATTGACATGCATTTTTAAGAACGTAGGTGGAAATTTGAAGGTGCTAGAATCTGGAGCGCCATAGATCCCCCAACAAAAACATTTTACACTAATGAGAACAAAAAATGGTTACATCACAATAGTGTATATGGATCTATAATAGTCCCGTAATGCTAGGACTGGAATGTCTGACCCCTTTCAAACGTGGCTAATAACTATTGGCTAAGGTGCGGTGCGTTCTCCTCCACTCATATCACCATGGCCTTATCCTTTCCTCTGCTCTCTCCTGCACGAAACACTCCCTCGGCTCCCTCCCGCATGGAACGCTCACTCCAGCGCCGCAACATTTCTCTGCCGCGTCGCACCGCCGTTTCCTCCCCGATGTGTTACATGAGCCGCACGCCCTACTACCATTACACGAATCCGGCGCTTTGCCGAGTGTTAAAACCTTTGCCGAGAGCCAAATATCGGGCACTCGGCAAAGGGAGGCTTCGTCGAGAGCCAGATGGAACACTCGGCAAAGACTTCTTTGCCGAGTGTCAGGCACTCGGCAACTCGTGGCACTCGACAAAGGGCCTATTTGCCGAGTGCCCGGCGCTCGGCAAAGTACGCCACTCGGCAAAGCTAGCCCAGGCCGAACGGCGTCCGTGGCCATCGGCTTTGCCGAGTGTGGGCCGTTAGGCACTCGGCAAATATTTTTTAATTATTTTTTTCTAAAAATCTTTGCCGAGTGCCGCGTCGGCAGGCACTCGGCAAAGGCCTCTTTGCCGAGTGTCAACCATGGCACTCGGCAAAGTGCCAATTTTTTTTTTGTTTTTTCATCCCAAATTTTTATAGAACCTTGGTACAACAAATACATATTAAATTTGAAATTGGGGAAAGTTTTGAGTTTTTTTGCTATATTTTCCTAGTTATTTTTGTTTCTTTGGATTTTTCCGGCGACTCCTCATTTGAACTGCAGGTACATGAAATAATGGGACTTGGCCATTCCAAAAATATTATTTATGTTTCTTGGAGTATGTTGAGGCCGTATCCAGGAGCTCACATAAAGTTAGGACCATGTTGGTGTCGTAGCATGGCGAGTTACGTGCGAAAAAAGTGTTTTTTAATTATGAAAAATCCATACGAAGTCCGAAAATGACGAAACTTCTTGATATGTCATGTCATTGCATGTGGAGGCTATGAAAAAAGATTGAGACAATTTTGAGCAACTTGCGACGTTGGATGCCCAAAACCCAGACATCTCCACATCTTAGGTATGGATTTATGTATGGACTTGGGCAGCATGGATGTGTATGGACTTGCATGGATGACTTTATGTTGTGGATGGACTTGCGGCTTCGACCGTTATGTTGGATCATGCTTGGATGTGTGGATGGACTTGTATATGCATATTTGTGATAATGGCTTCGACCATTATGTTGGATCATGCTTGAAATGTGAGATATTTGTGCCTTTATGTGAGATTATGTGATATTGGATACATATTTGTGATAATAGATGCATATATGTGATGTTTGTTGAATATATGTGATATTGGATGAATGAAATGAGAGAAAACAGCAGAAAACATGAAAAAAAATCTGTTTTCCAGCTTTGCCGAGTGCTAGCACTCGGCAAAGCTGGGAATCATGCCCCCAGGTCAGCAGCTTTGCCAAGTGCCAGCCTGGCACTCGGCAAAGTGACCATAACTTTGCCGAGAGCCGGCACTCGGCAAAGGTCTTTTTCCGAATAAAAATAAAAAAATAATTAAGCTCTTTGCCGAGTGCTTGCCACCTCAGCACTCGGCAAAGAATTTTCGGGAAAAAAAAATAAATAATCTTTGCCGAGTTCCCTCCTTGTCAGCACTCGGCAAAAAAAATTTTTAAAAAAAATAAAAAAAGTCTTCGCCGAGTGCCTGCCACGTCAGCACTCGGCAAAGATGGCCTGGGGTTGACGGCGGCCGTTAGGTTTGCCGAGCGCTGACATGGCACTCGGCAAAGGCTTTGCCGAGTGCACGACACCTGGCACTCGGCAAAGAACCCTTTGCCGACGTATTCTTTGCCGAGTGCGGCACTCGGCAAAGCCTTTGCCGAGTGTAAAACGGCCTTTGCCGAGTGCTTCGAGCACTCGGCAAAGACCCTGATTCCTGTAGTGTACCTCACTCTCCTTGCTCCTGCTCCAGCGCGGTGGTGTCCCCAGTGCGAGTACGACCTCAGATCCATACGGTCACCCTTGGCGACCCTCTTCCTCTTCTCCGGGCACCATATCCCTTGCCTCAACTCAGGTGCAGGAAGGGGCACAACACCGAGGGCGGCCCCCGCGCGAGCTCGCAACTTCCTGGCACGCGCTCACAACCCCAGCAGCGGTCCTGCTCCGGCACAGAGAGACCCCAATGCCCGCAGATCCAGCAGCCATGGCACTCCTCACATCAAGCTCTCTCTCTTTTGCCCCATGTAGTAATTGCAAGTTTGAAATGTTGCAATCAGGGGATATATGCTTCTTATGTTGCATTTGTTTACAAAGGCATGTTTCCCCTAGTACATTTTCTATTGTTTTTCGGACGCATGCTGCAATTGTGTACATCTGGGTGTTACATTTGCTTCACACATATGTTTCCTGTGTTTATTCAAATGTTTGCCTATGGTTGCAATGGTTTCAATTGTGTTTCAGCAGTGCTTTTCAAGTCTTTCAGAAGTATGCCTCATATGTTTCAACTCTGTTGAGGCGTATGTTACAACCTGTTATTTTCTTATGTTTCAAAAATACATCGGGCATATCTCCTCCCCTCAACTTCAGTTGGATCTCACGGTTGGGGGCAGAGGTGCATGGTTGTGATGTGGCGAGTTACATGCAGAGGCTGTAGACATTCGGTAATGCCAGGACTAGAATTTTTTACGCATGCAGGCGGGGGGCAGGCGTCTAATGGATCGGATATCCCAGCGTCAGCAGTTCCCAAAACATTATGTCCACTAATCAAGTCATTTTGGTTTGATTAGTAAATCACATCGCCAGAAGTTCCCAAAACAGTAAAAGGAAACCAAATTTATCATTTCATTTTGTGACTAGTCAAGATGGGTCTGCCGTTTGATTTCGTATACTCAAACATTGTTTAGCATCTGCAGCCTATCCTAACTTGATTTGGGCAGCTGATACTTCATTTTATTCCAGTTGTTTGTCTTCCTGTTCATTATGTGATATTCATTCAGTTGGGAGAAACTGACTTCATGTTTATTCAATTTTTTTTGTTCAGGCCAAGGTTCATATATTGCTTCTGCCATTTGATAGCATCAGGTACCATCAACCAACCTTGGGAAGGTAAGATCAAACTATGTTTATTCAGTTGCTTATACGATTATTGAAAGATCAAAATGTGCACATAATAAATTAGGTGAAACGTCTGAACATTTATCCTGAAAATTTGGTAAAAGAAACCCAACCTATATCATGGAGATTGGCTCCCTAAGAGGTCATGAACTACTAACCCTTAAGTCCTATAAATTTTGGATTCTAGGTGTATAATTGACAACCTATACTATACAGAGGAGCAAGGGAGCATAGTCGAGGACTATCCACCTGCAATGTGATGCGCTGATGTATCATCTTTCACATTTGTTTTTTACTATTACAAATTTGACAATGAAATTATTTGATCTTATCCTCATCTAAAGAAGTTAGCCCCATGAGCAACAATACTAATAAAAATTGAAGAGACAAGCCCCAAACATTAATGGAGACGGGCGAAAAGTATTCTTGTCCCCAAAAATATGATGTGGTTTTTACAGGTGGGCAATCTATTTACAGCCGCCATAAAAAAACTGGAAATCTTGTGTGCCGACCGGGGTGTCGCGCAGCCACGCGCCGACCACCCTGGCGGACGGAACAAAGAGTGAGCACGTGGCCAAGGCGACGGCCCATGGAGCGTTGCTATCCATACGGGAGCGTTGTTGTGTTCATTTTTATTATCTTTTATTTTATTTTTTTCTTTTTATTTTATATTTCCTTTGTTTTTTTCGTTTTCCTTTTCTCTTTGTTGCTCTTTTATTTCTTTTTTATTTTTAGTGTTGTTCTATTGCGATGTTCTTGTTCTATGTTGTATCTAGTGATGTTCATGTTCTATGGTGTATCTGTTCTATGTTGTACTTAGCGATGTTCTTGTTCTCTAGTGCATCTAGCGATGTTTTTTTTTCAGTTTATGGGATGTGCCATGGAGTTTTGGATGTTCTATGATGTATTATTCGATGTTTAATGACTTAATATGCAATATTCCGTGGTGTATTTTTGGATGTTCTTGTTCCGTGTGGGATGTTCGTGTAATGTTAACATGATATTTGACGATTATTTTAAATACAAGTTTATCATGAGATAAATGTCTATTAAAGAAACCGTCTAAGAGGGCCCACAAATAATTTCTTGGATAGTAGCACAAATAGTCAAAGAAACAGTGCAAACGACCCACAAAGAAAATTCTCGTATAGCATACGACACCTGGTCAAACAGCGGCTATTGTCCGACCAAGGTGGCGCCTAGCACGTCCCAAAAAACAATTAACACAGACGGACCTACCTCTTAAGATGTATATCTCTATAAAAGGCGGAGGCCCACCCATGGAAATAGTGCAGAAGCATGTATGAATCCATCAGCCCATCTCAGACCAATACAATGTCAGGGTATATAAACAAGAAACCATATTCTCTCGGTTGCTGCTCTCCTTCTCCTGGCAGCATCTTCCGCTCCTCCCTCACTGCCCTCATTCCTCTCTCTTTCTCCCTCTCACTCATAGCCGGTGGCCTAGATGAGCGTTTGTGGTGGTGGATCAAGCAAGCTCACTTGGGGTGGTGCTCAGCACAGATCTGCAAGGAGGGTGGTGGCTGGTGGATCTATGAGTGCGCTCTATTCTCTCTCTCAACCTATCTGAGGTGACAACGACAATGTGAGGAGGCAACGCCAAATCTGATGAGGAGGGGTGGATCTGAGAAGACACGTGTGGATCGAGCTGGTGCAACGTTATGGTAGCATATCGAGCAGGTGTGGGCGCTGGGGTCGCCTGGTGGCCAGTGTAACGAGCTTAGCCGATGGGTTTGGTTTTTTCTCTTTATTAACAGTGGTGGACGACTATAATTAATTAATAAGGTGTGGCGAGTACATAACATAAGGGCCCAAATATTAATCAAAATTAGGTCCTTTTTATGAGAAAAAATAGTCTAGGAACGTCGATCTCGTCTTGCAGCATCAATTTATGCCTACGGCCCATTAGAAAAGGTCCATGTAGCTAGCCTTTGTGCATAAATGCAAATGGCAGACCACATAGCAGGTTTCTCTTCTTCCTCGGCCGGTTGACACGATTTAAACTTTAATAGCGCTAGACGATATTCCTGGTAGACATGATTCAGAGGAGTTTCCTCCACACCTGACAGTGACAAAATGACTGAGGCGGGAGTGGTGCCCGCCTCTATTAATCGTTTTTGCCCGTGTCTAAACTTTGTTTTGGTAGAAGTGCAGATCTTAAAAAAAAGAAAAGAACAGGTCTTAAGAAAGGAAAAGTGAAGCAACACATGGAGAGTCCAAAACTATTGCTAGCAAGCATATATTCAAGACAAGTAATGTGATTCAGTGGAGTTACAGTTCCTTTCTATCTCCAAAGAAACATACATAAAATACTTATTTGCTGAAAATTTATGCAGAAACATAATATGACCACAATGGCAAATGGCCACCCCCACCGTTAGTCGTTAGATAAGGACAGGGACTAGTACTGATCCGTGACACAACTCTTGATGTGTGTGTTGGATCAGCGTTTCATTCCCAATCTCTGAATTTATAAATAGCTCAAATCGCAACATGATATGGCTCATTTTTTGTCTTATTTCGTCTCCAGTGTTCTCAGATTGAACATTTCAACTCCCTTGATTTCGGTGGATCACGATTCTTGGGGTTGTAAGGAACTGCACCAAATCTGGCTTTGCTTTCTCATCCCCGACAAGATGTTGCCAGCATCGTAGGTACTTGCACGGTCTTCTTGCCTCTTCACTTATGTATCAAGGAACGCCACCCATTCAGACTGAAACGAGCACACCTCCTGATGCTTCCCAAGCCTACAACTACTCTACGCCACTGAAATTATCTCAGGCCGGTGAACACCTCATCTTCCTTTCAAAGCCTGCACTGTGTCTTGCACTCTTGCTCCTTCAGCTTCTTTTGTATATGGAGTCAAAGAGATGGCAATATCACACAGGAAATGTAAGTAGGTACTAGCATTTGATTAGCATCCAGTTATTCTGTACCTGTAATTTCATTGAATAGGCAGGGGCACCCACACCTGGCGACCAATGCACGACTGAGATTCTATGATAAACCGCTCACTCAGTTCATCACTGTCAACAAACCGCACCACTGATATGATGTAAAGCCTTGGAGGGAAATCAGGGTTTATGACCTCATCCCAAGCCAATTCCTTGCACATAAAACCCATCAGGTGCTATTCTTCTGCAAGCTTTTCCAAGACCCATCAACGTGATGTCAGCGAAATCAGCTTGGGATGAAGTCATGAACCCTGATTGCGAAACTATTGAACTCCTCGTTCCAATTGAACTCCAATGCGTTATCCAGGACAGGAGTGAGAATTAGCGCCACTGTCGATCGGGCCAGAAGCAAACACGGTTTTCTAATGTCGCTCCCACATGACAGTTCATAATGTCGTTGAACTGCATAAAGACATATTTTGGTGTCTTAAATGATGGCTGTAATGGGGTAGAATTTCAGCAAACTTTTGCTTTCTTTCCCTTGATTAAATCTGGAGGTCTAAAATAGATCTTCAGCTTTTACAAAGGGTGATAAGCTCTTTCTTCTACTCTTGTAGTTTTCCCTGATGTTGCTGCAAGTACTATACTCCCGTTTTGATAATGGAAATGGAACCTTCCCAAAAAATGATGAAAACTGAGCTTCTACGGCCTTGTAAGCCTACATCTACTGGGACAACTTCTATCTACAGAGTGCAAAGAGCCCTCCTGAGTCCTGACGCCTCCTAAGCTACAACCACAAAGCAATTGGCTCGGAGAACATCTCGTCTCTCCTTTCACCAAAAACAAAATGGTTGTTATATCTCTCATGTTGCAACAATATATTGTTGTGCTCCTTCAACGGCTGCTATGCTCCTTTATTTATAGAGTACAAGCGAGGGCACTATCACACAAAAGTAATAGTAGGTAGGTACTAGCATTTGATTTGCGTCAGGTTATTCAGTGCGTGTAATTTCATTGAATAGGCACTCACTAGAGGCCACCACTGAAGTTCCATGATAAACTGCTCAGTTAGTTAGGTACTCATATCTTCAGAGTTGGAGGTAGTCAATCCTTTACGTTCAAAAGATGGTAAAAAATTCTATGCCAATATCATCGAGCATGGAAGGGCTGAGATCATGTTTTGTGATAATTCTGAACAAATCTTCATGTTTGTGTACTCATCAGTTGTTTAGTTCTGGGCAAGGGATCTATATGGCTTCTGCCATTTGGTATCATCAGGTATCATCAACCAACCTTTGAAATATAAAATCCAAATTATGTTTAGTGAATTGCTTATGATTCATTGAAGGGACAAAATCTACAAAAAATAAACAGTAACCTGTTTAAACATATGCATAAACTTGTTGAATATGTGATTTTACAGACTACAGTGCCATGTCCATCACCCTAGGTTTCATTGACCTATCTGTGGTGGTCGTCGTGGAACCCGGAATGGATCAAAAGATGTCCTGACGCAAGTATTGACTATGCCATCACACAGTGTCAGCCACACCTTCATCTCACTATAACACATCGTGGCTCATTGGAAAGATCGTAGCTGTAGCTCCATTGTACCATTACATCACATTAGTGTAACTGCTACTATGATCATAAGTCTGCTCATTGATACTGGGAGTGTAGAACACGCAACTTCAGTACCTGGAAGGGTATTTAGTTACCTTAGGATGAACGTAGAACATGCAACTTCAGTACGTGGAAGGGTATTTAGTTAGGATCGCTTCATCTTTTATGAGTAATTAGCATAGATGAACCCAGATACCTCATACGGTGGTCTGTCATAGGTAGCAACACTCGCGCATGTAAGATTGCAACTCTATTCTTACTTATTAATAGAGTAAAATGCAAAGTAGGTACTCAAACTATTGGCTCCTTCCCATCCGGGTACCCTAACTTTCAAAATGACTATCCAGGTACCTGATCTATTCTCACAGCACACGCATGGTCCAGATGCTATCACGCAAGCGACTTAATCTGATGTGGTGTGCCACGCCATCATCATTTTAGCAGAACCTCCCCCCCCCCCCAAGAACGTTGTACACCTCACTTTCAACCCTCCCCCCAATCTCTTGCTACCGAGACCGCGTAAAGGAAAGGCAGGCGATGCGCCAGCGAACTCGCAGGAAAGGAGGAAGAGGTGGGTGGGCTGGAGCTGCAGCGAAATCGCGACCCTTAAAGATTCAGAGGACGAGCTCGCAGGCAAGGAGAGAAGAGGTGGGTGGGGTGTCGCCCTCTGCTCACAAACTGCGGCGTGGCGACACCATTCCTGGTCACCATGGATTGAAAGGGGAGTCGGCTCCAACCTACGGTACGTGTCCTCGAGCTGTATCCCCAGAGTAAATGCTAGCTATGCCCAATGAAATTGTTGTCATAGTGCTTGCTCTGGTAGTGTTGCGATGCTCTGATTTAGTGCCTAATTTTAGGTTTCCTTATTACTGTTTAGGGCATGACGATGAAGAATTTTTAGTACAAGTGCATCATAATGGATTTTTCTATGGTCATGGTCAAGATCGAGTGTACCTAGATGGCAAGATTGATTGGTTTGACAACATCAAAGTGCAGTACTGGTCATTGAGTGCAGTAGAAGAGTTGTCCATCTGTGGGTGTTCCAGTGTGGTGGTGGTTGCCTGAGCAGGACATGTCAACCGGATTGGGTTTGATTGAATCAGATAAAGAAGCATAGATAATGAAGCAAGTTATATTTAAAGTGAAGAACTATTTGCTTTATTTGTACCATTACAATACAGTTGATGGCAATGACTGGGGGATGTTGTGTTCAATCTAATTGCATCGTTACCCAAAGTCATTAGTCCAACAAAGGTGCCTACCTTAGCTAGGATAGAATTTGTTGATGGTGATGATGGTGATGACAGTGACTGCAGTTCAGATGTTGATTTTGCTGATAGTGACTATGCACTTGAAGATGATAATGATGACTTTTTTGTGATAATGTGGATGAAGGTGTGGTTGATGAGGGTGTTGAAAAGGGGATAATGGTGAAAGCAGGGAGGAAAAGGTTTGCCCCAGAAGACAATGCACCAACAGGCAAAGAGTGGGATGAGTTGGAGAGTAAAGAAGAATTTTCAAAGTTGGCATGATGTTTGGTTCGGTATAGATGCTTAGAAAGGCAATTACTGAGTACAACATCAAGAATAGAGTGGAGCTACATATGCCCATCAATGATAAGAATAGAATCAAAGCTCATTGTGATGATGGATGTCCATGGTACATGTTTGCTTCAGAAGACAAAAGGGTGGGTTGTTTTGTCAACAAGACTTATGTTGGGCAGCACACATGTGTCAGAAAATGGGTAGTCAAAAGGTGTACTGCAAAAAGGCTTGGTAACAAATATCTAGAGAGGTTATGAGAAGATGAGTTTGACAAGCTTTGCAAAGACAGTGCAGCTGGAGTTAAATTTGACCCCTTTAAGGAACAAATTATCTAGAGCTATAAGACATGCTTGGGACTTGATATATGGAGATGAAGTGAAGCAGTACACTGATTTGTGGGGCTTTGGGTAGGAACTTAGGAAGACAAACCCAGGAAGCACTCTGTATTTGAAATTTCTTGATGGTTGTTTTAATTCTTTGTACTTCTCTTTGGATGCTTACGAAAGGGGTTCTTAAGTGGATGCAGACCTATTAAATGTTTGGATGGTTGCCACATCAAGACTAAGTTTGGGGGTCAGTTGCTTACTGCTATAGGAATAGATCCTAATGATTGCATATTTCCTGTTGCAATGCCAGTGGTTGAGGTTGAGTGCCAAGCTTCTTGGAAGTGGATCTTAGAGCACTTGAAAGAAGACCTAGGAATAGAAAATACTATACCTTGGACCATCATGACTGATAAACAGAAAGTTTTAATCTCTGTTGTTCAGCAAACCTTTCCAGATAGTGAACATAGGTTCTGTGTTAGGCACCTCTACTCCAACTTCTAGGGGCACTTCAAAGGTGAGAACCTGAAGAATTAGCTTTGGGCTTGTGTATGGGCAAGTATAGTGACAAGATGGAATAAAGAGATGGAAAAAATGAGAGTGCTAAACAAAGGTGCACATGCTTGGTTAGAGAAAATGGCCCCAAACACTTGGGTGGGGCATTTTTTAGTGAATACCCAAAATGTGAGATCTTGCTCAATAATACAAGTGAAGTGTTCAATAGATACATTTTAGAAGCTAGAGAACTTCCAATCTTGAGCATGCTACAAAGGATCAAGGGACAGCTAATGGCCAGACACTACAAACAAAAAGAAGTGCAAGAGAAATGGGCAGGAATGCAGATGTGTTCAAAAATAAGGAAGAAATTAGCAAGACATACAGAGATGGCCAATAGTTGCTATGTAATACAAAGTGGGAGTGGTGTATTTGAGGTTCATGATAGGGTGTGGCAATTTAATGTGGACATCAGAGGAAAACATTGTGATTGCAAAAGGTGGAGTTTGACTGGTATACCCTGCAGTCATGCAATATCTTGCCTGAGGCATGAGAGGATACCTGAGGAGTCAGTGCTGCCCTGGTCTTACTCTACTGAAGCTTTCCAGCAGGGATATGGATGGTACATTCACACATGCAATGAAAGTCCAGTTGGGAGAAAACAGGTGGCCCACAAGTTGCTCCACCTAAGTATGAAAAAAAAACTAAAAGACCACCTAAAGTGTGGAGGAAAGCAGCACACATGAAGTTGGTGGACCAAATGGGCCAGGACTAACCAAGCATGGAGTAGCAATGCATTGTAGCCACTATGGAGGGTCTAATCACAATGCAAGAACATGTGAGAGAAAGAAAGCTAGAGAACCAGCAGTGAAAAAATCTAAGAAAAAAGCTACTCCAACTGTCCCACATCAGCATTGCAGCCAAGAACATGCAACTTACTAGGTTTGTCTATGACCAAGCAATTGTTTAATTAATCAAATATTATATGAAATTTAATTACTTAATTTTGTTTAGGAGGTTTACCAACAAGAAAGTGCCATAGCCAACAACATGCCACTTATGTCAACTTCAGAGAACCCAATAATGGTGTCAGAGCTACAAGATGAGGTAACACTTGTATCCTAGGTCCTAGCACTTTTTTTTGAGTAAAAGACTAATACTTAACTCCCATTGTTGCATGCTATCCAAATAGTGAGGCAACCTACTACAGATTGTGCTTACATCACCTCTAATCTGCCAGCAGCAAGACAAATGCCACTTACCACAGCATCTAGGATTGTCAGGGCCACAAGGGTGCTTGCAGAGAAGAAGAAGAATGCAGCCAAGACCAAATCCAAGTCCAAGAAATGAGCAAAGTGAAGACTGTGGCAGAAACTTTTGTAAATGACAGCTAGATGATGTTTGTGTAGCAGCTACAACATCTTTTGTGTAGTAGCTACATCTTTTGTACAGCAGCATAGGCTGCCTTTTGTCAAGCAGCAAAGCTTGTGCTAAGTAGCTCAGCTTGCCTTTTGGGCACTAATAACATATAGATAGATCACATATGCAATAGTGGGGTGGTAGAAGGAATAGCCCCTAAATAATGGTATGTAATTGCAGTGAGTCATGGTCAAAGAACAAATGACCAAAGCTATGCTATATTATCTGGAAACTTATATGCTTTGTAATCTAGAAACTTCTAGTTAAGTTAAATGCTATGTAATCTGCCAAGTTGTAGTTAAGTTCTATCTTGTGGTAATCTGGCATGTCGAGTTGACTCAAATTGAGTGAACATTGCTCTTTGCTGCAGATAAAACATAGAGTTTACATAACACTTGACCACAAGATTACAAAGGTTGATGATTTCAATTTTTCCCTTAACTAACATCATTAATAGACCTAAAACAACAAACACAACAAGAACTACAAGGCACAATGCTATAATTTTTCCTATATCTATCAATTTTTGATGCTTCTCATCAACTCTAACAGCTCCATTCTTCGGAGAAACTAACTCATCAAGCAAAGGCACCAATTTAGTCCTATTTGCTTCAACCAGTCCCTCAGTGTGTCTAATTGCTATCCTCATGTCATCAACTAGAGGCAAGGACTCCTCAAGCCTACTACCGGCCACAACACCACTGCCAATTATCCCCTTCTCAACCATCATCTTCACAACAACACTATCCTTCTCAGTCTTTCCCTTTTCCATCAACATCTTCACATACCTCTCAGCAAACAGAAACCATGGGAAAGTGCCAGGCACCTACAGGTAAAGAAGAACCACTGAAGCATTGAAGCATCGAACCATTCATGCATTGAACCATCACGGCATTCAAGCTTAGAACTTACATCTCTCTCATGAAACCGACACTTGAAGAAGATGGCACCCGGGACCTTGGAATCTTGACCACAAGTGAGCTCGAGGACCTCATCGCCACATTTGGGGTAGGGAACAAGCGGTAGCCCTGTGCGCTCTCCCCATTTGGAAGCCACAAGCCCGTGCGTTGAGGATGATCCATGGAACACCATCGCCGGAGATTCTTCAAGCAACTGGGCTGGGGATGGAGGATGCGTGCGGGCGGATGCGGGCAGAGAGCAAGCCGGTGAGGGGCGGGCGCTGGGAGCTAGGGAAGCCTGTCAGCGGCAGTGGGCGATGGGCACACCGTCGAGGAGCGAAGAACCCTAGCTTTCAAATGGGGAATTGGATGGGTGGAGCTGAGAATGAGGACCAGAGTGAGGCAGGGGGATTTTGCTAAATTCCATCCGCGATAGTGCGGCCATGTCGGATTAAGTAGCTGTCGTGGCTGCGTCTGGACCGTGTATGAGCCAGAGCAATAGACCAGGTACTTGGATAGCCGGTTTGATAGTTGAAGTATCCTGATGGGAAGGATCCAATAGTTTGAGTACTTACTGTACATTTTACTCTTATTAATATAACGCCGGGTAACCGGATCTTTCAAAAATACTATGATCATAAGTAGTAGACTATTTGATGTAACCGTACGTTTATGCAGGAAAAATAGTAGTCATGGAAAGAAAAATGAAAAAACATGGAAAGAAATAGTAGTCCAACTTGCTAGTTACTAGTACTAATGATGCAAAACAATCATACAATTGCTCTGATTATTTTTTGCTGAAGCAATAATGGGTTACACCATCGTGGACATGTCTAATGGCTTATACTATGACATGTGCGTGCGTGCATCCACCCTTCTCCGCTCGAAGGTCATTGGATACACTAAAACAAACTTGCACCGACAAAATTAGAATGATAATTATGGATCATAATCGAAGAGAGCCCATCTTTTCTGTATCACGTGGCTCCATGAACATGAAGCATTCACCGAACTGATTTGATCTGGCGCTACCCGTACTTGCTCACCGCGTGTAAACAAGGTTACGACTCTGCCAGGCCATATCACGGCGTACTTGCTCAAGGCGGCAAGCTCCGGTAGACTGACCTCTCATACAGCATATTGTCCTGAGATGCATTCACTAACAAGCCCGATCTCGTGTACACGTCGTTTCCAATGCATGCTCACCAGCCACCCAATCAATCAGGTCGACCTCGACAAAGGTTGGTGTGTGGGAAGTGGGAACCATCCATGAGACGGTAACAAGCTCAGGTATCTGACGAACGATGACGATGGAGGTGTCCCAACAATAAGGTTAGCAAATGCCACGGGGCACTGGTAAGCCACCGCAAATGGCGGCCGGACCGTCCTAGTATAGTGTACTATTAATGCTCCATCAACATTGAAGGATGACATTTACCATCATCTTTCTGAATTGATCCGGCGCTACTCATACTTGCTCAAGGCGTGTAAACGAGTTTATGACTTTTCCTGCGCGTACCGCGACATACTTACTCAAGGAGGCAGGCTCTGGTGGAATATATTGTCCTGCGAAGCATACGCTTGCAAGCCCAACCTCATCTACACATCATTTCCAATGCCCTGCTCACCAGCCACCTCGACAAATGTCAGTGTGTGGGAACTAGCCATGAGCCTGTAAGAACCTCAGGTACATGATGATTGATGACGATGGAGGTGTCCCAACCGTTAGAGTAGTGAATGCAACTGGGCACTGGCTAGCCACCTCGAGCGGGACAGTGTGGAGCAATCCTGACGCCTTCCAAGCCTACAACTACTGCCTCATCTCTCTTGTGTGTCGTGCTCCATCAACTGTGGTGTAGTGCTCCTTTATTTATATTGGATAGTAATAAAAGTCATGGCACTATGTATATCACACAAGTATTGCAGGTAGTAGGTACTAGCATTTGATTTGCATCAGGGTATTCGATTCTAGTAATTTCATTTTATTGAAGGGAGTTGTACAAACTTTTGTTTTATTCTTCTCATACGACATATTGTCATGCGACATATTACCTGAAAAGCCCAGCCTCGTTCACACCCTGTTTCCGCAGACCGCTCTCCCCTACGCCACTAGCCACACTGTGTTCAGGTTGACCACAACAAAAGCCGGTGCGTGAGAATCAGCTGTCACAAGCTCAGGTATGTGATGATCGGCGACGATGGAGGCGTCCCAGCTATGCGGATGTGGTCACTTGTTGATGCACGTGGTGAAACCAGTAAGCCATCACAACTGGTCATCAGATAGTGTGCAAAGGCCCTCTTATGCCTTCCAAACCTACAACTATAGAGTAATTACCCTCTGCGAACATCTCTTGTCTCTCTTTTCAACAAAAACAAAACTTTCATCTCTCTCAACTCTCATGTGTGTCGTGCTCTCCGGTGATCCTTTATATTTATGGAGTAATGGAAGACAGCGGTATATGTCACACAAGAAATTAAATGCTGGTAGCAGCATTTGGTTTCCATCAGGTTATTCAGTGCCCGTAATTTCAGTTCTGTGACTAGTCGACATGCATTTGGAAACAACTCGCGCTTGCTTGCCGATAGATAGAGGAGGACAGAAACTAGCTCTGAATTTTTCTGACGTTGTTCGCGACCTCACGATCGATTGATCTGCTGGTCCTCCGGTTAGGCTATTGCCATTTTTTAAGCAACAGTCTCTGCTTGCAGCTCAGGTATGGACGCTCGTAGTGTAGAATTTCAGCAAACTGTTGCTTCTTTCCCCTGATTAAGTCTGGAGGTCTGAAACAGATCGGCTTTCAGCAAACTCGTGCTGTAGAAGCTCCTTCCTCTACCCTTGTTGTTTTCCCTGAACTTGCTGTGGACATTGGAGCCGGCCTACAAAATATTGAAATGAGAGCTTCTACAGCCCAGGATGCTGATATCTACAGGGAGCTTGTACCGATGAAGTGCAAACTCTCCTCCTGTTGCCTTCCAAGCTTGCAACTACAGATCAAGCAATTGGCTGGGCGAATATCTTGTCTCCCTTTTCACCAAAAACAAACGGCCATCTCCTCTAATGTTTTAAAATGGTGTCCAGCTCCTTCAACTGCTACTGTGCTCCTAGATTTATGGAGTACAAGGGAGTGCACTATGACATAAGAATTGTAGGTAGGTACTAGCACTTAATTTGCATCAGGTTATTCAGTGCCTGTAAATTTTTTGAATGGGCACTCACCAAGGCCACCGCTAGCTCATGTACCATGATAAACTGCTCAGTTAGTCGGGTACTCATGTCTTCAGAGTTGGAGATGGTCAAGCCTTCTATGCCAATCTCATAGACCATGGAAGGGCTAAGATCAGAAGTGATAACTCTGAACAAATCAAATCAAGCATGGTAGTTGTGAGATGAATAAGCTAGTTAAGATAGACGGAAGAAGACCAAAGTATTGTAAGATCCAATACCTAGTTTTTCTTTTTTTTTTTTTGGTGATCACAGTATCGTGTTATGCTTAAGAGTTCCAAAATTTTTTTGCTCTTGTAGTGCATTTCGAATTGCTGGCCTCCTACTTACGGTCAAGATCAGTGGAATACCTACGAGATATTCGTTCAATTGGGAGCAGCTAGCATCACACACTTCTGCTATATATGTCTGAAACGGGTAAAACATTTACAAAACAGGCTTGCAATGTATAACAACTGCAATTATGCAACATCTAGATAAAACGCTTGTAACATTAAGTTTAAAACAGATGAAATATTTTAAATATATGCTTGCCACATACATGCATAACCGGTGCAACATATGAAACATCTAAATGAAACGTATGCGACATATATCTGAAACAATTGAAATATTTGAAACGTCCATGTATAGCCATTGCAACTATGCGACATCTAGATAAAACAATTGCAACATATGTTAGAAACATCTGAAATATTTGAAACATACACCTGCAACATACGTGTATAGTCATTGCAACATATGTAACATCTAGAAAAAACACTTGCAATATACGTTCAAAATAGTTAAAAGATTTGAAAATATACTTTCAACATACGTGAATACTCATTGCAACACATAAAACATCCAGATAAAGAGCAAGATGCCTTGGAATGATGGAAAAATTTAGGCATATGTGGGCCCACGATCCTCTCACAAACAGGCAAGCGACCTGCTGGCCAGCCCTGCAACTGGCTAAACGCCTAAGCCAGTCGGCCAAAGCACAATAACTCAGCGGACAGCACGCATCAGGGGTAGTTAGCTCTAGCCCAAACAACACAGAGAGAGAAAAAAAGTGGAGCATTTTCGTTCATTAAGAAAGAGGAAATAGCGAAGTTATTACAAAGTGCACATGAACAACTGTAGATCGCAAGTAGCGTATACCGAAGATGTTGCATGGCCATGGCAAAATTAAGTCGCCTAGAGCGGTAACTTGTTTGGACTATGGAAACAATTTTGTGACTAATCGACGTGTGTGCAGATCGAAGCACAAACTAACAGTGGCTAGCCATGACACCACCCGGCAACCGCGCCAGGGCCGGTCTGGAAACAACTCGCCAGAGACGGCCGGAAAGTATAGCTCTCTGAATCTTTCTGATGCCGCTCGCCGCTTCTCAAGCGATCCGCTGCTCCTCTGGTTGTTGTATGCGCCTATGCGCCATTTTTTTAAGCAACACAGTCTTCGCCTGCAGCCTTGCAGTGATAACAACTCTGAATAAATCTCATCAAGCAGAGTTTCAAATCTTTATGCCTCATAGCCTAACGCTGGAACGGCACCAGAATTATCCCCGGTAGCCTATACCTTATTCACTTGTTTTTTTTATGTCAAGATGGGTGTGCCGTTTGATTTCACATATTCAAAAATATTTTTTTAATGAAACACATACTCAAATATTATTGAGCACAGTCTATCCAAACTTGATTTGGGCGCAGCTGATACTTCATGTTAATTCAGTTGTATAATACCCATAGTCGATCAATGAACTGTCTTCCCGTTCGTTGTGTCAACAATGTCACTCGAGCAGTCGAGCTTACTGAGCCAAAACGAACCACCGTACCTCAAGCTAGTAACCAAACCGAGCTGTGTTTTCTACTCTTTTATATAACGAACAGAGGGACCTCATTATCTAAACAAGCGGAAGAGGAAGTAACTGAGCTTGCTCAACATCCACACGCAGGTAATTGCACAGTTTTGTTGGCTCTTCATTGATGTCTTAACGAAAAGTACCCTTTCCCTGTGAAACGAAGACTCCTGATGCTTTCAGCCGACAACTACACAAAGCCACTGCAATTACCTCACCCAAAAACATCATCTCTCTTTTGGCCGAAAACAGAACGCTCATGTCCCTCATGTCTGCAACACTTCAGCAGCCTCTTTTTTATAGAGTCAAACAGCTCACTAAATTAATTACTTCTCATCGATGGTCAAGCCTTGAAGAGCAATATCATTTAGCATAGTAGGGAATAGGTTTTGACATCCAGTTTAAGTGATAACAGTGAACAGATCTTGTAAGATAAAATTTTACTAAAACCCTAAGTACTAAGTTAAGATGGATTGAGGAAGACCAAAGTTTTTGTAAGATCCAGTATCTAGTCACTGTCAAGAGTTTTAAATATCTTTTGTTCTCTTGTAGTGCATTCTGAATTGCCAATGCCTCCGTGCCACGGTCAGGTTCCCTGTGTAACACCTACAACTGTATGATATTCGTTCATTTGGGAGCATCTAATGCTTCATGTTCGTGTATTCAGTTGTTTAGATCGGGGCAAGGGGCCATATATTGCTTCATTCTTTTGTATCATAGGTACCATCAACCAAACTTGGAAATCTAACATCAAATTTTTTTTAGTGAGTTGCTTATGATTCATTAACTGAAAGATGAAATGCGCAAATAATAAAGAGTAAATTAATTCAAAAAATAAAGAGTAAATTACACCCACTATACAACACAACTTGTGTAATTGTATCACTATGGTGTGTAAACATATGCATTAACATGTTGAATGTGTGTGCACGCTGATCTCACTATATAATGTAATGGTTCATTTAATAGATCATAGTTGTAGCTCCATTATACCGTCGCATTTCTGTAAACTACTGCTGTTTATGATCATAAGTAGTAGATTAGACTTGTGTAACTGTTTATATGGAAGCAATTGACCAGTCTTTCAATCAAATCCCTTATTTTCGTAATGCCTATGGGCTGCAAATTCAGAACACGACAAATGAGAAATCATGGAAAGAAACAGTAGTCCAACTGCTTGTTGCCCTCTGGGCATATCATGCCGTACGCCTGGTCTGCCCTGTGCCAGAATGCCACTTCGCACTAGCCACCACGTTCAAGTTGACGTCGAACTCAACGAAAGCCGGTGCGTGAGAACCAACTGTGACGAGCACATGTACGCATGTGGTGATTGACCACGATGGAGGCGTCTCAACACTATCCGGGTGGTGAATACCAGTAGTAAGCCAAATCACATCCAGAGACTGTAAAGAGCCTTCCTGACTCCTTCCAAGCCTAGAACTACAGAGCAATTGCCATGGCGAACACCTCATCTCACATGTACGTCGTGCCCCTTCAAATGGCCTAGTGCTCCTTTATTTATAGGGTAACAAAAGAGAGGTCAATAAATGTAGGTTCTAGCATTTGATTCGCATCAGATTATTCAGTGCATGTAATTTCAATGAATGGGCACCGGCCAGAGGCCACCACTGATGGTCCATGATAAATTGCTCAAGCCTTCTACGCCAACCTCATTGAGCATGCTGCGGCTAAGATCAAGATAAGTGATAACTATGAAAAAAATCTCATAAAAAACCATTAGAGTGAGATGAATGAGTCCTACTTGCTAGTTTCTAGTACTAATGACGCAAAATAATTTGCTCTGGTTATTTTCTTCTGAAGCAATAATGGGTTACACCATTTGTTGTGGACATGTCTAACAGCTTATATTATGACATGTGCGTGCATGCGTCCACCATTCCCCGCTCGAATATGCAAAAGATTTACGAATTGTTTAAATTAAGATAGATGAGTTTAAACATACAACTTCGCCCTTCAAGTAAGCGCCCTAAGATGTCTAGAAGGAGCAACCTAATTAGGCCGGGCCAACCCAGTGTAGTGATGCTCCATCAACACTGAAGACTGGCACGTACTGGATTGATCCAGCGCTACTCGAACTTGCTCAAGGTGCGTAAATGAGGTTACGACTTTGCTTGGGCGTATCACACGTACTGGCTCAAGGAGGCAAGCTCTGTTCGACTAAACTCTCGTATGGCATATTGTCCAGCGACTCATTCACCGACAAGCCTGACCTCGTCCTCTGTTACCTGTGTGTAGGAACCAGCCAGGAGCCGGTAACAGTCAGGTCTCCCAACAGTCTGGGTAGTGAATGCCACGGGGAACTTGTAAGACACCGCAAGTGATCAGCCATATACTGTGAAGAGCACTCCTGACGCCTTCCAAGCCTACAACTACAGAGCAACTGCCTCAGCAGACGTACACCTCATCTCTCTTTTCACCAGAAATAAATTGGTCATCTCTCTCATGTGTGTGTCATGCTCCTTCAACTGCTGCAGTGCACCTTTATTTATAATGGATAGAAATAAAAGTCATGGCACTAAATCTAGAAAACGGGCATGGCACTATATATATCACACAAGAGTTGCAGGTAGGTATTGATTTGCATTAGGATATTCAGTGCCAGTATAACTTCATTTCATTGAAGGTAGTAGGTACTAGCATTTGATTTGCATCAGGGTATTCGGTGCCAATAATGTCATTTCATGGACGGGAGTTGTACAAACTTCTGTTCATTTTCAATAGAAGCTCAGTACGGAGCAATTCATCCTATTACCCCTCAAAAAAAAAATCAGGCCGCCACTGATGTTCCATGATAAACTGCTCGCTTTCATTTGGATACTCAGTGTCTTCAGAGTTGAGGGATGGTGAAGCCTTCGAGGCCAATCCCTCATTAAGCATGGAAACACTGAAATCAAGTTAAGTGATAACTCTTAACGTTGCACTAACTAAGGTACTGTTGTGTGACTCTTGGCAAAATAGCATAACAAGGCTACGGAGGCCACCTGCTGATCAGTGACGCTAGAGCGGAGAACCCAGCTGCCAGCCAAGCGTCGGCCTCGTCCCTGATCGCGCTGAGCAATAGCTGCGTCGTTTTGGAGATGGGCGTATTGTCCTGTGATAAGCACAACCTCGTTTACACGCCATTTCCACCCGCTCTGCCCTATTCTAGTATGCCACTAGCCACCATGTTCAAGACAATCTTTACAAGCTCACGTACATATGTGATGATTGACGACGATGGAGGTTTCCCAACTATCCGGATGTGCACATGGTGAATACCAGTGGCAAGCCAGTGTCTGCGAAGAGCCCTCCTGATTCCTTCCAATCCTAGAACTACAAAGCAGTTGCCTTGGCAAGCACCTCATCTCGCATTTTCACCAAAAGAACAAAACGGCAACTTCTTGCATGTATACAGTCATGCCCCTGCAAATTCTATAGCGTGCTCTTCATTTATGGAGTAACAAAAGAGGGGGCAATAAATGTAGGTAGTAGCATTTGATTGCCATAAGCTTATTCAGTGCGTGTAACTTCAATAAATGGGCACCCGCCAGAGGCCACCACTGCACTGCTGTTCCATGATAAATTGCTCAGGCCTTGTAGGCCAATCTCGTTGAGCATGGTAGGGTTGAGATCAAGTTAAGTGATGATTACGAAGAAAATCAAATCCAGCATGGTAGGGGTGAGATGAATGAATTTCAAATTTTTGTGCCCACGAAGTATATCTTAAATTGATAAATGACTCCTGGCCCGACTTAGAAAAGATACTGAAGTACACGTCCAGTAGCTTTAGCCTCCATAACGTTTATATGCTCATTCACTTGGGCTTTTATGCTCATATACTCAAACATTATCGAGCATCAGCAATAACCTGATTTCGGAATCTGATACTTCATATTCGTTCAGTAGGGAGCAACAAACTTCATTTTTGTTTATTCAGTTGCTTAATTATGGCCAAGGTTTCATATACCGCTTCCACAAATTGGTAGCATCAGGTACCATCAACTAACCTTGGAAAGCTAAGATCAAATTATGTTTAGTCACTTGCATATGATTCATTGAAAGGGCAAAATCTACAAATGATTAATTAGGTGAAATTAACATCTGATTTATTTTATCTGGTGCTAATCATATGTAACACCCCAAAATTTACACTTTTGAAAAATAGGGTCAAAATAATTTATTTATGTAATTTTATGCTCATGAAAATATAGGAAAATCATATTTTTATTAAATTAAAAATTATTTTAAGAGTTAGAAACACGATTGTGCATTCATGCAGTTGCATAATAATTTTCGTGTTGATTGGTTTTGACCAAAAGTAAAAAGATTTCAAAATCAATTTAAAAATAGAAAGAAAAGGGACATCCTCTCTCCTCTCTCATTTTTGGCCCGAAGGCCCAGCCAAAGATCTTTTAGCCAGCTTGTTTCTTTGCTCCAGCACGTCGTCAAAGGCCTAGGCCGGGTGCAGCGTGCTCCAGTGCAACGATCAGACTCTAGTTGCCAATGCCCGCCTTGTTGCTCAACCGTGCGAGATACCCTGGTTATCACACGTGGAGATGTCTGAATTTTGAGCATTCAACGTCGCAAGTTGCTCAAAATTGTCTCAATCTTTTTTCAT
This sequence comes from Bothriochloa decipiens, assembly GCA_023333625.1. NCBI lineage: Eukaryota > Viridiplantae > Streptophyta > Magnoliopsida > Poales > Poaceae > Bothriochloa > Bothriochloa decipiens. The sequence goes on from CM041647.1 coordinate 10,186,088, forward strand.
AGCCTCCACATGCAATGACATGACACATCAAGAAGTTTCGTCATTTTCGGACTTCGTATGGATTTTTCATAATTAAAAAACACTTTTTCCGCACGTAACTCGCCATGCTACGACACCAACATGGTCCTAACTTCATGCGAGCTCCTGGATACGGCCTCAACGTACTCCAAGAAACATGAATAATATTTTTGGAATGGCCAAGTCCCATTATTTCATGTACCTGCAGTTCAAATGAGGAGTCGCCGGAAAAATCCAAAGAAACAAAAATAACTAGGAAAATATAGCAAAAAAACTCAAAACTTTCTCCAATTTCAAATTTAACATGTATTTGTTGTACCAAGGTTCTAGAAAAAAATAGGATGACAAAAACAAAAAATAAAAATTTCACTTTGCCGAGTGCCTTGGGTGACACTCGGCAAAGAGTCCTTTGCCGAGTGCCTGCCGACGTGGCACTCGGCAAAGATTTTTGGAAAAAAAAATAAAAAAAGTCCGGCCTGCAGTTATCGGCCCAGCCCACTCAAACCCTATCCTATCCACTCCCTCCCACCCACCCCCGACCCCCAACCAGCCCCTGCTCCGACGCCGCCGCCGCCGCCGCCACCGTGCCCGCCGCCGGCGCCACGCCCACTCCTCGGTCCCCGCCCCGCGTCCGCGCCCCTTGGCCGGTCCCCGCCACCGCCTGCGGCCTTCCCCAGGCCGCCGGAGCTCCGACCCCGCCGCCGCACCGTCCGCCGCCGCCACGCCCTCGCGTTCCGCCGCCGCAAGGCCCGCGCCGGCGGCCGACCTCGCCGGCGAGCCTCGCCTGCCGCCCCTCGCCCCCTCGCCGCTTCCACGCCCGCCGCC
>CM041647.1:10187330-10302356 GCA_023333625.1 Bothriochloa decipiens
CCGCCGCCGCCGGCGCTGCCAGGGCCGCGCCCCTCCACCACCGCCGGTGCCCCTCCGCCACCTGGCCGCGCCGGCGCCCCAGCGCTCGCCGCGCCACCGGGCCCGCGCCTAGCCCCGGCTGCCCCGCCCCTCGCCGGCGCCCCGGTCGGCCGGTCCTCTGCCCCGGTGGCCCCACCCTCGGCCGCGCCCCGTTTCGCCGCTGCCCCTCGCAGCGCCCCTTGGCCCGCCTCCGAAGTGCCTGCAGAGAGGAGGAAGAGGAACCAGGGGAGAAGAAAGGAGAAGGGAGAAGGAGGAGGGGGAAGGAAGAAGGGAAGGGAGGAGAAGGAGGAGGAGGAAGGAAGAAGGAGAAGGGAGAAGGGAGGAAGGAGAAGGGAGAAGCAGGAGGCTGGTCGCCCTCACCGTTCGCCCCCGTAGTCGTACCCGTGCGTCTCCGAAGAAGAAGGTTGTCGCAGCACCGCGTCACTCAACTCCACCGCCACCTGAGGTATAAAACTTCCCCTCGGTTGTCGGCCTTCGTGCCATGTATGTCATTGAAGGTGTTCGTGCCGTATGGGTCGTTGACGGCCTTCGTGCCATGTATATCATTGGTGTATGGGCCATCGTGCCGGAAATGTGGACGTCGGTCTTCGTGCCGACTTTTCTTGCAGGTTTTGGAAACCTCCCCGTACAGGGGAGGTTCTGCCGAATTTTTCAACTAATAGTGATGTTTTTCTTCTTTTGTAGAGCAGGACGTGTTGGAGGGGACTCGGAGCTGACTCGCCACTGCACCGACTCGCCACTGCGCCGCCACCTTAGGTATAATTGAGCTCTCTCTCTCTCTTACCGTTGTCATCGTAACCAAGTTAGGTGTCTCCCGTCCAAAAGAGATACGGTCATTGGTATGTGTGCATATCTGCGATGGTATCTCTTTTGGATTGTCCACGTTTTTTGGACAGCCCGTGGATGCGTAGATGGGTTAGCTTCCATGTTCTGCTCCCGTTGGAGTCGGAGTTTCGGCAGTACCTCCCCGTTGTTCTCCGGATACACACTCTCCCCGCCAGGACGTGTATCGGGAGAACAGCGGGGAGGTGCTGCCGAAATTCCGTCTCGGACGGGAGCGGAGCATGGAAGCTAACCTTATCTACGCATCCTCGGGTGGGATTAGGACCTATCCTTCACCTATTAGATGGTAGGGACGCCTTGTATATGCAATTGCTGGTTTTATTGCTCGCTTATATTGGCACATGACAGAGGATGGATGACCGTGAGTGGATGTACACGGGCTTCGAAAGTAAGAGCCGTGAATGGGTTAGGGGGACCAATGCTTTCCTGGAGCATGCATTTGGCCCAGTTGCTAAAGGGTCGAGTCGGATGCCATGTCCCTGCAGCAAATGCAAGAACAAGAAAAAGAAACGAAAGAGGGAGATGTACAGAGATATTTTCAAGAACGGATTCGTTCCGAACTATACCTGCTGGAACCATCATGGTGAACGTGCTCGTATGAGGGAGGAGGCGGTGAGATCCCTCCTCGAAGAGTATGATGCAGATGCCGGGATGGCTGACATGATGGCCGACTTTAACGAAGCAATGGAGGTGGAGGATGATCCAGAGGAAAGCGCAAAGGCGTTCTACACCATGATGGAGGCGGCACAGAAGCCCCTTCACGAGAAGACAACGGTTTCGCAACTGGATGCAATTTCGCGCCTAATAGCGTTGAAGTCGCAATTGGGCATTAGTCGAGACGGCTTCGATCTTATGTTGACAGTTTTTGGCAAACTGCTTCGACCATTATGTTGGATCATGCTTGAAATGTGAGATATTTGTGCCTTTATGTGAGATTATGTGATATTGGATACATATTTGTGATAATGGATGCATATATGTGATGTTTGTTGAATATATGTGATATTGGATGAATGAAATGAGAGAAAACAGTAGAAAACATGAAAAAAAAAATCTGTTTCCCAGCTTTGCCGAGTGCTAGCACTCGGCAAAGCTGGGAATCATGCCCCAGGTCAGCAGCTTTGCCGAGTGCCAGCCTGGCACTCGGCAAAGTGACCATAACTTTGCCGAGTGCCGGCACTCGGCAAAGGCCTTTTTCCGAATAAAAATAAAAAAATAATTAAGCTCTTTGCCGAGTGCTTGCCACCTCAGCACTCGGCAAAGAATTTTCGGGAAAAAAAATAAATAATCTTTGCCGAGTTCCCTCCTTGTCAGCACTCGGCAAAAAAATTTTTTAAAAAAAATAAAAAAAGTCTTCGCCGAGTGCCTGCCACGTCAGCACTCGGCAAAGATGGCCTGGGGTTGACGGCGGCCGTTAGGTTTGCCGAGCGTTGACATGGCACTCGGCAAAGGCTTTGCCGAGTGCACGATACCTGGCACTCGGCAAAGAACCCTTTGCCAACATATTCTTTGCCGAGTGCCTTTTGCCGAGTGTAAAACGGCCTTTGCCGAGTGCTTCGAGCACTCGGCAAAGACCCTGATTCCTGTATATACGTCCTATAAAAATCGTAGGTCCCAGACCGTGCCTGGTTTTCATCTATATACTCAGCGCCGCCGCCCTTGCTCTGACCTTGCAGCACCGCCGCGAGAGGGATCGTCGAGATCGCAAACGCCGCCGCCGCTATTGTTGTCCGTTGCTGCGACGTACATGCACATCTTCGCTGGTTGCCGGTGCTTGTGAAGCCGTCGCCGCTGTTCACGACCTTTGCTGCCCTGCCGTCGTGCCTAGATCGTTGCTAAGTCCTGCATCTAGGTAACAAGCAAGGCTGCATGAGTTTTTCCTCCCCTCTTTCTAGCTCTCGATTTGTTTTTTTTATGCCATCGCCAAACACCGCAGGACTGCCCGCCGCCGTGGACCGAGACTGTCGTACGGTGTCTCTCCGCCGTTCGTGACTCGTTGCCGAGCCTCACATCAGGAAGACCCGGATCCGCCATAACCAGTGTACATCGTCGTTGCCGATCAAGACAGGAAGCCACCGCCGTGGTGCATGTCCGCTGCTGCTGCCGCTTCTCCGATTTCCTTGACTCGCGGACAGATCTCTCACGGCAGTAAGGAAGCTTCAGTTTCCAGTTCCCGTATCTTCTTTCACTCTCGATTCTGCCATTCACCCGTAACCGCCATGCCCTGATATATGTCCACGTCTTAATAATGTCTTATATATCCAGCCGACGACGCTCGTTGTCTTCCCGTCAAAGTTCACCCCTAACATGGATCTGCAAGTCGAGCCCATCGCCTGGACCTTGGAATTGCTGATCTGCTGCCTTCTTCACGACTCACGTCCAGCGGCCACATGCAGGACCAACCGTAGCTGCTGTGCGTATTCTATGGTGAGCTTCTCCATAATTTCCATCATCTCTGTTAATTACACAATAGCGTTGACACCGCTGCTACGTGCTGCTTTTGGATGTATGATATACGTTGCCTCATCTACGAGCATCCCATCACTGCAAGTTATTATCTTCTTATATTAATTCATCGTATGCCTTTGAGTGCTCAACAATAACCATGTTCAGCTTGTATATAGATTATACTGAGTATATATATACAGCTGAAAAAAAATTAATATTCTTCGTGTGAAATCTTCTCATCACTTCAAACTTCATAACTTTGAGCATTTGAAATTCATCAGACCAAAGCTTCCCTTAACATGCTTTTCACGTTTGTGTGCTCGTAGCAACGCGTAGATGTTTTCAAACATTTTTCTTGATTGGTGTATTGTTCTAAATTACTTTATTTGCCTATGTGTGGTGCTTGCTACGAGTAGAACAAGAATCCTTTTTGAGCATTGGAGATCAGAAGCTGCAGGCAGAATGGAGATAAAGATGATGTTTTTCTAAGCAAGTTGCTTTGGGTGTAAAGCAAGTCTTAAGGCAAGTAGAGCTTGGGTTTTATTTCTGTGATTATGATCTTGTGACTTAATTAATATAAGTAATAAACGATAAAAATCACTTTTTAGCAACTTAAGGATTTATCTGTAACAGAACCACCAGAATTTACCGTACAGCTATGGGTGCTATATGGCTCTGGCTTTAGTTTCTCAGAGGACCTTTTCTAGCCGGTCTGAGGTTTGCGAGTTGGGTATAGGACAGCCTGACCTTGTGTGTATAGCCGGAAAGGATGTGTGCCATATTAGAAAGGGTTTCTATATCTGACTTTCCCACGGCACAACTTGTTAGGAAAACCTTTGGGGCTTCATAGTGGTTTTCGGTGTATGGGAGTAGCTTACCCATGCCCCTAGTGAAAGTGTACACCTCTGCGCAGAGTTAAACCGATATATCGTCCGTGCCTACGGATAGGCCGGCCTTGGAATCTTTACATTAAAGATGATGACTTTTGATTATTAATATGTTCATTATTTACCGTTCTATGCTTTATATTATTTATGTTATATTGATCATGAGTTTATGAGATCTACTGTCTTATTGCTATACATGCGGAGTTCGACATGGACTCACTCTTGCTATTCCCCCACAGCCCAGGAGGAGTTTTGGGCTTGTGATCAACCAGTCAGTTGGATCCAGTGGAGTAGAGTCTACACCTGAAGATTACCGTGTCTTTCCATTCATAGCTACTTAAGGGTATAACTCTCTTTTAATATGTCAATATATAATTTTAAATATTGTTTACTGATACTGTCCTTTAATTATAACTATCTGTGAGATTTATCTTCAGAGGCTCACAAATAGTATGTATCTGGTTTTATTTTTAAAACCGGGTATTACATCGTATTTGCTGAAGACGTGTAAACAAACTTACGACTTTTTGAGTGCATTTTCTGCGCTACCGATCTGATCTGATTTGATCGGTGGACTTGGCTGTAAACGAGATTGACTTTGCTTGGGCAGTTATCGTTTTACTTTCACAAGGCGGCAGACTCCAGTAGACCAACCTCTCATACAGCATATTGTCCTACGACAAATTCCCTGACAAGTCCCGCCTTGTTCACGCGCCGTTTCCTCCAGGTGCCAGTGCGTGAGAAGCAGCCGCGACAAGCTCAGTTATGTAATGATAGATGACATTGGAAAAAAGGCATCCCAGCTATCTGGATGTGGTCACTTTTTGATGCACGTGGTGAATACCACCAGTGAGCCGTCACACCATATCACCGAACAGTGTGCAGAACCTTCCTGGCGCCTTCCAAACCTACAACTACAGAGTGGGCGAACATCTCTCGTCTCTCTTTTCACCGAAAACAAAACATTCATCTGTCTCAACTCTCATGCGTGTCGTGCTCTCTGGTGCTCCTTTATTTTTGGAGTAATGGAAGTGAGGGGCAATACATATCACAAAAGAAATTAAATGCCGCTACCAGCATTTGATTTCCACCAGGTTATTCAGTGCATGTAATTTCATTTCAATGAATCGACACGTACCCCCAGAGCAAGGCCACCACAGATGTTCCATGTTAAACTGCTCAGTTAGTTGGGAACTCAGAGTCCTCACAGTTGAGAGATAGTGAAGCCTTTTTTTTCCAAGAAAGTGTGCCCGTTGACACAAATTTCATTAAGAAGAGGAAGTAGCGAAGTTAATACAAAGTGCGCATTAACAGCAGTAGATAACAAGTAATATATACTGAAGACGTTGCACGGCCACAGCAAAAGCACCATTAGCGTGCGTCACCTAGAGCTGTAAGTCGACATGTGTGTAGAAGCACTAACCGTGGTGAAACATCCTCAATTTTCCACGAACGAAAAATACACAGAATGACGGATAATATAATAGTTCAAAGCATCAAACCATATCATTATCTCGCAACAGTCGATACAGGATCCATACATCGAATAAAAGAGTACAATTAGGGAGAATTACATAAATAGTTTGCCGCCACACCGGCGGAACCATCAGAGTAGCAGCCTCTGGAGCGGCTACAGAAGGCGGAAGCATCAATAAATCTTCAAAAGAAGCCTGAGCGTAGGAACGAGACGTCTACTCCTCCTCATCGTCATAGTCGTAGTTAGGCTCACCTGCCAAATAATTTTCAGTACGGTTTGTACTGGCCACATCTCTCACCCTATGCTTTGCTTTCGCTATGTAGTATTTGGTGGGAAGCAAAGGATATAATCAAATCGACCTAATATATGGCTGTGGTTTCCTATGCAAGTAGTGACTAATATTATATAATATAAATTATCAAGTTTTAACCCATCTCATGCACATGCCAAACCCATTCCTTCCCATCATACACATCTCACCCTCTCGCACTTAGTCGACAGGTCCAACTCCCTCTCGGAGCCTGTCTCAGCGGCTCACAGCCGGAAGGGTAACACCAGGGGGAGAAATAGAAGGACTCCTCTCACTACTCTCGAGAAGCGTGGGTCTTAGGAAAAAGTCATACCAGTGGCTCGCGGACTATATATATAGATTCATAAACTCTGCAGAGCGTATACTCCCGTAACTACAAGATTACTATCATCGGCGGTGCCCCGCCTAAGCTGATTCCGGCCGCTTTCTAACGGTGCGATGCCACCCTACCACTCAGTACTGGGACATCCCGGATAGGTACCACCGGCACACTGAGACTGTGAGACATAGTACCGGGCCCCTATGGTCACTATGCTGTCTAAGGAGGGTGTGGGTCTCCACGCCCGTACCTCCTGACACTATCTGCTATTAACCTAGTAGTAGTGGCACTGTCCTAGCTAGTCAGACATCCGTCTCCCGCCCATACAATAGCAAGTGGTGAGCACGTAAGTCCCAAGGTTCCGGTCCTCAAGAGATATCAGGTCCTAGGGGGATCAGACAGGATTATCTGCCCTTAGGGACTACAACAGTCCGTGCTACAGCAGCACCTCCTACCCGGGGCTTCGCTCCACGAAGGTTCTCACCCCCGGGATCTCCTTATACCTCACAATGTGCCCGCCACAAGCACCTCACACGGGAATGCCCAGAACACATTCCCCGGCAAGACTCGCCCATATGGCTCGTCGTAGAATCCTGTCCAATCGACTCAACCCTCACCACACACCCAAGACGCACGCAGCACTCTCCCCGAGTAAAGTGGCACCACGTGCCTTAACCATATAACCATACTCTCCACCACGCATCACATCACACAGATATAAGCATAGTAGAAGTAAAGCATTATAAGTAAATAAGCATGCGTCTAGCCTATCAACGGGTGTGCAGGAGTAAGGTTGCGATAAGGTAAAGGCTCATCAAGCAGTTCTACCATGCAGCCTATCATCAGGTGATATTCATAATTAAAGCACTAGCAAGCTAGATATTATGCCATGTGTAATAGGATCTACGAGGTTGGGTGGGGTGTGGCACCTGCGAAGTCATCACCGAGCTCCTCCTCATACTCGTAGTCGTCCTCCTCAAGCTGATCCTCCTCTGAAACGAGACATAATAGCAGCGTTAGCGGCTCCTATAGAGTCAACACAAAGAAGCAATAAAATTCAATAACTCCAAATGCACTCATGCATAAGCCTATCACGTAGAGCTCATTTTTATGAAAATTTGGACACTTGGTTCATATTTTTCGGAGATCGTATGAAGAAGTTATGAATTTCCGAAGTTTATTCTATTTTCTGAAAAAGAAAAAGGGCAGATTAATCTGGACGCGACACGTGGCGGTCCTTGATTGGGCCACGTGGCATGCGGCACAATGCAGCTGGAGCTGGATGACGTCATGCTAACATCATGCTGACAGGTGTATAGATGACGTCAGCACTGACGGGGGACCCAGTCAGTGGCTGACAGGTGGGGCCCACGAGTCGGGTCACTGACAGGTAGGGCCAGGTCAACGGTCAACGTTGACCGGTCAATGGTCAACACCGATCGGGCTTCGACCGGGCCTCGGCGGGCCTGGGCAGGGCTGGATCTGGACCCGGTTAGGCCGGCCCGGACACGTGTCAGCAAGGCAGATAGGCCACGTGGCGGCTGCGCTCTTAACGGGTTCTGGTCTACGACGTTATCTGGCTGGGCTCGGTCTAAGGTGCACCGTAGACTGGTGGCTTGCGTGGCTGTCCATGGTTAGTCCAACATGGCCTCACGTGGAGGACGCGGTGCACCAGGGAAGATTCCCCCCTTCTCGCTGCCTTGCACGCGCGATGGCCGGCGCGACATTTCACCGGCGACGTGCAGGCGGGCGGCGGCTGCGAGCGGCCAGGCAAGGTCGTGCAGCGGCTAGGCGAGCGCGGTGGCCAGGCGGGTACGGTCATGGGGCGCAGGCATGCTGGGGGTGCCTCTCCTCGCCGGCGCTCATGTTCCGGCAGTGGCCGGTGGCGAGGCCGTGGCTGCGGGGCATAGCAGTGATTAAGGGGTCGCTTTGACTCATGCAAAGAGTTCGCGAGGTCAAGGCAAAACTAACAGGCCATATTAATTTGGACCTGGGGCTCCTGGCAAGGTGGACGACAACGGCGACCCAGCGGCGATGACGGCGGCTCTCCAGTCAAATTCATCGACGTAGCTTGACGCTGGCCTCCATCTTCACCTCCTTTCTATTGTGCGGAGCAGCTCGGAGCTCTAGAGACTAAGGGCGTAGCTAGCGAGGGCTCAGCGGGGGCGCACGCGGCTACGAGACCACGGCGGCACTCCGGCGGCCGGAGTCCGGGTAGACCAGGGCTGCAAAGGTGCTGGCCCCTCTGTGGTCCATGCCGGCTCCCAAGAAGCTGCCCGAAAAACGTTCTAGGTCAAGGCGAAGCTATCCGCGGGGCCGATGAAGCCCGAGACTAAGCGTAAAGGCAGAACGTGAGCGGTGAGCTGGCCGACGGCCATGGGTGCGAGCTTGGGCGGCTCACCTTGTGTGGTTGAGGACGGGCAAAGCAGGTGATGAGGTGGCGAGCTCGGTGAACTGAAGCAGAGTCAGAGCGCGGAGCCGGTCGAGCGGCGCTCCGGGGTCCTCCTCCGGCGCGCGGATAGCAGCAGCGGCGGCGGACAGCGACGGTGCTCCGGGGGCGTGCTCTGGCATCCGCTCTTCCTCTCCCTTTCTCACTTTCTGTCTCTGGCATGGTCAAGGGAAGACATGGGGCTTACCGGAGGTGGCGCGGAGATGGGAAACCCTAGCGCACCGAGCTCCCTTCTTATAGTCGTGGCGGGCGGCTACCGACGGCGAGGATGGAAGATGCCCATCGGGCGGCTATGCGCGGCCATGGTTAGGGTTAGGGTTCCGGAGAAGCGCGGCATGGCCGGGCAACAAGACGGATGGCGCGGAGCATGGCCGAAGGTGGGCAAATGGTGGGGCTTCACCGTTCCACTTCTGGAATGGCAGACGGGACGGCGGGGGCGACAGAAATGGGAAAAGGTAAGAACTGACGAGTGGGGTCCGCGTGGCAGTGAGAGGGAAAGGGGAAGGTGTGGGCGCGGGCGATGGCAGCGGCCTTGCTGGGCCGCCCAGTTGGGCCGACAGCCAGCGAGCGGGCAGGCACGACGCGCGCGAGCGGAGCCGGCCACACGGGCGAGCGCGGCGCTGGCGGGCCGCCTTGTTGGGCCAGCAGGCCGCGGCGGGCACGGGTGTTGCGGACGATTGGCAGGCCGCGCGTGCGTGGGCGAGCGGGCTGGCGGCAGTGCAGCAGGCCGGCCTGGGTTGGGCTGGAAGCTGCTCCGGGCTGGTTTCCCTTTTCTTTTTCTTTTTATTTCCTAAATTCTTTTCTATTTCTATTTCTTGCCAAGCAACTAATTTAGCCACAACCCTAGGTTAGTGAGGTTAGTGACCATGATGTATACACCATGGTGGGTCCACTAGGGTCTCTAAGCCATGACGGATCCATTTTTGGAGTTAGTCGACACATGTTCACACATGCAATGACAGGTTATTTGATTTTATCGGTCATCACATAAAATCGCGAAAAATGCGAATCAAGCTCTGGTGAATTAAATGCAATGCTCGGGCTAACATTGGGTGCTACTTATGCTTCTATTGACAGGTTTCCTACATGACATCCACCATACACTGGTAATCTTTAGAAAAATTTTTGAAAGCCCATATTTTTGGTGACCGGATTTCTAGGATTGTTACAGTCCTACCCCCTAATGAGAATTTCGTCCTCGAGATTCAAGAGTGTAACTTACTCTTCAAACAGGTAGGGGTAGAGCTTCCTCATTTCTGACTCTTTCTCCCAAGTCACTTCTCGTTCCGTGTGGTTGCTCCACTGAATCTTCAAGTATGGTGCACTGGTGTTTCTAGTTTCCTTGGTGGTTCTGTCCATGATGCGGATGGGGTGCTCTCTGTACTCCAAAGTGTCCTGAATATCGAGTGCCTCTGTGGGTATTGGATGCTCTGGTGGTTGCAAACACTTGCGCAGTTGTGACACATGGAACACTGGGTGTACTCCTGCTAGTTGCGGGGGCAACTCTATTCTGTAGGCAAGCTTGCCAATCCTCTCACAGATTCTATACGGTCCCACATACCTTGGTGCTAGCTTTCCCTTCACATGGAATCTGATGGTTCCTCGAAGCGGGGAGACCTTGAGATAGACATAGTCTCCGACTTCAAACTCAAGGTCCCTGCGCCTCTTGTCGGCATAGCTCTTTTGATGGCTCTGGGAAATTCTTAGATTCTCTGGCACCTGGGCGACTCCTTCCTCAGCCTTCTTAATGGCGGCCGGGCCAAAGAATGATCTTTCACCCATTTTGGACCACATCAAGGATGTTCTGCATGGCCTTCCGTACATGGCCTCGAAGGGTGACATCTTGAGGCTAGCCTGGTAACTGTTGTTGTAGGAGAACTCTACAAAGGGCTAGCTCTTCTCCCAATCAGTCCCATATTTCAGAACACAAGCTCAAAGCATATCTTCAAGGATCTGGTTTACTCTTTCTGTCTGTCCATCTGTCTGAGGGTGGTATGCGGTACTGTAATCTAGCTTGCTCCCTATCGACTTGTTCAGGGCCTTCCAGAACTTGGACGTATACTACGGCCCACGATCGGATATTATGCTCTTAGGGGCTCCATGCAGCTTGAGAATGTTCTCCACATACAGATCTGCTAGCTGGCCAACTCGGGCATCAATCTTGATGGCTAGGAAGTGAGCTACCTTAGTCAAGCGATCGACTATCACCCATATAGCATCATGGCCCTTCGGGGTTCGAGGCAAACCCACAATGAAGTCCATAGAAATGCTATCCCACTTCCATTCAGGTATATCAAGTGGCTTTAACAGTCCTGCAGGCCTCTTGTGCTCAGCTTTGACGCATTTGCAAATGTCACATCTAGCAACATGCTCTGCAATGTCTAATTTCATGTTCTTCCACCAGAATTTCCTCTTCAAATCAGCATACATTTTAGTACTGCCTGGGTGGATACAATACTTGGAGTCATGGCCTTCTGATAGGATTTCATTGCGGATAGCTGGGTCGGTAGGCACACAAATTCTGTCCTTGTACCAATAAGTGCCTAGCTCATTCTCACTGAACTCTGGGCACTTGCCTTATGTCAGGAGCTCGTGTATCTCCCAAATTTTGGGGCAATGGCATTGGGCTTCATGGATCATATCCATGAGGGTGTAGTGCACGCGAAGCTCATTCAACAGGCCATGAGGTATCACCTCCATCTGTAACTCATTAATGCCCTCTTGCAACTCCTTGGGCAAGGTGGTGGTGAACAAGGCATGACAATGGCTTTTTCGACTAAGAGCGTCAGCGACCACATTGGCCTTTCCAGGGTGATAGAGAATCTCCACGTCGTAGTCATTAATCAACTCGAGCCAACGACGCTGTCTCATATTTAGATTTTCCTGGGTGAAAAAGTACTTCAAGCTCTTGTGATCGGTGTAGATCTCGCACTTGTTCCCAATCAGGTAGTGCCTCCAAATCTTCAAGGCATGGATCACAGCTGCAAGCTCAAGATCATGGGTGGGGTAACACTATTCATGCTCCTTAAGCTGGCGGGAAGCATAGGCAATGACTTTCCCATTCTGCATTAGAACACAACCGAGCCCGTGGCGAGATGCATCGTAATAGACCACAAAGTCCTGGTGGATATCGGGCAAAGCTAGAACAGGCGTTGTGGTGAGCTTCTCCTTCAGGGTCTAGAAACTTTGTTCGCATTGGGGCATCCATTCAAACTCTCTAGTCTTCTTTAGGAGGTTGGTCATGGGGCGAGCTATCTTGGAAAAGTTCTCGATGAATCAGCGATAATAACCAGCCAATCCCAAGAAACTTCTCACATCAGTCACATTCTGTGGCTGCTCCCATCCCTTCACTATCTCAATCTTAGACGGATCAACAGCTACTCCGTTAGCATTGAGCACATGACCTAGGAAGGCGACCTCCTCAAGCCAGAACTCACACTTGTTGAACTTGGCATAGAGCTGATGCTTTCTCAATTTCTCCAACACTATCCTCAGATGTTGCTCATCCGCTTCGGCGGTGGCAGAATAGACAAGAATGTCATCAATGAAGACCACCATGAACTTATCCAACTCCTGCATGAACACTTTATTCATCAAGTTCATAAAATAAGCCGGTGCATTCGTAAGACCGAAGGACACGACGGCGTACTCATACTGCCCATATCTGGTGACAAATGTTGTCTTGGGAATGTCCTCCTCACTAATCTTCATCTGATGGTAGCCTGATCTGAGGTTGATCTTGGAGAAGTACTTGGCATTACGAAGCTGATCTAGCAGGTCATCTATCCTCGGCAGAGGGTACTTATTCTTTATAGTTACGGCATTCAGGTTCCGGTAATCAACGCACATCCTCTGCGTTCCATCCTTCTTCTTAACAAACAGAATAGGAGATCACCAGGGCGAGGCAGTGGGCATAATGAACCCTTTCTCAGATAGCTCCTCAAGTTGTTTCTTAAGCTTCTTAAGCTCGTCAACTGCCATACGGTAGGGTTGCTTGGAAATTGGACTCGTACCAGGCATCAGGTTGATCACGAACTCAACAGCCCTGTTCGGTGGCATTCCTGGTAGCTCTTCCAGAAAGACACCAGGGTACTCACAAACTACGGGCACTTCCTCAAGTGACTTCTCTTCTAGGGCACACAGCATGGAAACATCTGTCCCTTTTTTTGGTTCACATCTGATCTGACGGCCACTTGGATGGGTTATATCCACAACTCTGGGTGAGCAAGATATCACTCCTTTGTTCTGAGTTAACCAATCCATCCCTAGAATGACGTCTAGGCCTTCGAAGGGTAGCAAGGTAAGATTAGCAAGAAAGGTAAGACCCTCGATGGTGATACTCACTCCCTTACATATTTTGGTACAACAAATGTTGCCCAAAGGTGAACTGGTGTATAAGGCTTCTTTTTGTGGAGTGACAGGTATATGGTGCTCTCGTACAAACTTGGAGGATATATATGAATATGTAGCACCTGAATCAAACAGCATGGATGCCTTAACTCCATGCACTAAAAACATACCGTACACCACGTTGGGGGCACTCTGGGTAGCCTCTGCTGAGATGTGGGTGAGGTGGCATCGGGGTGCTCCGGATGGCACCTGCTTGTGCGGGGTGCCCTGGCTCTGCCTGGCAGGCGCTGGTGTAGCCGGTGCAGCCTTGTTCGGACACTCGGCTGCCTTGTGACCTGGCTGGCCACAAGCAAAGCAAGTGTAGGTCACGCCGCCTGTGGGGGTTGGTGCGGCGGACCTCCACGTGCTACCTCCTGGTGCGGCACGAGCGTACACTTGGCGGTCCTAAGTAGGGCGGGGGTAGTTGCTGGTGTGGGTACCACCACCCTGGCTCGAACCGTGAACAGCTCCCTGGGTGAAGCGAGAGCGGGGAGGCTGAGATGTCTCACCACGCGACCTCCATGGGGCAGGTGCATGGGAGGTGCCCTCAGTACGGTGCTTCTTGTTCTTGCCAAGCGCCTCCTTCTTCGCAAAAACCTCATCGTGGTCCTTCTCAATCTCCATGCACCTTTCAATTAGGTCACGTAGGGTGTGGCTCTTGGTGCCTGAGAGGGAGAGCCTAATGTGGCTAGACAAGCCCTTGCGGTAGTAGTACATCTTCTCCTTCTCAGAGTTCACCACTGAGACGGTGCATAGCGCAGCAGGTTAGTGAAGCGGGTGGTGTACTCATGCACTTTGTCAGCTCCCATGGAGATGCTACGGAACTCATTCGCCTTCTTCTCCAGTGCACCTTCATGGATGAAGAATGCACGAAACTCGTCCACAAACTCATCCCAGGAGATGTTGGTGGGGTCCCGGTGGGTTTTGCAGAGGCTGTCCCACCAAGATCGCCCAGCACCCACAAGCTGGTGAGCTGCCAAGCCAACACACTCTTCGTCAGTGCAAGTGGTCAAGTCCAGCTTCTTCTCAATCTCCTTAAGCCAGTCATCAGCAGCGATAGGGTCGATGCTAGTGCCATCAAACGTCGGGGGCCTTAGCTTGAGAAAGAACTCCAGTTTCTTGTAGAAATCATCGCGGGGCTCCCGGTGCTAGGGGTGCAGCACGTTCTCAGCTAAGACTCGAAGAAGCTCGGTCTGCTGGGCCATCACATCTACCAAGAGTGGCACGGGAGGTGGTGGTGGAGCTGCATCTCCTCCTGCGGCAAGCTTAGGCTCGGGCTCCGCAGCAGGCAGTGGCTGTCCTCTAGCCGCGACTCCGGCAGCTAGTTTCAGCTCAACAACCGGCAGTGGCGGTGGGTGTGCAGGCCGTGGGGTGGCAGTGTAGTGTGGCTCCTCAAGGTCAATGGGTATGTGACCAACACGGCCACGACCATGACCACGACCGTGTCCACGGCCCGTGGCAGGCGCAGGTGAGGGGGAGCGGTTGCTCAGGTGGCTGGCACGACGCGTAAAATAACTTCGATATCAATGATGTAATAATTGGAAATAATTTTAAAACATTTTTAATTTATCCAACACTCATACAAAGAAGCATGAAGATCCAAAAAGATGCGATAAAAACTGAATCATTCATTACATCAGTTGGGTACATGGCGATGTCTCTAGCAGCTACGCTAGGAGATTCACGAGAAATGTACTACACGCAGGTAGTTCTAGCAAAAAGGGGTGGACAACTACTCAGCATCAAGGTGAGTCTAGTCACTTGGCCATTCAGGGCCCATCATCTCCTGATCTGATACTACACTAAACCATCTCTAGAGGCTGGTCCAAACTGTAAGCTGTGGGAGGTATATCGATGCAAGAAGCCTGGATCTGCTCATCAGTCATCTGAAGGCGAGAGATGTAACGACAGGCCTCCTCAAGCTGAGGGGTGGACACTGCCTGTCCACTAAGTCTAGTGGTGGGACATCCACTCAAGTTGAGGCAAGATTGCCCCAGCTCGAATGTCTCAGCCCTGACCCTCTTACGGGCATGTAAGGGAACCTCATCCTGCAACTCCTCGGACTCTCTGACTCTTTTGCGATCTGACCTCTTCCAAGCTTCCATAGTGTGTTTGAGCTTATCCATGAGGTATGTTGTCTTGTGAACGTAGTTGATCAGGTGCCCCTGGTTGTAGCTAGCAAGAGTGTACTCCTACAGCAGCTTCTCACGTTGAGCCTTGCACTGCTCACAGAGTTTGTCCCTATAGGCAGCATCTTGACTCTTTTCCTAGAATCTCTTTGCAATGTCTTCATTCTTCTCAGCTATGGTGGTCTCAAGCTCCCAGATATTCTTGTTGAGATGACTGTTGTGGATTTGAAGCTTATCCATCTCGTTCATCAGACTAGTGATCTGATGCTGGTGAGTGTGCTCTTTGCATGCTATCTCATGCTCTAGGTCCTCAATCTTTTGCTTCCATGCTACCACCTTACCTTCCAAACTACGGATCCTCTCGTCAACTTCCATCAGGTAGCAATGATCATGGCGTCCCTTCCGCTCCAACTCAGCAATGTACATTTTCTGGCACTGCATGTACATCGTAGAGGCGCGGTGGCAGGGGTTGCGATCAACTCTGGTATTCTGTTTGATGTAGATGACCTCCTCCCAAGTACCCTACTGAACGTCGAGGGCATGAGGAAGTAGACAAAAATGACTTTCCTTCAAATAGTCAGCTCCATTGCGTAGCACAGTGCGAAGTGCCTAGTGCAAAACGGTCTGAACACACATGCCGGTGTCGTTGTCGAAGGCGAAGTCAGTGAAGGCGGTAACTTCGGGCAGGTTCATGCTTGCAGGCACGTTGATGTGGACTGCCTTGTAGCCCTCGATGCCTCCTCCAGGGTCAGGCTTGCCACGACAAAGGTACTCGACGTTCTCCATAGGAACACCCAGCTCGGTGAGAACCTCGTGAAGCACGTGAGCATAGCCTCCATGCTCCGTCCCGTCGAGTCTGAACTCAATGACATCCATCGGTGGTAACGGACCAAGCGGCAAGTTGGGGTCCATCTGCAGGTTGACACGAGAATGGAGTTAGAAAAGTTGCAGAGAGAGGTAAGCCATGCATAAAAGCGTATGCAGTGGTCGGTGTATAACCGAGAGACTTCAAGGTTCTATTAATTCTATCGTCTAATTTTATGGGTCTCGTCCTAGGGTCAAGCATGGCTTTGATACCAACTGAAACATCCTCAATTTTCCACGAAGGGAAAATGCACAGATTGGTGGATAATATAATAGTTCAAAGCATCAAACCATCTCATTATCTCACAACAGTTGATACAGGATCCATACATCGAATAAAAGAGTACAATTAGGGGGAATTACATAAATAGTTTGCCGCCACACCAGCGGAACCATCAGAGTAGCAGCCTCTGGAGCGGCTACAGAAGGCGGAAGCATCAATAAATCTCCAAAAGAAGCCTGAGCGTAGAATGAGACATCTACTCCTCCTCATCGTCATAGTCATAGTCGGCCTCACCTGCCAAATAATTTTCAGTACGGTTTGTACTGGCCACATCTCCCACCCTATGCTTTGCTTTTGCTATGTAGTATTTGGTGGGAAGCAAAGGATATAATCAAATCGACCTAATATATGGCTATGGTTTCCTATGCAAGTAGTGACCAATATTATATAATATAAATCATCAAGTTTTAACCCAGCTCTTCCACATGTCCAAACCCATTCCTTCCCATCACACACATCTCACCCTCTCGCACTCAGTCAACAGGTCCAACTCCCTCTTGGAGCCTGTCTCAGCGGCTCACAGCCGGAAGGGTAACACCAGGGGGAGAAATAGAAGGACTCCTCTCACTACTCCCGAGAAGCATGGGTCTTAGGAAAAAGCCATACCAGTGGCTCGCGGACTATATATATAGATTCATAAACTCTACACAGCGTGTACTCCCGTAACCACAAGATCACTATCATCGGCGGTGCCCCGCCTAAGCTGATTCCGGCCGCTTTCTAACTGGTGCGATGCCACCCTACCACTCAGTACTGGGACATCCCGGATAGGTACCACCGGCACACTAAGAATGTGAGACATAGTACCGGGCCCCCGTGGTCACTATGCTATCTAAGGAGGATGTGGGTCTCCACGCCCGTACCTCCCGACACTATCTGCTATCAACCTAGCAGTAGTGGCACCGTCCTAGCTAGTCAGACATCCGTATCCCGCCCATACAAGAGCGAGTGGTGAGCACATAAGTCCTAAGGTTCCGGTCCTCAAGAGATATCAGGTCCTACGGGGATCAGACAGGATTATCTGCCCTTAGGGACTACAACAGTCCGTGCTACAGCAGCACCTCCTACCCGGGGCTTCGCTCCACGAAGGTTCTCACCCCCGGGATCTCCTTATACCTCACAATGTGCCCGCCACAAGCACCTCACACGGGAATGCCCAAAACACATTCCTCGGCAAGACTCGCCCATATGGCTCATTCGTAGAATCCTGTCCGATCGACTCAATCCTCACCACACACCCAAGACGCACGCAGCACTCTCCCCGAGTAAAGTGGCACCACGTGCCTTAACCATATAACCATACTCTCCACCACGCATCACATCACACAGATATAAGCATAGTAGAAGTAAAGCATTATAAGTAAATAAGCATGCGTCTAGCCTATCAGCGGGTGTGCAGGAGTAAGGTTGCGACAAGGTAAAGGCTCATCAAGCAGTTCTACCATGCAGCCTATCATCAGGTGATATTTGTACTTAAAGCACTAGCAAGCTAGATATTATGCCATGTGTAATAGGATCTATGAGGTTGGGTGGGGTGTGGCACCTGCGAAGTCGTCCTCCTCAAGCTGATCCTCCTCTGAAATGAGACATAATAGCCGCATTAGCGGCTCCTATAGAGTCAACACAAAGAAGCAATAAAATTCAATAACTCCAAATGCACTCATGCATAAGCCTATCACGTAGAGCTTATTTTTATGAAAATTTGGACACTTGGTTCATATTTTTTGGAGATCGTATGAAGAAGTTATGAATTTCCAAAGTTTATTCTATTTTCTGAAAAAGAAAAAGGGTAGACTAATCTGGACGCGACATGTGGCGGTCCCTGATTGGGCCACATGGCGTGTGGCAAAGTGCAGCTGGAGCTGGGCTGACGTCATGCTGACGTCAGCACTGACGCGGGGTCCGGCGGCTGGATGACGTCATGCTGACATCATGCTGACAGGTGTACAGGTGACGTCAACGCCGACCGGGCTTCGACCGGGCCTCGGCTAGCCTGGGCAGGGCTGGATCTGGGCCGGGTTGGGCCAGCCCGGACACGTGTCAGCAAGGCAGACAGGCTGCGTGGCGGCTGGGCTCTTAACGGGTTCTGGTCTACGACGTTATCTGGCTGGGCTCGATCTAAGGTGCACCGTAGACTGGTGGCTTGCATGGCCATCCATGGTTGGTCCAGCGCGGCCTCACATGGAGGACGTGGTGCACCAGGGAAGATTTCCCCCTTCTCTCTGCCTTGCACGCGCAGTGGCCGGCGCGGCATTTCGCCGGCGATGTGCAGGCGGGCGGCGGCTGTGAGCGGCCAGGCAAGGTGGTGCAGCGGCTAGGCGAGCGCGGTGGCCAGGCGGGTACGGTCGTGGGGCGTAGGCAGGCTGGGGGTGCCTTTGCTCGCCGGCGCTCATGTTCCGACGGTGGGCGGCGGCGAGGCCGTGGCTGTGGGGCATAGCAGAGATTAACGGGCCACTTTGACTCGTGCAAAGAGTTCGTGAGGTCAAGGCAAAACTAACAGGCCATATTAATTTGGCCGTGGGGCTCCTGGCAAGGTGGACGACAACGGCGACCCAGCGGCGACGACGGTGGCTCTCCGGTCAAATTCGCCGGTGTAGCTTGACGCTGGCCTCCATCTTCACCTCCTTTCTATTGTGTGGAGCAGCTCGGAGCTCTAGAGGCTAAGGGCGTAGCTAGCGAGGGCTCAGTAGGGGCACACACATCTACGAGACCATGGCGGCACTCCGGCGGCCAGAGTCTAGGTAGACTAGGGCTGCAAAGGTGCGTGGCCCCTCTGTGGTCCATGCCGGCTCCCAAGAAGCTGCCCGAAAAACGTTCTAGGTCAAGGCGAAGCTATCCGTGGGGTCGATGAAGCCCGAAACTAAGCGTAAAGGCAGAACATGAGTAGTGAGCTGGCCGGCGGCCATGGGTGCGAGCTTGGGTGGCTCACCTTGTGCGTTTGAGGATGGGCAAAGCAGGTGACGAGCTCGGTGAAGGGAAGCAGAGTCGGGATGCTGAGTCGGTCGAGCGGCGCTCCGGGGTCCTCCTCCGGCGCGCGGACAACAGCGGCGGCGGCGGACAGCGACGGTGCTCCGGGGGCGTGCGCTGGCATCCGCTCTTCCTCTCCCTTTCTCACTTTCTATCTCTAGCGTGGTCAAGGGAAGACGTGGGGCTTACCGGAGGCGGCGTGCAGATGGGAAACCCTAGCGCACCGAGCTCCCTTCTTATAGTCATGGCGGGCGGCTGCCGACGGCGAGGATGAAAGATGCCCATCGGGCGGCTATGCGCGGCCACGGTTAGGGTTAGGGTTCCGGAGAAGCGTGGCGTGGCCGGGCAGCAAGACGGACGACGCGGAGCATGGCCGTACACGGGCAAACGGTGGGGCTTCGCCGTTCCACTTCTGGAATGGCGGATGGGATGGCGGGGACGACAGAAATGGGAAAAGGTAAGAACTGACGAGCGGGGTTCGTGTGGCAGTGAGAGGGAAAGGGGAAGGCATGGGCGCGGGCGACGGCAGTGGCCTTGCTGGGCCGCCCAGTTGGGCCAACAGCCGGCGAGCGGGCAGGCGCGGCGCGCGTGAGCGAAGCCGGCCACACGGGCGAGCGCGGCGCTGGCGGGCCGCCTTGTTGGGCCAGCAGGCCGCGGCGGGCGCGGGTGTTGTGGGCGGTTGGTAGGCCGCGCGGGCGGGTGGGGGAGCGGGCTGGCGGCAGCGTAGCAGGCCGGCCTGGGTTGGGCTGGAAGCTGCTCCGGGCTGGTTTCCCTTTTCTTTTTCTTTTTATTTCCTAAATTCTTTTCTATTTCTATTTCTTGCCACGCAACTAATTTGGCCACAACCCTAAGTTAGTGAGGTTAGTGACCATGATGTATACACCATGATGGGTCTACTAGGGTCTCTAGGCCATGACGGATCCATTTCCGGAGTTAGTCGACACATGTTCACACATGCGATGACAGGTTATTTGATTTTATCGGTCATCACATAAAATCGGGAAAAATGCGAATCAAGCTCTGGTGAATTAAATGCAATGCTCGGGCTAATGTTGGGTGCTACTTGTGCTTCTATTGGCAGGTTTCCTACATGACATCCACCATACACTGGTAATCTTTAGAAAAATTTTTGAAAGCCCGTATTTTCGGTGACCGGATTTTTAGGGTTGTTACACGTGGCTTGCCTTGCCACCTCCACAGTAGTTGTAAGATGAATAAGCTATATAGACTGAAGAAGACCAAAGTCTTGTAAGATCCAGTATCTAGTTATGGTCAAGAGTTTTGAATCTTTTGTGCTCTTTTAGTGCAATTCAAATTGCTGGACTCCTAGATACAGTCAGGTTCAGTGGAACACCTACCACTGTATGATATTCATTCAATTGGGAGCAGCTAACGCTTCACGTTTGTGTATTCAGGGCAAGGGCTCTATAGTGCTCCTGCCATTTGGTAGCATTAGGTTCGAACCAACCTAGAAAACCTAAGGTCATATTACGTTTACTGAATGGCTAATGATTCGTTAGAAAAACAAATCATGTTAATCAGTTGTATGATATTCATAGCCAATGAACTATCCTCCCATTATTTATGTGATATAGTTTTGATGATAGAATCAAAGCTTCTGTTCAAAACGTGCGCTCTAAGCGACCTATGCATAAGCGAGAGAAGATTGATTGAGGAACTAGGTGACCGACCATAACCTTCTCTCACATATGAACTATCAACGCAAAAACACATGAGGTACCTGGAAGCTGGAAAGAGCAACTTCAATCTTCTTATTGTAACGTGCAAACATGTTTGCTAGCTAAAACTAAGCATAAGTTTGGTTCATCATGTTATTGGTGAATTCAGACTGAAGCCTTTGTGCCGTGTACCTGAAATGCCCGCCATAGTTATTAACAATGGCGGGCACAGGCTACTGCTCCATTCTAAGCCATGATTAACCGTAACCTTAATAACACAGCGGACGCCTTTGCCTGCCACGGTTCACCGAAAATGCCCGCCACATAAAATATTTCTGTATTAGTCCACACCACACCCCCCCCCCCCCCAACCCCCCAATTCATCTCCTCCAGACCAGCCCCTCTCCTTCTCACGTTTCTTGCTGGTCCCCTTGCTCTCCCATGGCTTTCGTCCCCCAAATCCCCTCTCTATAGCAGCAAACTCTTGGGGGAAACCAGCAAAACGGATCAAGGACAACAAGTGGAGCGAGAAGAGGTGCACCTTCCATGTGGATCAGTCTTTCCCCATCTCCACTTGCTGCCCTAGGGTTTGTGGGTGACCAAGGTGAGTTGGATTCCGTCCTTCCCTCCTCAAATTAGATGTCTATGATGGGTTTTGCCTTGGGTATAAGTGGATTGGAGGGGAAGAAAAGCTATTGGGATGTGATCCTCGGATTTCAGTTGTGCGGTTCCTGTAGGTTTAATTGGGGGAGTGATTCGGACCAATTAGAAGTGGAATTGAATGTTGTGATGAGCTAGAAAGTTGTAGATATGGTTGTTACATATGTGCTGGTATTTTTTCATGAGATTTGGATGGCTACAACTCCAGATATCGCTGTTTAACTCTGCACTGCTCGAAATCCTAGGCAGTGCTAAAGGTTGTGTTCAAGTGGGAATTATTAATCACAGAATTAATTTATGGTTTCTAAATGGAAGATGTAGAGGAATCAGTGACCTTTCCATGAAGTCTTAGTTTGCGGTTTTTAGCCAAATGGTTTAAGAGTTATAGATTTTGAAGTTGGCTGTCCTGTTTACTATCAGATGATAGATTCAGTTTCGACCTTCAGTTTTAGGAGTTGATTTAGGAGTACGTATAAGCCGAATTGGTCCAGTGCAATGTGGAGGTTTTCATAGTGCTTTCTATGTTCTTTCCATCGAATATGGAAACTCTGATTTTGATTGGATGGTTTGAGAGATATAGAATTTTGAAGTCAGCCACCTTGTACCGCAGTGACAGTTTTTAGTCCCACTTTGTTAGCCTTTTTAGAGCTAGTAGATATGAGAGGTAATTTTTGGTATGTATACCAGAATTGTAGGGTTTTCCATGTAAATGCTTATAGTTTTCTAACTTTATGGCATATTCTTATCTAGATTTAAAACTATGAAAAGGAGAAGCAGCGCTGCTGCTGTTCAAAATGTCTAGTGTTGTCGTTTTTACCTTTTGGCTGGTTGTGGCGTAGAAGTATACTATTCTTTGCTGATACATGTTTGGTTGAGTATATATACTAAATTATATGTTGTAAAACAGGTGGTGGCACTTCGGATCATCTCTAGCGCTTTTGATCTTGTTTTGGTAAAGAGGCAAGTTAGCGTAGCTGTTGCATTGCTACAACTTTAACATGCTATTTTTACTGCCTTCACCTTAAAAGAAAATTCTGAACCATGGATGATATAATATGGCCATTGAAATCATGTTTTATTCATTTGGACTTATCCTCTATGCTTTCTATGTGAATCCTTTATGTTTCTCTACTTATTATGGTTTGATGATGCTTATGTTGGTACAATGGAATGAGGCTCATTATCCTGTGGTGATGCTCATAGTGTTATATGAGATTATTTATCATTCTTTCTATGGAATTTGCATGGTGCTATATGTGCTCGTAGTTATGGAAAAAGTATGAATATGGTGTTATGAGTACAACTATGTAGTGGGTGTATCACTTTTACTTCAACATGGGTGAATAGATAACCGGAATGTTCAATGGATGATGGTTTTTGAACTCATGGTTGAGGCTGATAGTATATTGCACATGTGGCACATACTTGGTAATTTAAACTATCACATGATTCTTTTATTATAGACAAAGTCCATGGAATCCTTAGTGGCTTAGATTACAGATTTGGTGCTCTACTCCATATTTTTAATGATAATTCTTACATTCTATCCTATACCTTTTAAAATGAAGGTGACCCATAGATAACAAGATATGGAGAATGTTTTGTTGATACTTGGCATACATGAGATTCTATCATTTAATCATGGCTTGTTCTCTTGTCATTATGGAAGTATGTGGTATTTAGATTTTGAAGATGGCATTTTTGTTGTGGAATTGCATCACATTGCATTGCATGGCATTTGGAGTTAGTCGCGAACCTATGGTTGCGACCGTACCGGTACAGCATCGTCATAATGATGCAGCTTCATACCTTGTTGGGTATGAAGGCAGGAGACATGGCATTTGCATTGCATATGCATTATGAATTTGGATTATGGCATATTGGCATTTGGGGTTATGTCGCCGCTTGATAGCCGCGACCGTACCAGTACAACATCATCATAATGATGCAGCTTCATACCTTATTGGGTGTGAAGGCAGGAGTTCATGTGCATCCATATGCATAGGGCACAACGATGCAAGCTTGATACAAATAATGGGTATGAAGGCAGGAGATCATGTGCAGGAGATCAGGTTGGTTGTGATGAAGTATATTGCAATATATTATGAATAATTATGTCTTATGTTGTGCTATGGCTTATCCAACTTGGATATATTACATGTGGGCTGTATGGATATTTGGATATTGGCTTGATTGAGTTGCATCGGAAATAATATGAGAAGTGATCCTTCTTTCTAGTGAGGTGAGTTACGGTATGGCTAATGGAATTGTGGAGATATTATATGCATCTTCTTCCTTGCATTCGTAAGTACTTCAAATGCTTTAAATGTTATTCCATTTTGTTATGGGATATGATATGGATTTATGTTACTTTATCTTTCCACGGTTATTATGGTAACATATGTGTTATGGCTTTTATGGGTGACTTCTTATTGTTCTATATGGCTCCTACATTATTCGTTAGGGTGACTCACTACAAAACTAATGCTATGTTTTTCATGCAATGATCACCTAATCCTTAAAGGAGGAATTGAATATGTAGGGTTGTCCTTTAATACCTATTGCGTATTAAATGATTAATTAATCTAATGTGGTTTAAATAGCTTGTTTAAGTAGTTCACTTGCTGAGATTATTCAAGGGAAAATTGGCTAGGTACCATCAAAAGATGCCAACTTTAGCAATATGGCGTTGAAAGATCTCTTCTTTACTATATAGCATCAAAAGGTCACAACGTTATTGCTTTTTAACAGTTCCGTTAACTTTTGCTAACCTCCGTGAATCTCTGTTCTTTGAGCCGTCTTCTTCTAAGGGCGGGGTTGGCACTGGGAGGCCATATCAGGCCGCAGGGGCTGCTGCTCCAACACTGCACCCACCTGCTCGTCCACCTGACCACGTCCGCGAGCTGCTGGTACTGCTCGTCCGCGACGCCGCCACCGTGAACCAGCGCTCGTCCATATTCGTTCGCCGTGGTCGGGCCCGTCTGGAAGGAAGGGTGCGTGCCTTCCGTCAACGGGAGCTTGCCGTGGCCGCCAAGTGCCGCTGTGCACGCGCGCGGCCACCACGCACGGAGCTCTCTGTGCTCACCATGGCCACTCAGCCCCACCCACCTTGCATGCGGCCAGCAAGCTGCGGAGCTCGCCGTGCGCCCGCTTCCCACCCAGCGCCAGGAGCCCGCGCGTCGCTAATCAAGCTGGGTGCCGCACACGTGCAGCTACGACCCCTCCTGGGCTCGCGTCGTCGCCCAGCTCAGCTGCCCATGGACCTCCAGCTCGCCCGCGGCTACGCTGCTTTCGGAGCCGAGCACACCCGCGGCCAGGTCCACCTGCGCCACCGAGCTCGCCCACCCTGTCGAACCACCGTGGCCGCGCCGTCTTCATCATGGCCACGATTGGCCACCACCACTGGAGGTCAGCGAGATGGGAGAGGTCGGAGGACGCGACAGATGACGGCCGCGGTGCCGCGGCCATTCTCAGTCTCGCTGCGGTGGCTCACTCCCCATCATGGAGTTCGACAAGAGAAGAGCGTGGAAGAAGATGAGTTGATGAACGGAGATACACGGAATGTTAGCAAAGGGTCACGGTAGTGGTAGAAGCCAGTAACGTTTGATCTTTCCGTGCTACATTCCAAAGAAGTAATCTTTGAGTGCTACATTGCTAAAGTTTGCATATTTTAGTGGTACACAGCCAATTTTCCTATTATTCAATCTCACCTTTGTTTTTCCCTTCCCAGGTTGTCCTTTGAAGATAGCAAGGAGGGAAATGGGTTAGTTGCACACCATGCACCTTTAATGATCTCATAATGCTAAGAGGTTTTTCTCTTGAGTCTAAGAGATGGTAGAGTACCCTTGCTCATATTTGTTAAAGATAGAGTGGTTATATGGAGTATCACGATTTATTTATTTATCTATCTTTGCTTCCGCAATGTGCTCGTTTCTAGGCTTATGCTGCCGAATTTTTCTAGTTCGGCATTTTGTGGTGTAGTTGTGTGGCATCCCATGGTTGCGTGATACCTGGGGTGTTTCAGGAAGCATATGTGAATTGGCATTGTGGCTTCCTAACAACATCTACCACCTCCATCCATGATACTCCACCATGTTAATTTGTCTAGGCCTCCTTCTTTTGATTGCTCTGACTGCCGTGATGGTCACCTCTGAACTTTGATTGAAGCCCCGTAATAAAAATCATGCATTCATTTTTTTCGCAGGATCTGTACAGACTGTATATAATATAGTATACATCCATACACTTCAATGGTAGGTACATGATTTTCTCAATTGTACCCACTGAATAAACTACAGTTAATAATTAAGCAGTACTTCCTCATCCATCATTGATATGATACATCTTCCGTTGTGACCATAAAAGGAGCGGCTAAAGGACAACAGGACTAGTTCCACAAAATGTGGGAGATATGGATGGACAAAACTAATAATTGTGTGACTATGCTGCTGTCGGATACAGAGGACTCTGGGGCACTGGGAACTAATGTGGAAAAATATTTGGGTGTAGCTCACAGCCGGGCTGTCTCCTGGAAGCACAACAATAATAGGTTACTGTGTTGGCCGTTGACAAAGCGTACGAGGATGAAGATGGATCGGATATGGTAGTCATGGTGCACATGCGTAAGAAGGGGGCAAGCCTACAATGCATTACTCCCACCACTAGAACAAAACCAGCCTCACGCAGATGTATGAAGTTCTTAGTTGAGCTCAACAGCCAGACGTCAACGTCAGAGTGTACGCATTCATGGTTCACTCCACAACTACTATCACTTCTCCACTTTTCGTAACATGCACAGTAACGCAAACATAATAAAAATTGGTTCATTCATATCACTGGCCGTTGGTAGACTTAGATTTTTTTTTTTTTTGCCTTATACCTGAGGTATAGTACGAAGCGGATTAACGTCACATCGACTTCCAGGATGAGATCAGTCTTCATAATTCTGTGCCTTCAACGAGATGACGATTTCTGGTTCCAATGGTTTTTCTTATCATGCTGCTGGATCAGATAGATTTAGAGCTACAAGCTTATTTGACTTCTGAGTGCTGCTCGTGTGAATTCAAAGAAATGTTGGGATGCTATGGGAATTTAGGTATATTTTCTGCCTTTACATTGTTTTGATGATAGAATCAAGTTCCTATTCAAAGCATGTTGCTTGGTTAAGTGGGTGCATAGTAATTCAAGGCGTGAGCACAGCCTTTTTAGCAGAAAATTAAGCACCAGATGTCGCGTGAGTGTGCACGCATCTAGCACTTGCAGGCAGAGGCTGCATCGAATTTTTCTTTGAAGCTCTTGTGGCATGTTATATATGGATCTTTGATGAATATTATTAACTTCACGGATTCCAGCCTTCAAAGTAAAGTAACTGTCCAACTAATAAGTAGTACTCCCTCCGTCCAAATTATAGTTCTCTTAGACTGTTTTGGTACATTCACTTTGCTATGTATCTAGAGTTCTAGACACGAGTAAGATTTAGATATATAGCAAAGTGAGTGTACCAAAAAAGTCAGGGTGACCTACAATTTGGAACGGAGGGAGTAGTAAACAACCTCACCCTTTCATTGTCTAATATATTTCTGTAAAATATAGAGAGATGGTTACGTGCACGTAAATATGCATGCACTCCACTGGTAGGTTAGGTGCATGAATGCACACGCAAGCTGATGAACAAATTACATGCAATTAATAAGTAGTGTTATCCTGAACCATCGCTGTGTTATGAAATCTTCCACTCTGTCTATAAAAAAAGAAGTTGAAAGGCATAGGAATTAGTTCTCCATGGTCTACGTGTAGGAGGTATAGATGTGTACTAAAGATTATACAACTTTTCTATGTGGTACATAGGCTTGGAAGGCATGGGAAACTTATGTGGCGCAATATTTTTGTCAACATTCACTCCAAATGGTGATCTGTGGAAACCTACTCCCGGTGCGTGACATGAGTCATCCATACCATCGTTGTACGCAGTTTTCGGCGGTGGCAACAGCAGCACACGGTGGTGTATGTAGTTCAAATGCATGCCAAGTTGTTCCGGGTTGCATGCTGTTTGCTGAAGTGGTGTGATGGAAGTGGCGTGACGCACAAGCACTAGATTGGTCAAGCTTATGCAGGCTCTTGTTTGTCGAGCATAAGCATGTGACACGACATGTTTTTTGAATGTGCAGAAAACTGATCTATTATGTTACTAATAACATGTTAAAAACAAGGCACCATATTTACCTCATATTAATTACGAAAAGGAAACGAGCTACATGTTCGTTTCTACGAACATCTAACTGTCTATATAATACAATCTTTGTGGCAGTTGCTTTCTTTTAAATTGTAAACCCTTTTGATGATGTTGTATTTCCCAGTCTAGGCCTTCTTCTGTATCAATATAAATAGTCGCCTCCTATGCTCGTTTGTTTCAAATATATATATATATATATATATTAGACAAGTCTTAAAAAAATGGATTTTGTTATCTACAAAAACAAGACCTCAAGCGCGGGAAAAGAAAACACACGTAACTTCTCAGGATTCTTAGTCACTATAAAACATGACCATTTGCTTATTAATATTAGGGAACTGTTACAAAAATTTCACACAAGAGAACACATAGGGCAAAATAAAATGTTCATGGCATATATACTACTTCATCTCCCAATGCTTCAGATTATCCAGAAAAGAATGCAGAGATGGGGAATGCGCAATACGCACAAATTCTGAAAATCTTTACTTCCTTGACAGATGACAGGACATCACTTACAACTTAGGTTGGGTTTTCATAGCCTGACTATTCAAATTTGGTTTCTAGCAGATTGATGGTAAAACCCAGCTAAAATCAGAGAAGAAAACGTTGAGGCAGTTTGGAGTATGGGCCCTTCCGGATTACACGGACTTTGACAAGTAAAATTGCCATAGCTTTGCCAGAGAGGTGAAGCAGCACGTTAGTGGCTGCGGTGAGCCAGAACAGGATGGCACAGCAAGAGGCAATGATATAGTAATGCTGAAGTTCCCGAAGTCTACTGTGCTTATTGTAGCAATTTAATCTGCTGCCACAGAGTTCATGAATCACTCGACCATCTCTCCCAGCATAACATACTTCTTTTTGTGGACCAAAGAAGATATAACTGTCTCTTGTGCGGATGTCCAACTACAAACTATATGCTACATGCAGTTATAGCAGCATCTATTATTCAGCATTTCATTGAGTGCACCAACAACAACATGTAACATGAGCATGTAATGTGTAACTACAAGTAACATGAGCATGTAATGAGTTGGTCACATTCAGTTATGTAGAACTGCCACGGGGCATGTGATGCGACTGCCAGCTGCAATAGCACAACTCTTATCTTCCTCTCTGCAGTCAACCCAAGCAACCAACTCCACTTATAAGCTGCTGATGGTCAAAATAAGATGAAACTAAAAGCCAAACGGTATGTTTTTTCCTATCTTTTTCTTGCCATGTGCTTCTCGTGACAGCACGACGATATCAGTGTCTACGCAGATGGAAGGGAGATGGGGTGGTGGGACAAGTTTGGTGGAGACATGGCACTAAGGAAAAGATAAGAAGGCGAGACAGTTTGCCTGTGTCATGAGGCAAAATGTTTATACAGTTATGATTTTGTTTGGTTTTATAAGTTAAGCAGTCTATGTTGTTCGGTGTTGGAGTTTAGGATTCTTTCGAAGTTTTTTGACAAATTCAAAGAGTTGAAAAGGAATTTACTCTTAACAAAATGTTTTTGCTAGTCAATTGAAGAGTGACACACCATTTCCCGCAACTCATTTTACTTGCAGAGCTCATTTCCACTTATTGGTCAAAGGGGCACTTGTATAGGCTGCAGAGTGCAGAGTGCAAATGCCAATTACAGTTATTTCTATATTTTCTCCATTCAAACTCGTAAGTAAGAAAAAATTCAGTGAAATCAGAACTAATGGTCACTGATTTGTGTATTTGTATGCGCAGACACAAGTGAAATCAGAACTAATGGTCACTGATTTGTGTATTTGCATGCAAATATCGAAAATAGATTACTAAGGCGATTCATACTTCCATATTAATACAAGAGCTCCTACTTCCTTGCAAGCCTAGATCACATGGTAGCTAGGTGGAGAACATGCGTACAATGACTTGCCTCACAGTATGCTTTCATTAACACAGGCATTGCTAGAGAGGCAGTTTAGGAAAGGGTGGCAGCAAACAGGTTATGGAGTAGTATTTATTTCTTCGAGGTTGATAAATAAAAGAAGAACAAACATGTGATAGGTTGTTTGTTGGAAAAGGATGTAGAGAGAGAGAGAGAGAGATGCTATAATTTGGTTATACTTTTGATAAGAGAATTTGTGGACGGAATTCGTAAAGGGGAAATTCGACATAAAAGAGGGCTTTCTAATAAGCAAAAGATAAGCAAAAACATCAACCATAAACCTACCAAGACATGTCAATTCCTAACAAATAATACTGAATGCCAAAGGTTCCTGCAGTACAATCAACAATAGAAAACTGGAGGTTAACTTATATTATTTACAAAAATTTGTGAACGAGGGCGTGCTCCAGGTCAGTTCCTTCACATTTCAAGTACTGTTGGGCAGAGAGGTGGAGCAGCACGTTCGTAGCTGCCGATGAGGTGGAACAGGATGCCATAGCAAGGCAGAGCACGCTTTGCTATTGTAATGCTGGAGTTCCCGATGGCTCCTATGCTTAGAGTAGGAAGCAAATCTGTTGCTGCAGACTTCATGAATCACTCAACCATGTCTCTCAGAGTAGTATACTTCATTTTATCGACTAAAGAAGATATATATTACTGTGCCCCGTGTAGGTGTCCAACTTCAAACTATATATACTCCACGCAGTATTGTTCAGCATCTACCCAAGTGATGTCCTCGGCCGAAGCCTTGGACAGTGGGTGGGTACTCGAACAGTGAATAGCATGTAAGGAGCAGAAGCGGAAGGGAAAATGGGATGGGATAAAAAAAGAAAAACAGCCACTCCTGCTTCATTCCTCTGACGCTCTATTTATACTGTCTTTTCATATGCATTCTCATATGCATTAACATTGAATGTGTGCACCCTGATCTCACTATGAAACATGGTCCATTTCATAGATCCTTGCTGTAGCTCCATTATACCGTCAACTTAGTGTAAACTACTGCTATGTATGATAATAAGTAATAGATTAGATTGGTGTAAATGTTAAATATGTGCTTAGTCATGATCTCAAAAAAAGATTGGTGTAACTGTTTATGTAAGCAATTGACCAGTCATTCAATCTAATCATTTTTTTAATGGCAACGGGCTGCAAATTCACAACATAAAAAATGAAAAATCATGAAAATAAACAGTAATCCTACTTCCGTGGGCATATCACGACGTGCTTTTTCTCAAGGTGGGACACTCGTACGGCATATAGTCCTGCGACGCATTCGCTGACAAGCCCAACCTCGTTGACACACTGTTTCTGCCCGCTCTGCTCTATGCCATTATGCCACTAGATACCATGTTCAGGTCGACCTGAACAAAATCCACATACTTATGTGATGATTGACGACGATAGAGGCATCCCAAGTATCCAGATGTGAAACAAGGTGAATGCCAGTGGTTAGCGACTACAACTTTCCGCCCAGGGACTATGAAGAACCCTCCTGACTCCTTCCAAGCCTAGAGCACCTCATCTCTCCCTATTCAGCAAAAACGAAACAACAATGTCTTGAATGTATGTCGTGTCCCTTCAAATGCTCTAGTGCTCCTTTATTTATGGAGCCACAAAAGAGAGGGTAACAAATGTAGGTACTAACATTTTATTTGCACCAAGTTATTCAGTGCATGTAATTTCATCAAATGAGTGGGCACCAACCAGAGGCCACCACTGATGTTCCATGATAAATTGCTCAAGCCTTCTAGGCCAACCTCATCACTGAGCATGGTAGGAGATCAAGTTAAGTGATAACTATGAAAAAAAAAATCTTATCTAGCATGGTAGGGGTGAGATGGATGAGTTTCAATCTTTTGTGCTCATATAGTGTATTTCAATGCCTCCTAGCTTGACTCAGAAAATACACTAAATTACTTATCCAGTAGCCTAAGCCTCCATTACGTTTATATGCTCATTCACTTGATTTTTAAGTCAAGATGTCTATGCTATTTGATTTCAAATACTCAAATATTTATTGAGCATCTGCAGTCTATCCTAACTTGGTTTGGGATGATTAATCTTCATGTTAATTCAGTTGTATGATATTCATAGTTGATGAACTGTCTTCGTGCTCATTGTATGATATTAGTTCAGTTGGGAACAACTGAACTCATGTATATTCAGTTGCTTAGTTCAGGCCAAGGTTCATATATTGCTTCAACCATTTGGTAGCACTCTAGGTAGAAATACTGTTGCTTCCTATAGTTTTGATTACAGAATCAAAGCTTCTCTTCAAAACATGCGCTGTAATAAGCGACCTATGCATTGTAGTATGCCGAGCAAAAGAAGATTGTTTGAGGAACAAGGTGAGTAACCATAACCTTCTCTCACGTAAGAACTAGGGACTTCAGGCTCCACGAACACACATGAGGTACCTGGAAAGAGAAACTTCAATCTTCCTATTGTAATGAACAAACATGTTTTGCTTGTTAAAACTAAGATGAAGTTTAATTCGTTCGTCAGGTTATTGGTGAAGACAGTTCAGTTCAGCCTGAAGTCTTTGTGTTGTGTACCACTGCACATGTACAAATAAAAGTGTGAACGTGTGATCCATGTAGTAGTGGAAGCATACGTGAACTGGCATGGTGGCTTCCTAACAACATCTACCACCTCCATCCATGATACTCCACCATGTCAATCCATCTAGGCCTCCTTGGCATGGACCTTTTTGATCGCCCTGACTACCGTGATGGTGACCTCTGAACTCTGATTAAAGCCCCGTAATAAAAACACTGCATTCATTTTTTTTTTTTGCAAGATCTGTACTATATATTATACATCCATACACTTCAATTGTAGGTACATTTTTTCCGCAAAATGTATATGGATGGACAAAACTAATAATTGTATGACATTGTGGCTGTGGGATACATAGGACTCTGAGGCACTGGGAACTAATGTGGAAACATATTTGGGGTACCTCGTCTCCAAATGGCAGGCGGAGAAGAAGATGGCCGATGGCATCAGCAGCATGGTCGTGTAGCTCACTGCAGACCGCCTCCTGGAGGTACAACAATGGGGTGGGTTTCCTGTTGAAAAAGTATGACTCAAGATGGAGGTGGTCATGGTGCACACATGTCACGCAGGGTCCAAGCATATGATGCTTTACTCCCACAACTATAACAATGCCGGTCTTGGATCGATGTATGAGCTGAGCTATTCATCTTGAGCTCTCCACGAAGATTTCGATTGAATTCAGAATGTAATGTGATGCTGCCTTTGATGAAGAGATACTGATCAACACAAACAAATCCAATAAGAGTAGATGTACATCGAGCAAAATCAGTGGGATATGCAACAAACAACCACTCGAAAAACTGATAAGAACGAAGGTATTTTTCTTGAGTGGAGTGTGGAATTTAAATTGATAATTGAGTAACATATATCCAAATTTGCAACTATATTAAATAAATACTAGTGACAAAGGTGTGTCCGTGTGCTCTAATTCAGTAGTACAGACGCACATAAACAACCACTCAAAAAATTGACAAACAGGAAGATTAGCATTCAGTAGCAAATAAATAGCAAGCGATATGATTTTTTTGATGAAACGCAGGCGATATGAAGGAGAGACGGCTGTACGGTCTGTCCAGTCTCCTGTCCCCGCAATGCATTAGAGATGATGGCATGTGCTCAGAACGCTCAGAGGAGGACACGATACCGACATAGGATAATAAGAAGGATTGGTCAGGAACCGCAGCAGCAGGGGCTCGTTGAGGACGCGAGCTACAGGCCTAGAGCTGGATCAGCGAGGTTGCCTAACAAGTGGGGCTAAAGCTGGGTCTTCGTGCTGGAGAGGCAATGGGACAATGGAGTGCATGGATGCTACAGTTGTAGTCGTCCCACAGATTTCACACAAGTGAATGGAGAAGGGAAACTAAAATTAATGTTGACGGCATGTGCACTACTACTTGATTTCCCAATATAATGCTTCAGAACAACTAGATCTTTTTTTTGGCAGATATGAGGAATCCAATATGTAAGAATTCTGAAAAAAAAAAATTACTTCCTTGACGGATGACAGGACATAACTTACAACTTAAGTTGGGTTTTCATAGCCTGACTATTCAAATCCAGATGAAAAGGCAGTTTGATGTTTGAGCCCTGACGGATTACATGAGGTTTCGACAGGTAAAACCTACATCGCTGGCAGAGAGGCGGAGCAGCATCGTCACTGCCAATTCGCAGAGAAGTGGACGAGCGTTGTGGCTGTCGATGAAGCTAGCGGAACAGGATTGCACAGCAAGGCAGAGCAAGATACGCTATGGTATGGTGACGCTGGAGTTCCCGACGGCTCCAATGCTTAGAGTATCAAGCAAATCTGTTGCTGCGGACTTCATGAATCCCTCGACCATGTCTATCAGTCTAGTGTACCTATTTTCTATCGAATAAAAATGTATATGTTATTGTGTCCCGTGTAGGTGTTCAACTCCAAACTATATATGCTCCACGCGGTTGTGCAATTCATTCAGTGCATCTACCCGACTCAGCCCAAGACTTGACAGCGGGTATCGTCGAACAATCAATACTAAAGTAAGGAGCAGAGGCGGAGGGAAACTGTATGGCATGGAATCAATAAATAAAGCCTCTCATGCTTCATTCCTCTGGGCTCTATTTATACTGTCTGTTTTAACCCAGCGAGTCGTAATACCACGTACCAGTCCCATATACCGAAAATATTCTCACGACATTATTTTTTTAATAATGGATTTTTATTAATCCAGTCTCTATCCACAAAAGATATATAAAGCCAAAAAAATAGTAGAGCACTTATAGTCACACCTCAACAAAGAAGAAAACATATAACAAAACGAAAAAGAAAAAGAAAAAGAATGATCTTGGCATATGCCTGCTTTCCGACGTCCTCTCCTGAAACAGCCAAATTCGATTAATGGAAGTCGTCAAGTCACCGCCACCCCAAATGTGCCACCGCTGCAATGCCAGATTCTCACGCTATTATGGACATCACTATGCACTTCGCTACAACCGAGACTGTAAGCCAGATTTGGACCGATGGGGACCAGTCCCCCTCAAGCCAGTCTTCGCAGGAGCGACCCCTAGACTATTTGCCCGAACCCTCGCTGTAGTGAGCCCTGCTGGCAACATTTGTGACACTGTGGCCTCCCACAAGATCTCCGGGCTTTGTCTCGCATCCCGAGTTCCTAGCGAAGAGGGTTTCCTTGGTGACTTTCATGCAGGAGAGCTTCACCTTTCTTTGTTCACTTCGCGACTTCCCTGTAAAAACAGATGATTTTGACACATTCAGAGGTTTTGATTAGCCAAGCTAGCAAAGGTGGCAGCGAAGGATGTTGCCCCTAACAGTAGCCCCTTGCCACGGAGTCTCATGGACGTTCTCGAGCAAGCTCACGGATTCTTCTTTAGCACCCTTCACTTCAGGATGCCCTTTTCCACGAATTTCGTCCCATAAAGCACACTGAATTGTCAGCGAAGCCTTATTGTTTAGATCATCACTTTTTATTGTTTATTTCTTTGGTTTAATTGATTCATAATACTTCTTTGGGTACAGTGTTGTGGTCTATGTTGACCAATCCTTTGTTGTGTAACACTTTCATGCCAATGCATGTGTTTTCCTTAAGCTTATCCAATCCTTCATGGCAGCAGCTCATGGCAGAAAAGTTTGTGGATCAACCAATAAGAATGCAGCGGTATTTCAACCATTTAGGTTCCGTCAAATATGTAGCTTTCACTTTTAACCATTTTGGTCACTCATTTTTTGAAACCCAGACCACCATTACTAGAAGTTTAAAAGAATATACATGTATTCTGTCCTGACATAGATTCTGGAGGTGAGCTATGGAATGCAGAAATGGTCGTGAGCATCGTCGTGGCTGCTTGTATTATTATGAGGACAGTCCTGGTGATTTGCAGCTCATTACCTAAATTCACACAAAAGTTTCTAGAGACAGATACTACAGTGTAGTCGTCCCACAAAACTTTACAAAACCGAATGGAGAAAGGGAAAATGAAACTTTCAGAGCATATGCAATAGTTCGACTCCGATGCTTTTTCTAGAAGGGTGGGAATTAAAAAGGCAAGAAATTTCAAAAAAAAAAAATCTACTTCCTTGATAGGACAGGACTCACAACTTTGGTTTGGTTTTCACAGCCCTTTTCAAATCTGCTTTTTAGTGGCTTGATGAAAAAACCAAGCCAAACTCTTTCATGAAAAAGTTTCAGCGGTTTGGGTATGGGCCTGCCGGATCACACGGATTTGAACGGGTGATACTGTCATTGCTGGCCAGCGCAATGGCAAGGGAGAGCAAGAATGCTCTGAATACCATATTGCAGGAGGTCTGTTAGCACGGATGCTGCTATACCCAAGACCAGCACGTCAACCAGGCCCAAGACAAAGAAGAAGTGCCAGCTAGGCCCAAGTGTGCCCTCCGGCCCAACCTGAAGAATACCGGCCCGATGTGGATTCGTCAGCGAGTATATGTAATGTAATAGGGACGAGAGAGGAAGAGGGCATCAAGCATTGCAGTCATTCTGATCCCCAACTCGAACTTGTCTTCCCCATGCTACCTGCTCTCGCTGCGACGAACCCTTGCTGTAATTTGCTACCTGTAGGATTCCCTAATATGATTCGAGTTGCTTGATCGAATTGCTTGCTCTAGTGCTAACAAGGTCCCGATGCCTCCTATGCTTGTTGTGTGTAGCAAGCAAAACTGTTTCCGCAGACTTCATGAATCACTCGATCATCTCTCTCAGACAAATATACTTCTTTAGTTCTTTTTATGGACCATAGAAAATATTACTGTGTCCTGTATATATGGGTGTTCAAACATACTCCAATTCATCGAGTACACCTACCGCTACATGCGAATGTAATGAGCTGCAGAGCTAGTCACTTCCAGTTAAGTAGAACATTGGATATTGTTAATGTACATACAAATAAATGATCAGCAGTGAAATGAAACATCTGAAGCCTCTGTGATGATCTCTGATTGACTGCTTTGTTTCCCTGTGCTAGTATGTTGTTGGATCATGGTGCCGAAATTAATGAAAATGAACAGTACCGATAGTGCACATTTCTGTCGAACCAGCTTGTGGAAATTCGTTGATAGAGAAGATAAAAGG
This sequence comes from Bothriochloa decipiens, assembly GCA_023333625.1. Classification (NCBI taxonomy): domain Eukaryota; kingdom Viridiplantae; phylum Streptophyta; class Magnoliopsida; order Poales; family Poaceae; genus Bothriochloa; species Bothriochloa decipiens. Next base: position 10,224,351 of record CM041647.1, read on the forward strand.
TCCGCAACAAAGCAACTCATCATTATTTTGGCACGAGTACTATGCAACAAATTTTATGTAATGCATGAACATGTTTACTAGTTAAAACTAAAATAAACTTTTTTTTCATCATATCATTGGAGCGGATAGTTGAGTTTATCGTTAAGCCTTTGCATTGTGTACCACTGCACATGTACAAATAATGTGTCAGTGTGATCCGTATGTTCATTGGCATGGTGGATTCCTAACCTCATCTACCACTGTCACTGAATATAATCTACCGAGTTGAGTAGCCAACATGACCCATACCTTTAATTAATAATCAAAGACCCTTGCTAAAGTTCAGGCATCACATTGGCTCTCTGAATATAACCTTTAATTAATTACACATCATAGACTTCAGTAGTAGGTACATGATTTTTTCCTCAACTGTATCACCCCACTTAATAAACTACATGCAGTTAGGTGGTACCTCCTCATCCATCATTGATATATATGACACATAAAAGGAGCTGCTAAAAGGCAGTAAGCTAGGTGCCAAGGTGTAAGAGATATGGATGGACAAAACTAATAATTCTATGACCGTGTTGTTTGAAACTTAGGGCGGTGAGGCATTGGGAACTCACATGGAAAAATATTCGATGCACGCCGGCTCCAAATGGAAGGCTGTACCGAACAATATTCTCTTCTCATGCATGAGATACAACCAGTTCCCACAGGATCCATTAGTGGTGCTATCTGATTGGCTCTCTTTACACGCCTCAGCCATCATCACCAATGTGTATTTGTGCAAATAGATCAGCTGCCTCGCCTGCTCGGCAATCATCATCATCATCACCAATGTGTGAGGCACACTACAAGATTCAGGTGCTTTGCCTACTGCAATTCGCAGTCGGCAAAGGCACGATTGCAGTCGGCAAAGGCTTTGCCGACTGCAATTCCACGTGACAGTCGGCAAAGCCCAGTCGGCAAAGAAAGCGTCGGTAAAGGAGCCTTTGCCGAGTGCCACCTGGCAAGCACTCGGCAAAGGCTTTGCCGAGTGTCCTAAACACTCGGCAAAGGCCCGAAATAAAAAATCCGAAAAAACCCGAAAATAATAGAAAAAAATTTTTAAATCTGAGGGGGACCCACCGCCATGCGCAAGTCGCGGCATTTTTCGCGCGAAAATCGCGCGCTTCGCGTCCGGTGGGATTCGAACTCGTGACCTCTCTCTCGCTTGTCTTCTTCCTTAACCACTGCACTACTCTGTCACATGTGTCTATAACTAGTTTCATTTCCTCATATTCTATACTAAACCGAGAGTAATTAGCTTGTTTAAGGGCCTAAATGAATTCAAATCCAAAAGTGGTCAACTATAATATTTCATCACTTTTCGAGATCTACACTTTTCGTTTAGGAAGTTTTTTCATCCGAGGTCTTTTATGAAATTTAAATTTCAAATTTAAGATATTCACATATGGCTTTAGCATGGTAAGATGAACTCAAATAAAAAAGTTATCAACTACAAAGTTTCATAACTTTTTGAGATCTACAAACTTTGTTTTGGGTATTTTTTCATCCGAGGTCGTTTACGAAATTTGAATTTTGAATTTTGAAATTCACGCGTAGGTTTAGTGAGATGTAGGTTTTATAAACAACATTACTATCGATTTATGAAATGAAAAAATGACCAATATAAACTTTGTAGATCCTAAAAAGTTATACAACTTTGTAGTAGAAAATTTTTCATTTGAGTTTATTTAGTGCCTCGAAAATGTAATATTGAAAATATCTTTGCCGAGTGCGAAGTCTGACACTCGGCAAAGATTTTCTTTGCCGAGTTAAATCTTTGCCGAGTGTCTGAGATTTAGCACTCGGCAAAAAATATTACACTCAGCAAAGTCGCGATTTCCGGTAGTGGCAGTGAAGAAGATGGCATGCGGTAGCAGCACCACATTCGTGTAGCTCAACAACAGGGACCTTCTGGAGGGCCAAGAACGACGCGGGGTAGTGTGTGCAATCTGTTGTGAAAGTGAGCATGCATGAAGATGGATGTGGGCATGGTGCACAAGTGTAAGGTGGGACGGGGGCCAAAGTCACGATGTTTTCCCACTACCAAGAAAAAACAGCCTCAGCCAGATGTATGAGCTATTAGTCGAGCTCAGCAGCCACCTCGTGTGTCAAAGTCACAGGGTACGCATTCATCATTTACTCCACAACTACTCCACGCTCTGCACTACGATTATGTTGGGAGTAACTTCCAAATGAGATGTGATGCTTCAGTATTCATAATTATGTTGCTTCAAGACAATGATTTCTCGTCAGGCTCCATCGATCGTATTGATCATGCTGTTGGAACAGATTTAAAGCTGCAATCTTATCTAATGTCAACATTCTCTAATTTTACAGCACGGCTCATGTGAATTCAAAGAAATGTTGGGAGGCTATGGGTGTTATATATTTGTTTTCTCAGTTAATTTATTTTGATGATAGAATCAAGTTTCTATTGTATTCAAAGAATGTTGTTTGGTTGAGTGTGTGAGTACATAATAAGTCGAGGCGAGTGCAGCCTTTTCTTTTCCTGTGAGTAGCGCCGGGCTGGGAGCCGTAGTCTATCGGGCTGTGTGTTGTAAGTAAATAGATTAGGCCCAAGAGGCCCATATGCATACGTGTATATGTACTCAAGACTCAGTAGAGAGAGTATGACTCCAGAAAATTCCCCAAACATCTTCATGGTGTCGGAGCTGACTGTGGCGATGGTGGCGGCGACCTCTGGTGGATGCCGGTGGTGTGGCCGTGAAGAGATTCGCGGAGGTGGAGAGGTTCTCTTTCTGGAGACCATCTCGAGAGTTGCAGGAGAGGAGCTGTGGAGGCGTGGGCGCGTGAGCCCGCAGGAGCAGGGAGGCGTGCGTGCGAATCACGAGAGCTCGCTTACGGACGCGGCGGAGGTGTGGTGGATCGTGGCCTGAGTGTGCGAAGCTAGCAGTTGGGTGACGAACCAGAGCTGTTCGATTGACATGAGCACGAGCTGGAGGTGGTCTGAGCAGAGGAGGAAGCAGTGCTGGCGCTGCCGTGTTCAAGGAAGAAGAGGAAGAGAGTGAGATCCTAGCCTGAGGTGTGCTGCTATTAGGAAGTGTCTTTGAACGTGGTGATTGGAGAGGAGACAAGGTGGAAGGGCTGCTGCGTGGTGGAGAGAAGGAGAAAGTGCTTCTGCGTGGTGCTGATTGAGGAAGTGTTATTGTGTGGTGCTGATTGCTATGTGGTGCTCGTTGAGGGAGGTCTGAGTAGATGTAAGGTGATGACTGCTTGTGAGCATGGGATTTAGTGTTGTTGTTGTGTGCTACTGCTGTTGAGTTCTTGAGGAGCTACAGGGGTGCTGGTTATTTGGGTTGTTTGGTCTGCTAGTTGGTACACAATAATATTTGTGGAAATATCTACGGCAGGTTGTAGATTTCTGTAAAAAAATGGGAGATAATCAAGGGATTGAACAGATATTGGGCAAGCTAGTCGATTTCCTTACTGAGAAGAAGAATGAGGCTCCATCTTTGAGCAAAGTGACTGTGCCAGATGCAGTTCAGAAATTAGAACTCACACCGAATGATATCAAGTTTGAAGGCGTAAGGAATTATTTAGCTTGGTCCAGGAGGGCATTATTGTTGTTAAAGGCAAAGAAATTTGAAGGTTTCGTTGATGAAAATGCAACTGAACCCAAGGATAAATCAAGTGATGAATGGAAAGCCTGGGATGCTATTAACTCTTTGGTAGTTGCCTGGTTGTTCAGCTTGATGGCGCCACCTGTTGCTGGATTGGTAGATACAATTACTACTGCATATGGTATTTGAGAATCACTATCAAAGACATACTCTGGTGCAGGCAATGTGATGTTGTTTGTTGATACAGATGATAGGCTCTACCATTTGAAACAGGGGGAGCTATCTCTGATGGAGTATGTCGCAGGGCTAAAACAGTTATGGGCTATGATCCAATTGAGTTGCCACACCCTGATTGTGTGGCATGGGTGAAAAAATGGGTCGAGAAAAAATGAGTTCTCACATTCTTGAGAGGGTTCAATTCAGAATTTGAGGGAAGGCTTGACTCTTTGTTTCATCAATCTAGCCTTCGTCTAGAAGAAGCTAGTGCCGCTATGGCACAAGAGGAAACTAGGCCAAAGGTAATGAAAGGAAATGTTCCAGCCCCATCACGTCGAGCATATGTTGTAACAAGATCTCAAGAAACTAGAATATGCTATAATTATGGTGATAAGGGTCATTTCAGTCGGGACTGTAGTCAACCACAAAAGACTTATCGTGGAAGAGGAAGAGGTAATGATAGGGGTGCACCGAGAGGTGGTGGAGGTCGTGGTGGAAGAAGAGGCCTTAGAGACAATTTCACTATGTCTGAGGAAAGTGCTTCTGACTTGGTCACAATTTTAGCTACAGAGTTAGAAGATTTGAGGAAGCTGAAGGAAAATAAAAACAACTCAAAATCAGATGATCAAGGGATAGTATCAACTTCAACAGATAATGTTGCAATTATTTTCATTATGATGCAGGTATGAAAAACAATCTTTATTGTCCATAAAAAATTCATGTTGGATAAACAATCTAGACATGTCACAGGCATGTCAAGTGAATTTACATCATATACGCCATATTCATACTCTCATAAAGACACAATTTAGACTGCTGATGGAACATCTCGACCAATCAGAGGTGTTGATACAGTGCAATGCACTCCATCTATAACATTGTCATCAATATTATATGTTCCATCATTTTCAGTTAACTTGGTTTCAATAAGCTTATTGGTTGATCAGATGGACTGTCAAGTTTTTCTTGATTGTGAAAATTGTTTAATTTAGGAAAGGAAGACCGGAAAATATCTTGGGTTTGGCGTTTGTCATAATGGGCTATGGTATCTTGACAGAAGGAAGATGGATAAAGCAATATGTCATGCTTTATCAGCCATTGCAAATGAAGATGAGGCTAAGGTAATGCTTTTGCATTGTCGGCTGGGACATATATCTTTTGATATTATGAGTAGAATGTTTCCTGAACAAACGTGTAAGGTAGACAAACATAAATTACTATGTGATGCATGTGAGTTTGGGAAACATACAAGAACTTCATATGTGAGTAGGGGATTGCAGAGTGTGTCACCCTTTCTATTAATTCACTCTGATGTGTGGACTTCTCCGGTCGTTTCTCTGAGTGGAATGAAATATTTTGTGGCCTTCATTGATTGTTACTCTCGCATGACATGGTTATATCTAATGAAACATAAAGGTGAGGTGCTTAATTACTTTAAGGATTTTTGTGCATGCATAAGAAACCAATTCAATTCTCATGTTCATATTATTAGAATTGATAATGGGTCAGAGTATGTGAATAATGAGTTTAGAACTTATGTATCTACTGAGGGAATATTACTTCAAACCTCTTGCCCTGATACACCTGCTCAAAATGGAGTGGCGGAAAGGAAGAATAGACATCTTTTGGAGCTGGCTCGTTCACTCATGTATACTCTGAATGTGCCTAAGTTCTTTTGGAGTGAGGCAGTTATGACTGCTACTCATCTTATTAATCGCATGCCATCAAGAGTGCTTGGTATGAAAACTCCATGTGAATTGATTTAAAAAAATGAATTTACTGTTCCACCGAAGGTGTTTGGATGCACATGCTTTGTTAGGGATCATAGACCGTCTAGTGGGAAATTAGATCCTCAAGCTGTTAAGTGCATTTTTATTGGCTACTCATCTGGGCAAAAGGGATATAAATGCTAGAGCACATTAGAACGTCATACTTTTGTGAGTATGGATGTCACTTTTAGGGAATCTGTTCCTTTCTATGGGGAGAAAACAGATTTGAGTGATCTTTTTCTTAATTCTGATTCTTCTAATATGTGTGAGGTTGGTGATGAGGAGAATGAAACATTAGTGACTAAGGGTGTTGAGGAATCAAGGAGAAATAAAGTGATTAGTGGTCTGATCCCATGTCCAGTGGTTGGAAGTGAACCAACAAATGTGGAGAGGGGGAGAACATCACACTCTGAAAGAAATCTGCAGGTGTACACGAGGAGGAGAAATCCTTCTGTACAACCTTCATCTGTTAGTGATGAAGATGGTATTCAGGTGGAGCAACCACAATTGGTGCAGCAAGAACAACTTCAAATTGATGATAATCAGGTTGATAATCCATCAGCACCTTCGGGTGAAGATATTAACTCTTCTATTGATCTCCCTATTGCTACAAGAAAAGGAGTGAGAAGTAACCTCCAGAGAGATATGGCTTTGAAGATGGCATCGAGGACAAGAATGACATAGCTAATTATGTCTCATATGAATCTCTGTCTTCTACCTACAAAGCTTTTGTAGCATCGTTGCAATCAGTGGCAATTCCAAGAGATTGGAAAGAGGCAAAGCAACATTCGAAGTGGAAGGAGGCCATGCTAGAGGAGCTAGCAGCACTTGAGAAGAACAATACTTGGGATCTTGTACCTTTTCCTGTGGGCAAGAAGGTGGTTAGTTGCAAATGGGTATATACAGTAAAGCAAAATCCTAAAGGTAAGATAGAGAGATACAAAGCAAGATTGGTAGCAAAAGGGTATAGTCAAACATATGGTATTGATTATGGTGAGACATTTGCACCAGTTGCGAAGATAAGCACTGTTAGAACATTGATTTCTTGTGCTGCTAACTTCAAATGGCCATTATATCAGTTGGATGTTAAAAATGCATTCTTGCATGGAGACCTTCAGGAAGAAGTTTATATGGAAATTCCACCTAGGTTTCATACCGCTCAAACTAAGGGAAAGGCATTGAGACTTAAGAAATCTTTGTATGGTCTAAAGCAGTCGCCAAGGGCATGGTTTGATCGCTTTAGGCGGGTGATGTGTAATATGGGATACCGTCAATGCAATGGGGATCATACTGTGTTTTATCATCACTCTAATAATCGAGTAACTACCCTTGCAGTGTTTGTGGATGATATAATTATTATTGGAGATGACACTTTAGAAATAGCTCAGCTGAAAAAGAATCTAAGCAAAGAGTTTGAAGTAAAGGATCTTGGACAACTTTGATATTTCTTAGGAATTGAAATAGCAAGATCCCCTAGAGGGATTGTTCTATCACAACAGAAGTATGTACTGGATTTACTAAGTGAGACAGGTATGCTTGGATGTCGCACAACTTCTACACCTATTGAGCAGAACCATAAATTATGTGCTCAGTCTGGAGATTTGGTGGATAAGTAGAAATATCAAAGACTTGTAGGATGTTTGATTTATTTGTTTCATACAAGGCCTGATATAATATATACTGTAAGTGTGGTGAGTCGATACATGAATGATCCTAGGAGTGGGCATATGGATGCAGTCTACAAAATCTTGCGATATTTGAAGAGTAATCCTAGAAAAGGATTATGGTTCAAGAGAAGTGATCACCTAAATATTGAAGGCTACTGTGATGTGGATTGGGCAAGCTCTCTAGATGATAGAAGGTCGACATCTGGCTATTATGCATTTATTGGAGGAAATTTAGTATCATGGAGGAGCAAAAAACAACCAATAGTGTGGAGGCAGATTATAGAGCTATGTCCATCTGTTTAAGTGAGATGTTATGGTTAAAGAATTTATTATCTGAGTTGAAACTAGGAGAAGTTTATTTGAAGCTCTGGTGTGATAACAAGTCAGCGATTAACATTACTAATAACCCAGTTCAGCATGATAGAACTAAGCATGTGGAGATTGATCGCTTCTTCATCAAGGAGTGGCTGGATGATGGAACACTTCAACTGAGTTATGTAGCTTCAAGTGAGCAAGTAGCTGATTGCTTAACAAAAGGTTTAGGATTTAATGAATGTATATTAGCATGTAACAAGATAGGGATGATTGATATCTATCGTCCATCTTGAGGGGGAGTGTTAGGCTGTGTGTGTTATAAGTAAATGGATTAGGCCCAAGAGGCCCATATGCATATGTGTATATGTACTCAAGACTCAGTAGAGAGAGTATGACTCCAGAAAATTCTCCAAACATCTTCATAGTCTCATACTCGCATGAATGTGCATTCATGTACCACCGCTTCCACAAATGCTAGATCAGACATTTCTTTCATTCCCCTGTGGCGTATCATGGATCCTTGATAAACATTTGAACTTGAAGGTAGCCAGCCCTTCAAAGTAAGCTATATCCAATTAATACGTTCTAGTACAAATCCTCAACCATAATTGACTATAGAACTTAGACAGCTAATAAGTATGTAGAACATGTACCCAAAGAATTAATATACCACATCTTACTATTACTAATTGAAGGCTTCAATGGAGGCTCCACGTTAACTCTCACCAGACGCGCTAGAAAAAAAAATAAATCATATAAATTCTCACAATAATTAGAAACATCTAGCCATCCATTTGGTAGTCTCTAACAATGATGGCCATTAGATCTATTTTGTTGTTTAAACAATTACCCACCGGTGCCATTATAAAAATCAATGTAAAATAACCCCCTAAATCTATATAAAAATTACTCACTATTGCCAATATGAAAAAATTAAGTACCTAAATTTTGTATAAAACATACCTAGATAGATATGACGTCAAACTGCACAACCAAGCATAATCCTATTATCTTGGTGATCGCGGCCATCGCCGCCGGCAATGAGGTGCTGCTGAAGCTGTTGGAGGTGGTGCCGGTCACGTCGCAGCTGCTTGCTGACCAGCTTTCCCGCGGTATGTGGACGTGTCCTGCGTCAGGGTCGTTGTCGATTCCAATACCAATCTCCACGTATGTAAACAAGAATCCTGGCCGTTTGCCTAAATCAAGTCATCGCCCTATGAGCATACAAAGTTATTAATCTACAAAAAAGTGAATCAAGTCACACTTTTGCTCGGCTCTTCATCCTTTCGATCGGTATGGCATTAAGCGTACGTGGGTTTCAATGCAGTAATTGCATATACGCAGTCCTTTTGTCTGATTTCCTGTTTTCAGTTGTTGCAATCAACTGATTTGTTGCTTCTGTGTTTGGTATCTCATAAAGAGAGGTGGGTAGCATCGACTAACTAAAAAATCGATCAGGACATCCATTAACAAGAACCACGGAAACATGCATTGCCCATGGATGAGAGAAGCGACCTGCATATACAGTTCTTGCTGGTCTATGCTGTCATATGTACGTGTGTCCCAAGATGACAAGCTGTCGATGACAAAGAGGCATTTGTTTTATGGCGTAAAGTGCCTCTTAGGTGATACCGCGTCATGACTCCATACAGGTTAGAACTCATCGCAATCCTTTCCTACATCATTTAGTTTATAGGTACGTAATTTATACCTAAAGTATCATGTTTACCTATCACAAACAATAACAGCCAAACTCATCCTAATATTCAAGATCAACTACAATACAAAAATAATTAATAGAATATTATTTATTCTTATATCCAAGACCACATATTACAACACCATCTCTAGCTAATGGGCACTCTATTCCCTTAATAAGAAGAAAGCATATGGAGAATTCCAGTAATAGATTAACATTGTCAAATAAAATACTACACTAGTGGAGTATTTTTTTCTAAGTTATTATGCAACCATCTTTTTTTTGAGAATTACGCAACAACACACACTCAATCCTATGAACACACATATGCATACCTTACCCCCTTTAAATGAGAACCTCCAAAGGACTGAGTCGGTAGATCTTGAAATTCGCGAAGTTACACAGGCGCTTTCCTCACGACTGGGGCATCACCTACCACTAAAAGTAAAGCGCCGTTAAATCATGAAATAAATCCAGGAAAATGTAAACACACATGCCAAGTCGACGGCTTGAATCCGGGTGAGCACGTTTCATCACAAGGAATCCAACTAGCTATGATCTATTATCAGTCCGCTATATATTTTTGCATAGACTATGATAATCATTAACAATGATAGTAGTTAGATATGATCTATTTTTCTAAAAAATTTAAACACCTCTAACAATTTTTTTGACAAGACACCTCTAACAATTTAGAAATAATCTAAAATAACCATAAAATCCTAGTCAAAATTATACAACACCAAGCATTGCATAAGAATAGCCTAAAGTAGGCCTATGATATTTTTTGAATTATATTAGTACATATGATATTTAAAAAAATATAAAGTAACACATAATTTTGTATCTAAATTACCCACATGCAATATGTAATTAATAATAATATAAAGTATCCATAAATGTAAAGTATCTATATGTCGTTAAGTATAAAAAATTTTAATTTTATACTAATGATTTTAAATATTCACTCTCATGTTATGGTTAGTATGTAAAACTAACTTACATGCATAGCGTGGTGTTGTTAGGCATATATGTATGTAGATGAAGTGATGACCAATTGACCATGTCGATTGTCAAGCCAAATACATAGCTAAAGTTTGAACATATGCTCAGCACATATAAACGTACAATCCAAAGGTGAAAAATATGAATGGAGATAAAAAAGTATACAAGCAATTGGTAACACAACTCTATGAAATATGAATAATGGTATGAATATATTTGTATGATAGTTTGATAGAATATGAACATAAGGAGATGAGCTAAACAAAATTCAATCACAAATGTATGTTTGTACAATATGAATATGGAGGGAGAAGTAGATGAAGTAATAGTATTAAAGCCTACCAAAGTACGACAAAGAAAAATAATGTATTGGTTTTATTAGATCTAATATAAACAACACAGCTTATGTCTAACACAAGTAGGGTAAAATGCAAAAGCGGACAATTATAATTGAGATGAAAAATTATATAGACAGTTGAGAATTAAAGCTCATCATAGCTAATATCTAAAACTATTTGTTGTACGATCGAGAAAGAGACAAAGTTGTGCTCCCTAAATTTTTATAAAGGTCTCAGAAATGCCTTCTATACCTTTAAATAATTAGCCCGTGTGAACGCACGGGTTGAGGGACTAATGCAACTAATAAGTACGTAGAATATGAATCCTCATCTATCATTGAGATATATTCCATTCTATACATAAAAGGAGCAGCTAAAAGGGAGCAGAATTAGCTCTTCTGCAAAGTGTATAGGAGAGGTATGGACAAAACTAAAGTTCTCTATGACTTCACTATGCGATACGTAGGGCTGTGAGGCATTTGGAATTCATTCAGAAAAATATTGGTGTGCACTGACTCCAAATGGTAGGTTGTGCAAGTCTGCATGCTCTGCTATGTGTGACACACACCCACTCTGGAGATGGTCCAAGGGTACATGCTTTCGGGACAGCTCTCCTGACGCACAACATATTGTGTGGCCAGCTCAGCTGCCGCCTGTGCCGCAGCAACCATCATCGTCATCATCACCCATTGCGGCTGCCTCGTCCACCTATACGTGACAGTTTAGTCGTAGAGCTGGAGGCCCTGATATGTCTCCTCTATGCTTGTTGTATGTAGCATGCAAAAATGTTGCCACGGATTTCATTAATCACTCAATCATCTCTCAGCCAAACATACTTCCTTAGTTCTTTTTTACGGACCATAGAAGATATCACTGTGTCCCATGTGTGTGTGCAAACTATACTCCATGGAGCTATATAGTAGCAGCATCCATTGTTCAGCAATTCATTGAGTGCACCTACGACTACATGAGAGTCTAATGGGCAGGTCATATTCAGTTCTGTAGAACACTGATTTTGATTAGATTGTACATATATACAAATAAGTGACCACCAGTGAGGTGAAACGTCTGAAGTCTGTGATGATCTGTGACTGACTGCTTACGGGCATGCATGTGTCTGCCTGCGCTTGCTTATTTGGGTTGCAGCATGGCGGCGCGCATGTGTCAAGATGTTGCTACAAATCCAATCGTTCGAAAGAATATGTAATTAGATGCATGCTGCATACTGTACAAATCCAGAACGTTTGGTTTGTCTTTGAACTATGTGAGTTTTTGTATGGTAAACTTTGTAATAAGTTTCATCTGATTCCTCTATTGAGGCGACGAAGCCAAATGTTATCTAAAAATGAGTGCTTAGTAATTATCCATCTAATAAGGTCCAACGCGCGAATGGTCATCCGCAGATTTTTAAGAACCCTCCTGATGCCTTCCAATCCAATAATACAGCTACAGAGCAATTGCCTGCCTTGGTGAACACCTTGTCTCTCCTTTTGGCGAAAATAAAATGGCCATCTCTCTCATGTTGCAACATAGTGTCATGCTCCTTCATCTGGTCTGTACTTTTTTTTATGCAGTGAAAGAGATGGCCATGTCACACAATAATTGTACATACGACAAGCATTTGATTTAGTATAGAGTAAATATATTACACCCGCATCCAAAAAAAAAATTGTGTGGCCGTATCACTTTCATCGATCCAACAAGTTGTAACGCAAACATATGCAGTATCTTGTCGAATGCGTATGTGTACACTCTCATGTACATCACATAGCATATTTTGCCACCGTAACAGCTGTCACGGATGGTTTTAAGCAGTGCAGATATATGGGACCCAGCATTATAACGTCACATTTAGTGTAAATTGTTGCTAGGATCGTAAGTGGTAGAGTAGATTGGTCTACTTGTTTATTTGAGGGATTGACCAGTTATTTAAATGGCTAATGGGCTGGAAATTCACAATATGAAAAATCGTGGAATAAACATTCGTCTTACATGCGAATTACTTGTACTATTGATGAAAAATAACCGGTCATTCGCTCTGCTCCTTTTCTGCTCAAGCAAATAATGAGTTGAGCCAATGAGGACATATCTAGCTACTTATATAATGATATAATATATGTGCGTGAATCGCCACCACTCCTCGAAGGTGATGGATAAACTAAAAGCAAACTTGTGCAGGCAAAAATAGAAAAATAATTTTGACCCATAATCAGATGGAGTCCATCTGGTTCATGTCGCAAGGCTCCACAAACGTTGAAGGCTGGCAGATACCGTCGCCGATCTGACTTGATCTGGCACTAATCATATTTGCTCAAGACGTGTAAACAAAGTTATGGGTTCTCCAGGGCGTATCAGGCGCTACTGATCTGATCTGATTTGATCCGGTGAAATGGCTGTAAAAGAGATTGCGATTTTGCCTGGGCAGTTCACGGCGTACATTCTCAAGGAGATAGGCTCCAATGGAGGAACCTCTCATACGACATAATGTTCTGCGACACATTTCCTAACAATCCCAACCTCGTTCAACTTTCCGCTGCCTGCTCTCCCCTATGCCACTAACCATAAGGCTGCGATTCCACACAACAAAAGCCGATGCACATGGTGAATACCACTGGTAAGCCACCACAAACGGTGACCTCCAAAGTTTGAAGAGCCCTCCTGATGCCTTCCAAGCCAACAACTACAGAGCAATTCCCTCAGTGAACATCACGTCTCTCCCTTTTTCACCAAAAACAAAACATTCATCTCTGTCATGTGTGTCGTGCCCCTTAAACTGCTCTGGTGCTCCTCTATTTGTGGAGTAAAAAAAGAGAGGGAAATATCACATAAGAATTAAATGTCTATACTACGATTTGATTTGCATCAAGTTATTTAGTGCTTTTAATCTCATTAAATGGAACTCACCAGAGGTCACCACTGATGTTCTATGATAAACTGCTCATTCAGTTGGGTACTCAGTTTCTTCAGAGTTGAGAGATGGTGAAGCCCTCTAGGCCAATCCAGCGCATTGAGCATGGAAGCGCAGAAATCAAGTGATAACCCTGTACAGATCTCATCAAGCACGGTAGGGGTGAAATGAATCAGTTCCAAATATTTGTGCTTATGTAGTGTATTTCATATTGACAATACATTCAAATATTCATTCACTAATTTCTTCTACAAGCTGCAGATTACAGTGCCAATTATAGTTATTTCTATATTTTCTCCATTCAAACTGAGAAGTTAGAACAAATTTCAGTGAGATGAGAACTAACGACCAATGGCTTATGTTTGTGTACGCACAACACAGAGTGAAGAACCAGGTGAAATTAAGCATTACATGTATCCAAAAATATTACCAGGGCACTTCATATGCTAGTTCTGATCGATCTCACCGAATTCGGCAGCATTTTGCTGCAAGTAGCGATAAGACTTCCAGGCCTTCTGGTACTCTAACAGGATCTCCATCTCCAAACCACTTGCTGCTGCAAATGGAGTTGAGCCTTAGGAAACATGATGACGGCACAAACGGACCATGGTTCAAGCCTGGAAGGAACTGGGAGCTCCATGTATCCACGATGGCGTTTCGGTGTGGACTTCACTTTTAGAATGTTATGAGGTGTCTTAAATAAAGGCTGTAATGGTTTAGAGTTGAAGAAAACAGATCATCAGCTTTTACAAGGGGTGGCAAACTATTGAAAGGAAAAAATTATTGAAACGAGAGCTTCTACTGCCTTGGAAGCCAACACCTACTCTGTCCTCTGACTTCACTGCAAAGCATGCACTTAAACAGGTCCTTGAAACGCGCATTGTGGCTCGTAGCGCCGAATGTGTTCCACAAGTGTTCGGCAAGTGAAACAACTTGCCCTTCTCGTCAGCCACTTGGGAAGACTATGATGCTCTGCTGCAAGAGTTTCCTCGAGCAACTGCTTGGGGTCAAGCAGTGTTTCAAGAGGGGGGGATGTTACCAGTTCCACTGTCTGGTCCGCCAATGAGTCAGGATACTCCATCTTCTGCTACTCGAGCCAGGCGAGCAAATGAATTGAAGCCTGTGCGTTACAGTGGAAAGAAGTGGGATTACTGAGCGCATTTATGCGTGGAATCGAGCAATGCTTTGTAATTCATAAGAGAGGCTGAGACAGAAGGGAAACATGAATTGAATACTGTTTTATGACAAGCTAGCTGTCCTCCGACCACAGCTGATTCTCTCCCTGGTTGTTTCTTGAGTTGTACTCCTACATCCATTCCCTTCCTATCCTAGTCTGTTGTTCACATTCTACTGCCTTGGAAGCCTACGGCGAGCTTCTACCAAGAGAGTGCAAAAGAGTCCTCCTGACGCCTTCCACGCCTACAACTACAGAGCAATTGGCTCAGCGTACATCTCATCTCTCTTCTTAACAGAAGAAAAAATGGCCATCTCTCTCATATTGTAACATAGTGCCGTGCTCCTTCAACCGCTGCTGTGCTCCTTTATTTATGTAGTACAAGAGCTTGCGTTAAAAAAATGGAGTCAAGTGAGGGCACTATCACAAAAGAATTGTAGGAAGGTACTAGCATTTTATTTCCATCAGGTTATTGAATGCCTGTAGTAATTTCATCAAATGGCCACTCACCAGAGGCCACCACTGATGTTCCATGATAAACTGCTCAGTTAGGTGGGTACTCATGTCTTTAGATTTGGAGATGGTTAAGCCTTATCTCATGGAGCATGGAAGGGCTAAGATCAAGGCAAATGACAACTCTGAATAAATCTCATCCGTCATGGTAGTTGTGAGATGAATAAGTTAAGATAGACTGAAGGGGACCAAAGCCTTTTGTAAGAGCCAGTATCTAGTTACGGTCAATGAGTTTCAAATCTTTTGTGCTCTTGTAGTGTGTTTTGAATTGACGATGCCTCCTAGTTACGGTCAAGTTCCGTGCGGTTTCACTAAAATTAGACAAAATTGTGCTCCAACAGCCTCGTCAATTGCTTCTCCAAAATACCGAGCCCGACATAACGAGTGGGCATCACTCGCCATCCGGTGTGCCCCAGTGTTCTCCCCAAAGGCCTTGTCCTTCATGCGGACATTTCTGATTTCTCGTGAAATGCATTCACGTACGTAAGAGCATACGCAGAGGTTACTCCAAAATATTTGTATGTCATATTTTGAAGTGTCTACAAATTTTAAAAATTTATACATCAATAGTAATATATCAAATGAGTATTATAACAAATTTTAAGATTCAAACATATTTTATAAAAATATGTTTAAAATTAATTAAATTCAGCTATTATGACCTTTTGTCCTCTAATGGATGAAATTTGTTTTTTCATATGAATTTTTAAAAAATATATTTGAATCTCAAAATTTGGTACAATGCTTATTTGGTACATTACTATTGGTGTGTAAAGTTTTAAATTTTTAGACACTTCTAAATATGATATGTAAAAATTTTAGAGTAAGCTGCATATACGTTTTTACGTACGTCATTTTCGATCCGCTGATTTCTCCATTGCCATCGCCTCTGTTTCGTGGATGTGGCAGTGGCAGCACTCCGGCGGAGGTACGTCCCAGCCTCCAGCCTTGCGAAGCAGCCGTGGGACCCGCGATGTAGCCGTCTAGCCATGCGTACACCTCTGTCGAGCGCCACCGCCCTCCCCGCCTCCCCGCCCGTGCCCCCTCTCTTGTCAAGCGCCACCGTCAATCCTGTGGCGAAGCACAGCACGGCTGACAGCTGCGTATTTACGGGCCAGAAACCTTGGCTTGCTGAGTTGCTCCACCAGCCACCACGCGAGGAGAGGACGAGCTCATGGAACATGGGACAAGTGCTGCGGCTGAAGATTATCCATCTCCATGCCTGATGAATCCTCCACACCATTGCATTTCTTCCTACCGCTCAGAAGACTGGGGCACCATGACCAACTCGTGCCAGAGACAACCACGCAAAGAAATTGCAGTTTTGTTAATAAATTTCAGTGTATGCTCTTTGAAATGCTCAATTGAATTGGGATGCCATGAGGGTGTTCGATGGTATGCTCCAAAACAATGCTGTTTCAACAATCCTGGCCTGATGACGTGGCGGCCAGTTAAAAAAAAATAGAAAACCAATTTTAGAGAAGCTGCTGCGATCTTTTCTACTAGGAGAGGCTAATTACATAGCCAAATTTAAATATGCTCTTGGAGTTGCTCTAACACCTACCACTGTATGATATCTGTTCAATTGGGAGCAGCTAACACTTCATGTTTGTGTATTCAATTGGCAGCCTGAAAGCTGAGATCAAGTTAAGTGATAACTCTGAACAAATATCATCCATCATGGTAGAGGTGACATGAATATGTTGAGATAAAGAGACTGAAGAAGACCAAAGTCTTTGTACATGAGTATTGACTATATCATCACACACATCAGTCACACCCTGATCTCACTATAACACATCGTCCACCACATTCTGCCACACCATCCATAGGAAGATCTGTATTTTGAGAGGCAACTTCTCTTTCCAGATTTCCATCATCAATACATTCTTGACCCCTGGATTGGTGATGAGTCTGTTGATGCTTCTGAAGCTGAATTTTCCTAACTGCTCTAGCTTCCAAGTGACACTGTCTCCCCCTTCACACAAATGCACCCCTTCCAATGCCTTCATTAGGACTGTCCATTCTTCTAATTCCCTCTCCCCAAATCTTCTTTTGTAGTTCAGTTGCCAACTTATTGACCGTGCTGCTTGAACAGAGATGTCGTGATCATGACAAATCTTGAAGAGGGTAGGGAACATTGTTTTCAGAGGCACTTCCACCATCCAAATATCCAACCAGAATTGGGAGCCCCCCCTTGCTCTTGCTTTGACAAAAGCCTCCTCCTCTCAAATATTTCTTTCTTAACAGGTTCATGGAGAGACTGTCTTCCCCTTTTTCAAGTCTAAATATCCATTTACACATCATTGTTGTATTCATGGCTCTAGTGTCAATGAAACCCAGGCCCCCAAAGTCTTTTGGTTTGTCTAGTGCCTCCCATTTGATCATGTGGAATTTTTCCTTATTCCCCACTCCTTCCCAAAAGAATTTGCTTCTGCAAGTGACAAATATCTGATGTATTCCCTCATACAGGTTGTAGAACCCCATGGTATACATGGGAAGGCTAGTTGGGCTGGAGTCAATTAGAATGGATTTTCCCCCATAGGAAAGGTGGCCACATTTCCATGTTGCTAGTCTTTTCTCCATTTTCTCTATAGACCCACTCCTCTCCAGTTTAGATAGCCTCTTATCACTAATGGGCAACCCTAGGTATGTCATAGGGAAACACCCTAGTTTGCAATTAAAAATGTCTGCCACTCTTTGGCTTTCCTCCTCCTGTAGCCCCACTGTGTAGATTTCACTCTTCTGGTAATTGATCTCACTATAACACATCGTGGCTAAGTGCATACATCATAATTATAGCTCCATTATACCATTACATCACATTAGTGCAGATGTTATTATGATCATAAGTGGTACACTAGATTGATGCAACTGCTAATGCAAGCAATTGGCCATTAATTCATTCGACCTATCTTTTATTAATGGAAAATGGAATGCAAATTCACAACATGAAACATAAAAAAATCATGGAAAAATAGTAGCCCTGGTTATTTTCTGCTGCAATAATAATGGGTTACACCATTGCCGACATGTCTAATGGCTTATATTAAGACATGTGTGTGCATACGTCCACCATTCCCTGCTCAAAGGTCGTGGATACACTAAAAGCAAACTTGGATGCAAACTTGCGCACTGACAAAACTAGAAGAATAATTATGGACCATAATTGAAGAGAACCCACCTGTTCATATCACGTAGCTCCATCAACATTTTTTCTTGAATTTGCATATTTTTTAAATTAAGATAGAAGAGTTTAAACATACAAACTTCGTGCTTCAAGCGAGCGCCCTAATAGATCTAGAAGGAGCAGCCTAATGCTGGACCATCCTAGTGGTTTCTGATGTGATCCGGCGCTATTCATACTTGCTCAAGGCTTGTAAACGAAGTTAGCACTTTGCCTGCACGTATCACGATGTACTTGCTCAAGGAGGCAGACTCTAGTGTACCCATTTTTTGTACTGCATATTGTCCTACGATGCATTCACCGACAAGCCCGACCTCGTTTACACGTTTCCGCTGCCTGCTCGAAAAATTCAGTGTGTGGGAACTAGACATGAGCCAGTAACAAGCTCAGGTATGTGATGATCGATGACAATGAAGGTGTCCCAACTGTCAGGGTAGTGAATGTAACTGGGCGCTGGTTAGCCACCACAACCAGGACAGTGTGAAGAGCACTCCTGACGCCTTCCAAGCCCACAACTACAGAGGAACCTCAACAGATGTACACATCGTCTCTCTTTTCACTAGAAAGAAATGGTCGTCTCTCTCATGTGTGCCGTGCTCCATCAACTGCTGCAGTGCTCCCTTATTTATATTGGATATTAATAAAAGCCATGGCACTAAATCTAGAAAAAGGGAATGGCACTATATATATCACACAAGAATTGCAGGTAGTAGGTACTAGCATTTGATTTGCATCAGGGTATTCGATGCCAGTAATTTCATTTCATTGAAGGGAGTTGTACAAACTTCTGTTTTATTTCCAATAAAAGCTCAGTCAGCCAAGCGCGTGCTCCTCAACAAATGGGAAGGACGACCGGAAGACGCTGACACGAACACCCCAGATGAAGGCATTGCTGTGAAGTTTTATGCTGCCTTCGGGGGTCCGGTGTCCCCCCCTTAGGCGCGAACACATGCCGAGCTCCTCTGTGGGACACAGCAGTACGAGCCTGAGCTCGAGTACTGAGTCGCGCCCTGCCCCTGTAGCACAATAGTTTATTTTTTTTAGTACATCAGCTAATCCGCCACAAAGGACAGTGATTTATGTTTAGTGTTTACTTCAAGTAGCGTATGGCTTCTCGCGGTATCGCTTCTTGAAGCGTGTAATATTCCTGCTTCCACTTAATAAAGAACATGTAATGCATCATGCTACCCCTCAAAAAAAAATAGCAGCCGCCACTGATGTTCCATGATAAACTGCTCGTTCATTTGGGTACTCGGTGTCTTCAGAGTTGTGGGATGGTGAAGCCTTCGAGGCCAAACTCTCCTTAAGCATGGAAACATTGAAAGCAAATGATAACTCTAAAGCAACTGAAGTTATCCAGTATCCAATCCCTTCATAACGTTCATGCTCATTCACTTGCTTTTTTTATGTCAAGATAGGTGTGCCATATGATTTCATACACACAAACATTATTCAGCATTTGCAGTCTATCATAACTTTGGTTTGGGTACTTCATGTTAATTCAGTTTTATGATATTCATAGCCAATGAACTGTCTTCCAGTTCATTGTGTGATATTGGTTCAGTTGGGGCAACTCACTTCATGTTTGCTTAGTTCAGGCCAAGGTTTCATATATGTTTTGTTTTTGCCATTTGAATGCATCAGGTACCATCAACCACCCTTGGAAAGCTAAGATAAAATTTTTGTTAGTGAGTTGTTTAATATGATTCATTAATTGAAAGACGAATTGTACAAATAATAACAAGTAAATTAATTCAAAAAAATAAAGAGTAAATTACACCCACTATACAACAAATTTGTGTGGTTGTATCATTATGATCCAACAAGTTATAAAGTGTGTAAATATATGCATTAACTTATTGAATGTGTGCATGCTGATATAGTGATATCACATTAACACATAATGCTTCATTTGATACATCATTGTTGTAGCACCATTATACCCTCACATTTGTGTAAACTACTGCTATTTATGACCATAAGTAGTAGATTAGATTTGTGAAACAAATTATGCAAGCAATTGACCAGTCATTTAATCTAATCCTTTTTTAGTGCTGATGGGCTCCAAATTCACAACATGAAAAAATAAAAATCATGGAAAACAAACAGTAGTCCTGCTTGCTTGGGCATATCACGGTGTTCTGGTATGGCCTCTGGTACCACATATTATCCTGTGTTTTTTAGAGCATGCTTAGCACGTTTTTCATTAAGAAGTTAGAAATAAGGTTACATGCCCACCATGTTAGTTAGTGAGCTGCCTTCTAACGCATTGGTGAACACACAACATAGAGCACCATTGAGATGGTGGGGTACTTAACGTTGTACTCGATCTATTCCAAAATATAAGACATTTGACTTTTTAACCTCTAAGTTTGACCACTCGTCTTATTTAAAAAATTTATGCAAAACTAGTCGAATTTATGTCATTCTTAAAAAAAATACTAATAAAGAAAGCCACGACAAAAGAGGTGATATTTTACATATAATTTTAAATAAGACAATTGGTCAAATTTGATGTCATAAAAGTGAAATATCTTATTATAATTTAAAATGGAGGGAGTACTAACTAAGGAACTGTTGAGTGACTCGGCAAAATAGCAGAACGCGGCTACAGAGGCCCCCTGCTGATCAGCGATGCTAGAGCGGAGAACCCAGCAGCCAGCCAAGCATCGGCCTCCTCCCTGATCGCACCGAGCAACTGCTGCGTCGTCTTGGAGATGGGCATATTGTCCTGTGATAAGCGCAACCTCGTTTACACGACATTTCTGCCCGCTCTGACCTATTCTATTCCACTAGCCACCATGTTCAAGACAATCTCGACAACCTCACGTACATAAGTGATGATTGACGACGATGGAGGTTTCCCAACTATCCGGATGTGCATATGGTGAATACCAGTGGCAAGCCACCGCAAGTCAGTGTCTGCAAAGGGCCCTCCTGATTCCTTCCAAGCCTAGAAGTACAGAGCAATTGCCTTGCCGAGCACCTCATCTCTCTTTTTCACCAAATAAACAAAACGGCAACCTCTTGCATGTATGTATGCTCTAGCGTGCTCTTTATTTATGGAGTAACAAAAGGGAGGGCAATAAATTTAAGTAGTATCATATTTGATTTCCATAAGCTTATTCAGTGTGTGTAATTTCAATAAATGGGCACCGGCCAGAGGCCACCACTGCACTGGTGTTCCATGATAAATTGCTCAGGCCTTCTAGGCCAATCTCATTAAGCATGGTAGGGTTGAGATCAAGTTAAGTGATAATTACGAAGAAAATCAAATCTAGCATGGTAGGGGTGAGATGAATGAGTTTCAAATTTTTGTGCTCATGTAGTGTATTTTAAATTGATAAATGACTCCTAGCCCTAGCCTGACTTAGAAAAGATACTGAAGTACACGTCCAGTAGCCTAAGCCTCCATAACGTTGGGCTTTTATGCCAAGTTGTATGTGCCGTTTGATTTCATATACTCAAATATTATCGAGCATCAGCAATAACCTGAATTCGGAATCTGATACTTCATATTCGTTCCGTAGGGAGCTACTTTACTTCAGTTTTGTTCAATCAGTTGCTTAATTCTTGCCAGGGTTTCATCTACCGCTTCCACAATTTGGTAGCATCAGGTACTATCAATCAACCTTGGAAAGCTAAGATCAAATTATGTTTAATCACTTGCATATGATTCATTGAAAGGGCGAAATCTACAAATAATAAATTAGGTGAAATAAACATCTGATTTATTTTATCTGGTGCTAATCATATTTGCTCAACACGTGTAAACGAAGTTACAACTTTTGGAGGGCATATCCAATGCTACCGATCTGATCTGATTTGATCTGGTGGACTTGGCCGTAAACGAGATTGACTTTTCTCTGGGCAGTTATTGTTTTATTTTCTGTAACACCCCAGAATTTCATAGGCATCCTGGGATGCCACTAAGCAACACCAACAACTGCCGCACCTAACAAATAAAGAATTTGGCAGCATCACCTTTGAATATAAAGCAACACGGAAGCAAAACATATATACAAACAAAAAAAACCAAACTAGCATCATGAATATTAACGAACATCCTAACACAAATAAACGTTACTCCAAGAAAGTTTAACAATCACTCTTAAAATATTTACTTATTTGTATTAAATTATGAAGTCTTTAAAAGAAGTGAGTGATGTGCAGCTAATTCCCTTCCCTTCCCAGCAATCATCAAGTACCTGGATTGAGTAAAGCAAGAGTGAGATGAAAACATCTCAGCAAGTATTTGTTTTGACAAGCTATTTAAACCACAAGTTGAGTTAAACATCAATTTAACATAGAGTATTTCAATTGGTATGATAGCAAAATAAAATCCTAGACTTCCAGTTTGAGACATTGCCAAAAGATAGAGAGTTTCATAATGACATAAACAATTTCCTTCAATAATATACTTCATGATAAATGCATATGAATGCAATAGAAATGTCTCCTGCCTGCACACCCAACAAGGTGTGGAGCTGCATCCCATGATGCATACCGCTATAGTCATGACCATAGGTCAAGACATTAACTTCTAATGCCAATGAATGATGCAATGCACTTGGCATGTAGCAATAAAATTAATATACCACAAATGATACTTTAACTTCAACTTCGGAGTTGTAGGCTAGCCATAAATAGCAATATCAAATAATAACATCACCATGAATACTTCCATAATTAAATTAAGGTTGAATAAACCAGGTTCATATGCTTTGTATATTAGTGATATGACATTCTTATAAATAATAGGATATAGGTGATGAAAATAACAAGCCAAAACGGTAGCAAACCACCGCTACAATTTACTTGCCTCTTTACCCAAGAAGATCAAAAGCATTAGCAACGTTCGAAAGTGCTACCACCTGATCACAAATAATATTCAGTACATTCACAAACATACAATCAAGAATAACAATAAAAACGCACTAGAGCTCCCCAAACACAACATTCAAGCCTATACCGTTTGCGCTACCGATCAAGACAATAGCAATGCCTCTAATCTTTTTCACAGACTTCGGAATACATGTCAAAAAATTTCTAAAAAGTTAGCAGGTTATGTAAAACTCCATTATCTACAACTCTCGTAGTGTAAGAATTTGCATTTGAGGTCTCTAAGATGATCTAATTAACCATAGAACATAACTGAATATTTCTTACGTCAAAAACTGAATGTCAGACATCAAAACTTCATAACTGAAGATATACTAATCCAATTAATATAAAATTTACCAATCCAGAAAGATAAATAAAAGCACTACCACTTTTGTTCAGAATATAAGATCTAATTAATTCATCTAAATAGTCTAAAACTGACTCGATCTAACTATCCAGATTGTTATCACTGGAAAACAGCCAACTTTAACTCTTCATATCTCTCAAACTACGAAGGCTATGGAGGTGATATTGGTGTCAAAAGAAATATGACGAAGTCCTCTACAAAAAAGTCTACATGCCTAAAATTTATTCAGGTCTTTAAGATGTCTGAAAACAATAACGAACAGGGACTGCACAATCTGACGGGGTCAAAGAACGTGGACGAGATTGATTTCGGGAATTACTCCAACTACACATTCCCTAAAGAGATGATTCGATCCATGTAACTTGATCTAAAGAAGGGGATTATGATCTGAAATCTCACTTAGGTCAATTCACCACGAGCACGATGCCGGAAACAGCAACGACTACACTATCCTTCCGTTCCCTTCACCTCCCGTTGTCCCAAAATCACACGATCCTCGCTGCAACAAAGGTCTTACCGTTTCGATCTATGTTAGACATGGCAAAACAATTATGAACAGCGAGAAAAACAAAGGATTGATGGGAAACCCAAAGGTGTGAGATGGATCCGCACCGGTTTTTCTACGAGAGGAAGAACAGCCACCACGACGACACCAACGACGGCAGCATCAACAATGGCAACAAAACCCTAGCCTCTCCCTTCTTTCTTCTCTTGCCTTCTCTCCTTTTCTTTCTTCACGTGCTGCACGGGAGGGGCGGCGGCTATTGGAGAAGAAAGGGTCGTGGGTGGGAGAAGGGAAACCGCACGCGAGCGGGGTGGAGTACGACTCGGTCCGACGATTGGAAAAGAGAGGCCAAGCGGTACTGTAGCGCCGCTACAGTAACTCCGTTTTTTATTTTTTCCCCTTTATTCCTTTCCTTTGGTTTTCTATTTTTACTATTTTTTCCTGGGCATTACACTTTCACAAGGCGGCAGGATAGTAGACCAACGTCTCATACAACATATTGTCCTGCGAGAAATTCCCTGACAAGTCCCGCATCGTTCACGCGCCGTTTCCTCAAGGTGCCAGTGCATGAGCTACATTTGATGGAAACAATTCTCCGACTAGTCAACATGCGTGTAGAAGCTATCACCGTCGCCTAGCTTGCCACCGCACCGGGACCGAGATGGAGACAACTCACGCATGGCCTCTCGCTTGGAGACAGGTAGACATTGTTCGCCACCTCCTAAGCGATGGATGCGCTAGTCGTCCGGTTGGGCTATGCACCATTTTTTGAGCAACACAGTGTTGGCTTGCAGCTCAGGTTTGGACGCTCGTGGTGTAGAATTTCAGCAAACTGTTTTTCTTTCCCCTGATTAAGTTTGGAGGTCTGAAATAGATCTTCGGCTTTCACAAGGGGTGATAAGCTTCTGCAGACTAGGATATCGAAAGCTACAGACATGAAGTGCAAAGGGTCCTTCTGATGCCTTCCAAGTCTGCAACTACAGAGTAATTGGCTTGGCGAACATCTCGTCTCTTTTCACCAAAAACAAAAACGTCCATCTCTCTCATGTTTGAACATATATGGTGTCCTGCTCGTTCAGTTATGCTGTTGTGCTCCTTTTTATTTGTGGAGTACAAGAGAGGGTACTATCACACAAGAAATGTAGGTAGGTACTAGCATTCGTTTTTGCATCATGTTATTGAATGCCTGTAATTTCATTGAATGAGCACTCACCAGAGGCCATCACTGATGTACCATGATAAACTGCTCAGTTAGTTGGGTACTCATGTCTTCAGAGTTGGAGGTGGTCAAGCCTTATATGCCAATCTCATCGAGCATGAAAGGGCTAAGAACAAAAGTGATAACTCTAAAGAAATCAAGCGTGGTAGTTGTGAGATGAATAAGCTAGTTAAGATAGACTGAAGAAGACCAAAGCCTTATAAGATCCAGTATCTAATTATGGTCAAGATATTCAAATCTTTTGTGCTCTTGTAGTTGTTGTGCATTTCGAATTGCTGGCCTCCTAGTTACAGTCAAGGTCAGTGGAATACCTACCAGATATTCATCCAATTCGGAACACCTAATGCTTCATGTTTGTGTATTCAATTGTTTAGTTCAAGGAAAGGGGTCATATATTGCTTCTGCCATTTGGTAGCATCAGGAAGCATCAATCAACCTTGGAAAGCAAACATCAAATTATGTTTACTGAGTTGCTTATGTTTCACTGAAAGACAAAATGTACAGATAATAAAGAGTAAATTACACCACTATACAACAATTTGTGGTTGTATCACTTTGATCCAACAACTTATAAAAAATATTGTATTAACTTGTCGAATGTGTGTCGCTGATCTTAGTATAACACATAATGGTTCATTTTATAGATCATAGTTGTAGCTCCATTATACTGTCATATTGCTGTAAACTACTACTATGTATGTTCATAATGAGTAGTAGATTAGATTGGTGTAACTGTTTATGCAAGCAATTGATCAGTCATTCAATCTAATCCTTTTTTGTAATTCCAGTGGACTGCAATTCGCAACATGAAAAATGAAAAATCATGGAAAGAAATAGTAGTCCTGCTTGCCTGGGCATATCACGGCGTACTTTCTCAAGGTGACAAGCCCAACTTCTTTTGCACACCGTTTCTGCCCTCTATGCTAGTATGCGCCACATTGTTCTGGTCGACCTCAACTAAAGCCAGTGCGTAAGAATCAGCCGTGACAAGCTCACGTACATATGTGATGATTGACGATGAAGGCAAAATAACTATTAGGAAATGCAGTCCCACTGGTGAGTACCACTGATAAACCACCGCCACACTTCAGCGAGATACTATGAAGAGCCCTCCTGACTCCTTCCATGCCTAGAACTACAGAGCAGTTGCCTTGGTGAGCACCCCATCCCTCTTTTCACCAAAAACAAAACAGCAATGTCTTGCATGTATGACGCGCACCCTTCAAATGCTCTAATGCTCCTTTATTTATGGAGAAATGAAAGACAGGGCAATATCACGCAATAAATGTTGGTACTAGCATTTGATTTGCATCAGGTTGTTCACTGCTTGTAATTTCAATGAATGGACACTGGCCAGATCACCACTGGTGTTCCATCATAAACTGCTCAAGCCTTCTGCGAGATCAAGTTAAGTGAAAACTATGAAAAAAGAATCTTATCTACTACGGTATGGGTGAGATGAGTGAGATTCAAATGTTTGTGCTCATGTAG
Organism: Bothriochloa decipiens; assembly: GCA_023333625.1. Classification (NCBI taxonomy): domain Eukaryota; kingdom Viridiplantae; phylum Streptophyta; class Magnoliopsida; order Poales; family Poaceae; genus Bothriochloa; species Bothriochloa decipiens. The sequence continues at coordinate 10,251,219 of CM041647.1, forward strand.
TGTATTTCAATCGAATTGACAATGCCCCCTAGCCTGACTCAGAACTGTATTCCCGTTCATTGTCTGATATTCATTCAGTTGGCAGCAGCTGACAGTTCATGCTTGTTTATTCAGTTGTTTGGTAGCATTAGGTATAACGAACAAACCCTTATCAAATTGTGTCCAGTCAATTGCTTATATGATCGTTAAAGAACAAAATATGCAAATTATAAAGGCATTAGGTGAAACATATCTGAATATTTGTCCAGAAATTTGGTAAAAGACATGTAGATTGGTCAATGCAGGAACTGATAAACCTAAGTCCCGAAATCTTGGGTTCTAGGTGTCCCACCTGCAATGTGATATACTGATGATGTATCATCTTTCACTTCTTTCATTACGAAGGATTTGATTTGACAACAATAAAATTATTAGGTCATCTTAACTCTCTACATCTAAACAAAGTAGCTCGACGAACAGCTCCTCAGGAAACAAAATTGTAGCAACCTAGAAACACCGAAACTATTGCTATCAAACATATTTTCAAGATATTTAATGTGATTTATTAGAATTACAGTTCCTTTCTTTCTCTGTTCCTAAATTGGGAAAATCAGGAAAAAAAAAGAAAACATAATGTGACCACAGTGGCAAATAGCATTCCAAAATGCCGATCGGTCACACCAGGATGGGAACTATCCATGACACCATTCTTGATGTGTGTATGAATCAGCCGTCCATTCCCAATCGCGAATAAAGTATATAAACCACGTTTTTTTCATTCATTAGCCACCATCCAGTCAAAGACAATACGGACCTCAGTAATTATCAAATTGTTTGAAAAAAACATATACGATTTTTAAGGAAAACAAAACAGAGGTTATAAATAATTAAAATAACAAGGAAATATTCAAATATTTGTCTACGAATTTGAGCCCTTGTTTGTGTTCTATTTACTTTGTTGTCTGATTCAACATTGTAGCTCAGCTTGATTCCAGTGGATCACAATTCGTCGGTTGGAGGAAAAACAGAAAATTCACGGCATTGCACCCTCCACAAGCTCTCCTTTCTCATCCCAGAGCAGATATAGCCAGCATGGTAACTTGCACGGTTCACTTGGTTCTTCACTTATGCCGTAGTGAACGACAAACACTCAAACTCAAATTGAAACTGTTGTAAAAAAAAAAAACTCACAGTGAAACCAGCACCCCTGATGCTTTCCGTGCCTATAACTACGCTAAGCCACTGCACTTACCTCTCACGTACACCTTTATATCTATTTTTAGTTTATTTGCCAAAGACAAGACGGTCATCTCCCTCATGTCATGTTGCAGCCTGTGTCTTGCGCCTTCAATCTAATTTATACTGAGTGAAAGAGATGGAACATCACACAAGAAATGAAGGTACTAGCATTTGATTACAACAGGTTATTCATTGCTGTCATTTCATTGAATGGGCACCCACCAGGCCACCACAGCACCACTAATGTGTTCAGAGTCCTCACTTAAACTTGATGAGCCCTATGACGCTTGATGAGATTGCCCTTTAAGGCTTCACTATCTCTCAACTCTGAAAAGACATAGAAGAACTGTAGCGGACCCAGGAACGAACTGCTACATGTCAGAGGAGTAATAAGACTAACAAGACCACGGGGATTACATGCACAGCTGCGGGTAACCGCAGTTATCTGAATCAGAGAATTTGGCTTGGGTTGAGGTCATGAACCCTGATTGGGAAGCTACAGAACTCATCATACCTGGGTCCGAGTAACCTTTATGACGATGCAGGAATGGCTAAAACCATTAGAGCCCCAGGTCAGACTTGTATCCCCTGAACTCCAATGTGTTATCCAGGAAAGAAGCAAGAATTCGCGCCACCGTCAGGCCGAAAGCAAATATTTAGGTGTCTTAAATGATGGTTGTGATGGTGTAGAATTTCAGCAAACTGTTATTTTCTTTCCCCTGATTAAGTTTGGAGGTCTGAAACAGATCTTCGGCTTTTACAAGGGGTGATAAGCTCTTTCGTCTACTCTTGTTGTTTTCCCTGAACTTACCGCAAATGCTGTACTCCGTTTTTGATAGTGCTCATTCTCATGTTGCAGCAATATATTGTCATGGTTCTTCAACTGTTATTGTGCTCCTTTATTTATAGAGTACAAGAGAGGGTACTATCACACCGAATTGTAGGTAGGTACTAGCATTTGATTTGCATCAGGTTATTCAGTGCCTGCAATTTCATTGAATGGGCACTCACTAGATACACACTGTTTCCACCCGCTCTGTCATATGCAAGTATGCCACTAGCCACCATGTTCCGGTCAACGTCAACAAAAGCCGGTGCTTGAGAACCAGCTACTCAGAAAAGACCATTGGTGAATTCCACTGGTAGGACACCGCAAATTTCCACTCAAAGACTGTGAACAGCCCTCCTGACACTACTGGAAACTAGAGATTTGTCGTGTGTAAAAACACACGGCAAATCCCCAGATACACACGGGAAATGCCGTGTGTGATACTTGGCAAATCGTACACGACAAAGACTTTCATGACAATGTGACTGTCACGGCGCTGGCCCTGTTGACGGCAAATTTGCCGTGTGCCACGTGGCGCCGACACTCGGCAAATCTTTTGTTTAAAAAAAAAAAGAAAAAAATTTGTCGTGTGCCAGGTGGCAAGACACTCAGCAAATTTTTGCCGTGTGTCAGGATTTGCCAAGTGCCTGGCACACGAAAAATATCTGATTTCCCGAGTGTTTTTCTTTGCCATGTGCATCACACGGCAAATCTTTTATTTGTCGTGTGCCCGAGTTTTGGCACTCGGTGTTGGCACTTTGGTACCAGCGAGAGTGAGAGGGGTGAGCGGATGCCTTTGACTTGGGTCGGGATCTCCGCCTCGGGGATATGAGCGGAGGTCACCAGAGAACCAACGGAGGTCTTCTCTGTTGGCGGGCTGTGCCATGCGGAACACCTAGCAGAAGTCTCTAGGAGACTAGCGGAGGTCACCAGAGGCCCAGCGGAGGTCTTCTCTGCTGGCGGGCTGGGTCGTGCGGGAAATCCAGCGGAGGTCTTATCCGCCGGCGGGCTGCGCCGTGCGGGAAACCCAGTGGAGGTCTCTAGGAGACTAGCGGAGGTCACCAAAGTGCCAGCAGAGGTCTTATCCGCCGGCGGGCTGCGCCGTGCGAGAAACCCGACGGAGGTCTCTAGAAGACCAGCGGAGGTCACCAGATTACCTTAGGTCATTTGAATGAACGGTATGAGAGTGGTTGCAAAAACTAGGGTTTGAATGGAGGGAGTGAGAGAGAGAAAGCTCAGAATCGCGCCCTTGTCCATATTCTCTTGGTATTTATATAGGCAAGTGGTAATTTACAAGCGACCCCCTGACGAGGATGGAATTGACAAGTTAGCACTCTAACTCATATTGGGCCTCTTGTAGGGGGAGCTGGCCTATTACTATCTGGGCTCCCCCAACACGTGGCAAATCTTTTTGCACACGGCAAATCTTTGGTTTCCAGTAGCGTGACTCCTTTCAAACCTAGAACTACAGAGAAAAAATTGCCATGGCAAACACCTCATCTCTCTTTGCACCAAAGAAAAAGGCTATCTCTCACATGTATGTCCCTGCAAATGCTCTGTGTTCCTTTATATAGAGAGTAACAACAGAGAGGGCAATAAGTGTAGGTACATTTTGATTTGCATCAGCTTATTCAGTGCGTGCAGTTTCAATAAATGGGCACCGGACAGAGGCTACCACCTGATGTTCCATGATAAACTGCACCAAAGAACAGCTCTTAAGAAAGGAAAATTGAATCAACATGAAGATGCCAAAACTGTAGCTAGCAAGCATATTCAAGACATTTGACGTGATTAAATAGAATTACAGTTCCTTTCTTTCTCCTAATAAACAAACTGAAAATACTTCTTTTTTCAGAAAATTTGAGCTGGAAACATAGACCACAGTGGCAGTGGCAAATGGCCACCCACACCATCGGTCGTCAGATCAGGAATTCAGAACAGGGACTAAGACTGATCTAAGACAACTCTTGATGTTTATGAATCAGCCCTCCATTCATTTTGTTCTCACTTTGAAACTATAATGAAACCAAATTTTCTCATCCATTAATAAATAGCATCGAATCAAAGATAATCCCAATCAAATTGATAGGATAAAAAATGATGTATTCTTAAAAAAGTGGATGTTATAAATAACTAAAATCGCAACATGATGTGGCCCATTTTTCCTGTCTTATTTTCTTTCCAACCCTATCAGATTGAACATTGCAACTCACTTGATTACGGTGGATCACGATTCATCCTATCAGATTGAACATTGCAACTCACTTGGAAGGCACGGCAGCAAGTCTTTCTCTTCTGCCTCGCCTCCAACAAGATGTGGCCAGCATGGTATGTACTTGCAGGGTTTTTTTTGCCTCTTCATTGTTGTATCAAGGACCGCCACCCATTCAGAGTGGAACGAGCACTCCTCCTGATGCTTTCCAAGCCTACAACTACACTAAGCCACTGCAATTACCTCAGACGAACAATTCATCTCTCATTTTACGAAAAAACAAAGCGCTCATGTCCCTCATGCTTCAACATTGGTCCTGGTCCTGCAGTCAACTTTTTATAGAGTGAAAGAGACGGCAATATTGCACAATAAATGTGGGTATCAATTGATAGCATCAGGTTGTTCAGTGCTTGTAATCTCATTGAATGGCCAGATGGCCACCCAATATACCACCTGATGTTTCATGATATAAACACTAGCTCAATAAGTTTGTTATTTCTCTGTCTTTTCAGAGTTGGTAGGGGAAGGGCTTGACATCAAGTTTAAGTGATAACTGTGAGCAGATATTGTAAGACAAAATTTTACCAAAACCCTATGTAAGAATAGTTAAGATAGATTAAAGAACAGACCAAAGTCAAGAGTTTCAAATATTTTTATGCTCTTGTAGTGCATTCTGAATTGCCGATGCCTCCTAGTTCACGGTCAGGTTCAGTGTGTAACACCTAACACTGTATGATATTCATTCAATTGGGAGCAGCTAACACTTCATGTTTTTGTATTCAGTTAATTAGTTCAGGCCTTCAGGGTAAGGGACCATATATTGATTCTGGCATTTGGTAGCATAGGTACAGTCGCGGGGTCGGCTTCATTGCCAACTGGCCTTCAGCCGGCCCACCCCCCTCCACAAGGCTGGCCATCATTTAGTCCCGAACAGGCCTTACTATGTACCGTGCCATTCAGGTGGGCTGGGCCGTTTTACCATTTATCACTTGTCAGGGCCGTTTTGTTTTTTTCATGGGTTAGGCCAATTCGATATCCGTTGGTACGATTACGAAGCTGCCTCAGTTTAGGGCGGGTGTTTTTTTTAACAGTTTAGGATGTGTTTGGGATGGCTCTAACTCCATACAGAGCAGCTTCACTTCAGAAATCCAGTTAAAGCTGGCTCTGAGTGGGGTTGAAGTTATCTGTCGAGAGTGTTTGGCTAGAATGGCACTCTGAGCTCTAGAGTTGTGTTTTAGAATTATGTTTGCCCACTTTACCCTTACTTTCAATGACATATCCACCTGTTACTGTTCGGTTGTTTGCTTTGAAATTAAACCCATGTATGATACAGTATTGGAAAATTGAGTACGTGCAAATGTATTAGAAAATAAAATTCTGAATACTCAAATAACAATTTTTAGATAATCCAAATAATCCATCATTTCAAATAATCTGACATACAAGTCCAACCAAATAACATGAGATACAAAATACATAGTTTCTGGACATGATTACATTAATTCTAAGCTAATGCGATGGATGTAGCCAAACTATCACGAAATGTATCCATGGTCACAAAGGTTGCTTCATTAGTAGATGTAACAGAGGCATGGTGAGACACAGCATACTTGTTATACCTTTCCGGAATAGTTGGCACAAAGTTCGGATCTCGATCGAATTTAGCAAAGTCCACATCCCCACTAGCATGCTCACGTATGAAATTGTGGAGGACCATGCATGCACCTAAATCCTTTTTTTGTGTTTCCATGGAAAAAGAAGGCATCTTATAAAGAATATATCATTTTATCTTCAATAGTCTAAATGAACGTTCAATCACATTGCGAATGGATGAATGAATCCGATTGAACTTTTCTGTTGGAGTATTTGGTTCCATACCTCGATGCCACTCTGGTAAATGGTATCTTTCACCCTTGTATGGAGATAAGTAATCAGGATGATTAGGATAGCCCGCTTCCATAGCATAGTACATGCCTACGGATATGAAAAAATAGCATAAGAATTTGAGGTATAAATGGACCATACAAAATGTTTATTATTTTTTTACCTTCTGGAGGATGCGGGAAGAATTGCCTATCCACTTCCATTGCATGGTACAGTACACTTGTGTCATGAAGAGCCCCTGGTTGGCCCGCAGCCACATATGTGAAACACATATCAAAATCACAAATGGTAAGCACATTTTGAGTAGGAACTCTAGACTTTCCAATGTATCTAACTTGCTCCTCAGGTGAAAGAGACACTAGAATATGAGTTCCATCTAGTGTTCTTATGCAATCCTTAAAATGTGGATAGGCTCTCTTGTCATTTCTAATTCTTTTGTGAACTATCCAAAAATTAGGACCAATTGGTCTAATATAATCTTTAGCCATTGCAACCACATAATCAAGAACTTCATGAAATTTTCTACTAATGGTTTCACCAGAATGCTTGAACCTATTTTGCACTCTTCTATTTGACTCACAGCCACCACATACGAATAGAAACATTGCTAGTGCTTCATAAGTGTTTATGAATTTGGATGGTTCCAAACCATACTTAGCAACCAACCTATCATGAAGATCTAGAAAGATGTGCTCATTCATCCGAAACATCCTGTGGCATTCTCTCGGAGTGTTTAGGGTCTCACTCACCCATCCCACCATAAGGAATAAACTAAATTATTACAAGTCTTAAAAAAGCAATGTAGCAAACGACACATCATGGTAGCAAAGGATACATGAGACAAGCACTCCTACTTTGCATGCCTATCATTATATTTTCTAGTAAGCCAATTCTTCTTAACTTCATTAGTAGGTAAGGTCATGAACATCTCCCATTGCTCTCTTGACAAACAATGAAGTGGCAATGTAGTGTTCATCGGATCCATACTCAGCACCACATTCAATGACTTCCTTCATCACTTCTTCAATAGTGAATTTTCCATCTTTCTTAGCAGCAAACGCACTGGCTGAACTAGCCATACTAGTGCATGCTTCTTGAATGAGGACTGCATTAGTTGTCTTAGCCTTCTTGCCTATACCATGGACAGGCATTGCCGGTCTCTTGCCACTACTAGGGGAAGGAGTAGGCTCTTCTACATCCTCTTCTCGTGTCGCACCTAGTGCAGCAATTTCTCCATCCACAGGAACCACTTCACCATAGCCATTGCAGAAGTGTTGCCACAAGGGGTCCAATGGTCAGAACCAATATTTACGATGCCTTGGAAACAAATTACTAACTCATCTTCATTTTGAAGTGGCTGGTTCTTAAACTTCCCGCAACGAATATCCTAAAAATATGCAAGATAACAACACATATTAGAAAAATAAAAATAACAATTAGTTTAAGAAGTAGGCGATTATCATAAAAACAAGGGAAAATTGGCTCCTGAACATCCAAAGTGAGCTACATTGGCTAACAGACACACAAAATTAACCGATTTGCTAGAGGACATTGTTGTCTGGGTTAATTTGCTGATGGACACTTTATCCAATAAAATATTAATTTCTGGCTTTTAAAGAGAGAGAAGGGTGATAAAATGTCATTCTTGCCCCTATCTCTTTTCTTCTACCTTGGTCTGACCGTTCCCCTCGGATCGAGTTGGAATTGGAGCAAGTGTCACTGCCCTGCTCTCGCACGGCTCCAATTGCAATAGGCCTTGCCACCCAGCTCTCCTCAATCGCCAGCGGTAGAGGCCGAGGAGCACATGCGGTGGAGGCTACCTCCAGTCTCTAGGACTGTGCAGGCAGCAATAACGCGGAGCACACGCCCGACCGCCATGGCTCCTCTGCTCCAGCCGTGAGGTAAGTGAAGTCAAGCCAGTCGTCGGGGTCAGGCCCGCGGAGGAGGCCCAAGGAAGACAGGGCGCCAGGGCCGTCCAAATCCCATCAATTCGTACACTCCACGCGCTCCCTCGCTAAGTCCGCTAGAAGCGAGCAACCTACTGCCGCCGCGTCCAGCACGGGCTCGCTGCCTTGGCTGCTGTCGCCGCCGCTTCCAGCGCGGGGGCCTGGCCTGGGCTGTAGCCATGTCCAACGCGGGAGTACGGCCTGGGCCACCGCCGCCACCGCTTCCAAGGCGGGCCCGCGGCCTGGGCTGTCACCGCCTTTGCTTCCAGAGCGGGCGCATGGCCTGGGCTGCCGCCGCCGCTGCGTCCAGTGCGAAAGTGCATCCTAGGCTGCTGCCGCTGCCGTGCCAAGCCTGAATGCCGCCTCGCACAAGGAGGCTGCCCCACCGCGCTCCATTGTGCCACTGCACGGGCGCCTCGCTCCACTTCATCGCGCCACGGCACGAGCTTTGTATTGCCTCGCTCCGTCTCACAGCCGTGCGAGGTCCGCCCTGCTCCGCACCTCCGCGACAACAGCGTGCGTTTAGGGGCAGCACCATTGGGGGTGAGTTCACCGCTGGAGCCACAGCTCGCCCAAGCTGCCGGAGTCAGAAAAAAGGCAAGGTGAGAGGAAGAAGAAAGACCCATGGGCAAAAGGGACATTTTGCGCCTGTTCTCTCTCCTCCTAGGCAAAAAGAATATTTTAGTCTGCGCGGTGTCCGCCAGCAAATTTACAAAGAATCAGAGTATCTTTCAGCAAATTTACAAAGAATCGGAGTAGCTTTTTCCATGCCTTGAAGTCTTCCTTCAATTTGTCCCACTTGTTCTTGATTTGGTGCTTGGTCAATACAATACCCGTACGATCTTTGAATCCTTTCTCAACCTCAGCATAACCAACTGAATTCAAAAATGTATTTGGTCGATTTCCTTTCTCAACTTGCTCAGCCATCAAACCACATAGGATCCGAGTGTTCTCTACATTCCAATCAATTTTCGGCATCTATACCAACTCAATACAACAATTCAGACCATGAACTATAGAGCTACAAATTCATCCCAAAATTCCACTAGCACAAGACAAATCAGCATGTTCTCCAAACCAACTCATTGTTCTTCAAAATAACACAACATACCTTGGAAGGTTGGGGGAGTTTGCTGGGGCGTCAGGGTCACGTCATCCTTCTCCTTCCACTACGCCGACATCAGAGGGGTGCAGGCGACATTCTCTATGTCTTGGTCTATTTCGGTCAGTTCTGGAGTAGTTGAGGAGGTACTCCAAAATTTATACTATAGCTCCAATAACTCCATGGAGTTGGGCTGCTCCAACATTTTCTAGAGTTGGGGTATTTGGCTAGCTCCACCTGACTCTAGGGTGGAGATCGGCTTTGGAGCCATGCCAAACAGGCCCTTAGACTCCAATAGACTGAGAGGCACCACCCGCTGCCAGTGCCACGCCATGGTAAATGCCGGCACCTCCGCAGCGGGCACCAGGGCCGCTGTGGTACATTGTTTGTACCGTAGCGGGCGCATTAGGATGCCTACAGCGGTAAATAATTTTGAAAAAATAAAAAACCCAAGGCCCACCAACGAGCCCGTTTTTGAGCCCACCGGCGAGCCCGTTTCCTAGAACAAAACCCTAGCGCCGCCCAATCCTCCCCGCGTCGCCGGATCCACGCGCTGTCGAAGGAAGTGGCCGGATCCTCGCCGTGCCACCGGATCCATGCGCCTTCCAGGGCGCGCCAACGGGATCCGTCGGATCCACAAGTCATCGAGGGAGGAAGGCCACCAGATCCATGAGCCACCGCCGCTGCTGCTCCAAGGCCGCCGTTGCTGCTCCTCTAGATCTACAAAGAGGCCATCGGATCCAGCCACTACGCGACGCACATGAGCACAGCAAGCACGGGGGGCAAGCCAGTGAGAGGAAGGGGCGTAACACACCTGGATCCAGCCGGCATCCGCCTCTGCTATCCCACTGCCGCCGCAACAGGTCACCAACGCGTGGATCCGGCGCCATGGGGAGGAAGGGGGTGGAGGACGCAGGGATCCACCGCAGATCCGGCTGACCCACACGCGCCTTGACGCTGGAGACAAAGGTGGAAGGCGCGCCGAGCCACGAGCGCCGCCTTGCCTCGCGCTTCCCCTTGAACGCCGCCTCGGCTAGCCCCGTGCCTCGCACTGTCGCGGCCAGGTGAGGGGAGGGGAGCGCTGCCAAAGAGTAGAGGAGGAGCGCCGCCATGGGAGGGGAGGTGGTACACCAACGGGGAGAGAAGAGGGGAGTGGAGAGTGCGGACGCTGTTGCGGAGTGGAGGAGACTGCGGCGCGGCACGGCACGAAGTCGGGCTGGGGCAAGTGGAGAGAAGTGTCGCGATGGGGGAGGAGAGTGCGGCACGGTGCGGAGTCAGGCTGGGTCGAGTGGAAGAGAAGCGTCGGCCTGGGACTCTCGGAGTGAACGAGTAAACCTGAAACCCTAAAGCCTTCGTTTATATATGTGGACCAAATATTGGGCCTCGCCCTGGGCTCATTGGGCTTCGACCTTTTCGGTAGCGGGCCTTCTAGAGTGCCTGCTGCGGTAAATCGATTTACCACAGCGGGCATCTTAAAGTGTCCACTACGGTAAATAGGGTATTTACCGCAGCGGACACCTTAAGAAGCCTGTTGCAGTAAATCGATTTACCGCAGCGGACAAAAGTGTCTGCTGTGGTAAATAAGAAGTGCCCGCTGTGGTAAATCATGATGATTTATCGCAGCGGGCAGCAAGAATGTCCGCTGCAGAGGTCGAAAGCGAGACGCTGCGGTAAATAATTATGACTTAGTGTCGCCGGCTGGCCGACGCCTCAGACGTTCGATTCCATATCCGAATGGCCGAATCCCGCCGCCGCCTCGCTTATTGTCTGGCTCCCTCCTGGTTCCAGCAGCTCTTCGTCACCGCCAGCGATGGTGGACAACGACAGTCGCGGGCTAGGCGCGCGGTTGAATCAAGCCGACGACTGCTCCTGTCAAGCAAAGGTGAGCGCGCTTTCTGTTTACTTTCTTCTATCGCGCGTGCGTCCACGAGAGTCGAGACGGTCTTCATTACTGGTGTGTATTACTTCTGCGACATAGGGAACAGGCACGCGGCACGCCTGTGCGAGCCTAGTGAAATGGCATGGAACTAACATGCTCGTGCCCACAGCCTGTTCGTGGAAATATCCTCAAGCAAAAGCAGTCTTAGGGATGAACGGCCAACAACGTGTTCGACCGAGCACATGCGGACATTTCCTCATTACTGTTTCGCCACTAGGCTGAAAATGACATGGGTAATTGTGGGGTGGTCTCTTCAGTTTGTTTTAAAAACTATCTACCTTCTGGCTGAGATTCCTCGTTTGACCCAAATTTATTATTGACTGGGACATCTCACCCTCTTTTGTTTTGTCTTTTTAGAAAACCTGACTCTTCTAAGTCATCGCTGTCCCTTTGTCGAATTTATATCGATTTGATTTGAGAAAAGCCTATCGTTTCAGTATGGGTAATGGCTTCAAGTGAGAACATATAGATAAATGTTGACTGAAGCACCAAAGTGGAAGAAGCTCGCTGCAGACCTGAAGTCTATCTAAGTTGTGCCTAATCAGTCTCTTCAACCCAAACCCTTATGTTGTGATTTCTGGAGATTGCAGGGTACACGGCTGACAGCTGTTGATGAGGTTCCGAGGTATCTACCGTCTTTTAGACCAGATTATCCTCTTCATTTGGTTTTTTTCCTCAGGTCATGCTCGTCTGTTCTTTATTTGGTATCAACCATTTGCTTTAGCAAGTAAATTTACATTCATTTTGCATCTTGACTCTGTGTTCTGAATCCAATCAGTAAAAGTTAGATTTTTATCCTTCTGTTGTAGAGGCTTTGGTATGCTAGTTTTCTATCTTTAGAAAGTACATTTTCATGTAACTGTCACAGCTTTCCTCTCCTGTCCCATGCATATTGCTTCCTGTTGGTGTTAGAAACAAGAGGAATAGAGGAATTTGCATGGAAAGAAGCACTTTAGTAAGCCCAAAACTTTGTCCGGACCATTTTTTTGCCTTTTCTAAGAGCATCTCCAAGAGTTTGACATATGTCGTTCTGATGGGCCTTCTTGTGCACGAAGAGTCCAGCACTTGATCCACCCTTCTGGCACTTCTTCAGTCGTTACCTCAGAGCAGATGCACTGACAAATATATTCCATTCCAAATCGGTAATACTAGAAAAATATATGCAATGATGAATCTAATGATACTTATTTGATATAATATTTTTCGTTGCACAAAGTTTGTCTAACGGAAGATGGTTTGACTTAGCACTGTAGCTAGAATTGCATTTTTTTCTAGGACAGAAGGAGTAGCAAGTTTAGTTACACCCACTTTATATTATTCCTTAGAACAATCAAGGAGACTTCAGTTCTGTATTAGAACTCTTGACACAAAAAAGCATTCTTGAAGCTCAAATAATGCATTTAAGTTATTTGAATTAATGTCTAGTCCTTGAATCCTAGGATCCAAGTATTCAACTCTACAGAGTTGTTTCGACTTGAGACCCGCTTTGGATCCTTGCATTGGTGAAGCCCAGTTTTCTCTTCAAACTGACTCATTATGTCATACTAATATATTGGTTATGCTTTGTTTCCTACCATTTTACAATGTCAGTTTTTCATGATTGTATGGTAATTGACCTCTTAATTCTACTAGAAAATAACCTGCTTGATGATTATCCAATATTGTATTCAGTCATCAAACTTCTTAGCAATTGAGGACTATTTTGCAAAATTTGAAATCTCCACAAGTTACTATTTTTTTTAAAAAAAAACATGGCAGGAGCTTTGCCTCTCAATTAAGATGGGAATAAGAGTTTATGTACAGAAAAAATCTCTGCAAGTTATGTATCCTTAAGAGTCCCCTAAAAAATAATTATGAAGATTATATAAGATGCATGTTTCATGGTTGCAAGTACTGTATCATTTGATTTCTTTGAAGTACTGGTCTGTAATTTAGCCCAATTCCTTCCTGCATTATGTGCCTTTCAGGTGATAATTATCAACATCTATTCTGTATCAGATATTATCAAGATTTCTACAGTATTTTTACTACTAGAATAACATGGATCTGCCTGAAAATGAGTTACGAATATTCATTGAGGATAATGGCAAACCAATGTGGACAACACATAACAATCACAACATAAGGTATTTCAAAGAAGAAGAAATAAGAATAATCACAAACAACTATGATACTCTCCTTGGGAAAGGGGGATTTGGAGAAGTTTATAAAGGGGTTCTTGATGATAACAGTTTAGTTGCTGTAAAGAGGTACATCCATAATATAAAGGAGGACATTGCCAAAGAAGTGATTGTCCATTGCCATATCAATCACCAAAATGTAGTGAGACTCATTGGTTGCTGTATAGGTGAAAATGCACTAATGATGGTGACTGAGTATATCTCTAAAGGGAACCTCAGTGATATTTTCACGGCAGTGTAATTTCCTTATCTTTGGAAACACGATTGGGTATTTGCTATTGGGTGTGCAGAAGCATTAAGCTATATGCATTCACAAATGTATGGGCAAGTTATCCATGGAGACATTAAGCCGGCCAACATACTTCTCGATGAAAACCTCAATGCAAAAATATCAGACTTTGGGATATCAAAGTTACTTTCAACGGATAATACCTTATACACCATACATGTAGTGGGGAGTATAGGGTATATGGATCCTTTGTTTGCACGGAGTGGACGCCTCACCTCAAAGAGTGATGTTTATAGTTTTGGAGTTGTTCTCTTGGAACTGATTACTAGAAGGAAGACTGTCGATGATGGTAAAATTAGCCTCATTGAAAACTTTACTCAAGCTCTAGCAAAACGAAAGAAGATACGGGAATTTTATGATGTAAAAGTTGCAGACGAGAACAATTTGAGGATTCTTGATGGAATTGGGAAACTAGCAGCAAAATGCTTAGCAATGGACCTAGAGACACGTCCAGAAATGAAAGATGTTGTAGGAAGCCTTCGGATGTTTAGAAAAGCTCAATATCAGTCACAACAAGAAGTACTTCTGTTTGGCTGGACAGGGAGAAGCAAACAACGACCCCAAGATATGGTCCCTATTGACAAAGCACTAGCACAAGCTCTGCAAGAAAGGAGGACAAGACTTTACAGCTTTGGTTCATCGCAAGGGACAGAATTACGAAAGCTGCTGGAAGGATTTGCCGAGATTATTGGGAAAGGCAAGTATGGAACAACATACAAGATTGTACTGCAAGATGATTCCACGTTAATTTGTAAAGGAGACTGAAGACTCTAGACGTGCCAGAGGCAGTGTTCAAGGAACGAATAGTAGCAATAGGAACAATTAAGCATGAACTTGTAGTCCCGCTACGTCAATACCACTACAGCAAGGATGAGAAGCTATGGTGTATGATTATTTTCCCAAGGGTAGCCTAGCCTCAAATCTTCATGGTAATGTACTATTCATGGGTTCGACAACTAACTCATGACAAGATTCATAATAAAAATCATCAAGAAATTTTGCATCTATTATATAATGAATTTGTTTTCAGCAAAAAGCTCTGTTGCAAAATATTCTCTATGTATTTTATGTTATGCCACGATTGTACTTGAATATTATGCTTTGTCACACTTGAATAACTTTTTTCCAGAAAAAAATGTGGCGCCAGTAGGCTGGGGGACTCGGTGAGCCATTGCACTCTCTGTAGCTCGTGCTGTTACCTTCATCCACTCAACCAATGCTGCAGATTCCCATGGCAACATCAACTCCTCCAACATTCTGCTTACAGGGAACTACGAGGCACAGATCTCAGAACACAGCCTCAAAACTCTTTTCAGTGCCCCAACATTTGTTACCAACAACAACATTGCACAAAAGGATGATGTGTACAACTTTAGTGTCATACTGCTTGAGATGCTCATAGGCAAGTCACCAATGGTTACAGAGGAGGGTGGTCGAATGGGTTTTATCAATCCCCCGAGGTCACTGGGTAGTGCAAGCATTCGATAAGAAGCTCCTTACAAAAAACACTCTTGTAGAGGAGTTGGTTCACTTTCTCAAACTTGCAATTCATTGTTGTGACAAGAAACCCAAATTGACACCAACAATGTCAGAAGTTGCTCGACAGATTGAGGGAATACAACGTTTCTACCGCTGGGAATAGGCATGTTACAGGGAGGAGCAAACTTTCAGCCAAGGAACATAAGGAAACAAATTGTATTGTGAGCATGCACTGCTGTACAAGCAGTTCTTGTCGTTTGAAAAAGATATTCACGTTCCATCACTTACTTTTGTTTCCGATACCATTTGAAATCCGGAGGTCTATTTTTGTCATCTTTTTATTCGTTCATAGCTCACATGCTGTGTATTAAGGATACTATTTTGCTGCAGTTACCACCTTGAATGTTGTTAGAGAATGTAACTCAATGTATTCCAAAGCCCCAAAGAGGAAATAGTATGTAAAAATTGCAGAGAAACTATTGCTGTTAGCACTGCAGTCTGCATATACCACTAAACCTTTAGAGGTTCATTGTAAAGTGGCATACCTTTTAGTGGGCATCAAAATTCTGATTTCAGTTCTTTGTGTCATGAATATTTTGCAGAGAGCTTACCACTGAATATTTCCAAGCCGATATTTCATCTACAGTTACTGTAATACAGAGGCAAAATATTCATTAACTGTAGATCAGTAGATGCAGGCACAAACTTTATTTCAGCGACTCGTCAGTCGTCGCCGACGCACGCGTGCCTCCGCGGAGGGCTGCTGCCTGCTGGTGTGCCTGCATCTTTTTACCTTGGTGACGGCACCCATTGGCGTGTGCGTAAATTTGCAGCCGGCCGCCGGCCATGGTTATGATCGATGCTGTAGTGTAGTGTCCATGACCATGAGCAAGCAGAAGTTTTCCATGGATTTAGCCATCTAATAGTTGGTGCAAAGAAGAGGCAAAGCAATGCCAAATTGCCAATCGCAGAAGAAGAATCATGGGTTCCTGAACTCGTGAATGTACACCGCCAGTTCGCCACGTTTCACGTTGGTAAGCACTTCATTTTTTTTTTTTTTTTTGAGGGGAAGCACTTCATTCAGGTGGCTTTCTTTATCATCAATCAGGGCCTTTTTGTCTCTTTCATGGGCTGGCCCAACATGATCACCGTTGTCCTGAGTAGGCCGTACAGAGTTTATGGGCCAGACTCCACTTGGCTGAGACGCAACACCTGCTCGACGCACCACCTCGTCTTCAGCCGGGCCGACTGGCCGACGCCTCAGACGTTTGATTCCACATCCGCATGGCCGAATCTTTCCCGCCGGGCCGCCGGCCGCCGCCGCCTCGCTGCCCGTCCTGGCTCCCTCGTCCCTCCAGCAGCTCTCCTCTTCGCGAGCAGGGACGAAGGTAGAAAAATTTTTAGGACGGGCTGAGGCTGAACAAAGTCTAGCAGTCGGAGCTCGCCGTGTGGCCGTGCCTGCTAGCTGGAGCCCCAGCCCGACCGCCCCCATCGTGCGTCCTCGCCGCCAGCGCCCGCCCGACGCGTTGGCGCGCCTGCTGCCCCCTTGCCGCTTGGCCGACGCGCTACACATGGCTGCTGGCCGTCCGCAGTCCGCCCGCCCGCGCGCTGCTGGCTCCTCACTCGCCCGCCGCCGCCACCGGCCGTCGTTGTTGCTGTACGCGTGTAGCGTAGCGTAGGAGCGTCGGCGTCGCCACGTCGGGAACGGACCCATGGAAAGCTAAGACATTCTGTTTAGTAAGTTGCTTATTATGATTCAGTAATTGAAAGACAAAATGTACAAATGATAAAGAGTAAATTAATTCAAAAAAATAGAGTAAATTACACCTACTATACAAAAACTTGTGTGGTTGTATCACTATGATCTGACAAGTTATAAAGCGTGTAACCATATGCGTTAACATGTTGAATGTCTGCACGATGATCTCACTATCAAACATGGTTCATTTCATAGATCATTGTTGTAGCTCCATTATACCATCACATTAGCGTAAACTGCTGCTATGTATGATCATAAGTAAGAGATTAGATTGGTGCAACTGTTTATGCAAGTAATTGACCAGTCATTCATTCTAATCCTTTTTTTAAAGATCAATGGGCTGCAAATTCACAACATGGAAAATGAAGAATCATGAAAATAAACAGTAGTACAACTTCCGTGGGCATATCACGGCGTACTTTTTCTCAAGGTGTCAGGCTCTGGTGGACTGGCCTCTCATACGGCATATAGTCCTGCGACGCATTCGCGGACAAGCCCTCGTTGACACGCCGTTTCTGCCAGCTCTGCTCTATGCCAGTATGCCACTAGCTACCATGTTCAGGTCAACCTCAACAAAATCCACATACTTATGTGATGATTGACGACGATGGAGGCATCCCAACTATCTGGATGTAACTGCAACTTTCCGCCCTGAGACTATGAAGAACCCTCCTGACTCCTTCCAAGCCTAGATCTCTCTTTTCAGCAAAAACAAAACAGCAATGTCTTGAGTGTATGCCGTGCCCCTTCAAATGCTCTAGTGCTCCTTTATTTATGGAGCAACAAAAGTGATTTGCACCAATTCAGTGTGTGTAATTTCAATGAGTGGGCACCAGCCAGAGGCCACCACTGATGTTCCATGGTAAATTGTTCAAGCCTTCTAGTCCAACCTCACTGAGCATGTTAGAAGATCAAGTTAAGTGATAACTATGAAAAAAATATCTTATCCAGCATGGTAGGGGTGAGATGAATGAGTTTCAATTTTTTTTTTGATCATATAGTGTATTTCAAATTGACAATGCCTCCTAGCTTGACTCAGAAAATACACTAAAGTACTTATCCAGTGGCCATAACGTTTATGTGCTCATTCATTTGGTGTTTTATGTCAAAATGTCTATGCTGTTTGATTTCATATACTCAAATATTATTGAGCATCTGCAGTCCATCCTAACTTGGTTTGGGATGATACTTCTTCATATTAATTCAGTTGTATGATATATTTTTTTGAGCAAGAACCGTGGGGCAAAGCCCCCCCGGCAACCCGAAATATATTAAAGCACAAGATCACAAAGAGTACAAACTTACAAGTTTCTAACCAGGGGTTAGAAAAGTAGAAGGAGGGGGAGGGCGAAGACTTTCAGAGCTGAACAAGAAGATCTAGATAACTGAAAGACAAAAACAGGGAGCTACAGACTGTCAAGCCACTGAAGAATGGAAGGGTGCAGACTATGCTTGACCCTTACTAGATGTGCAGCTACTTCATCCTTGAAGGAAACTTTCCACCGAGCAAAGTTAGGGGTCTTGTTGTTGAAGATGAAACCATTCCTTTCATTCCATATGCACCAAGCTCCTATTAAGAAGATCTCCATGAAAAAGGGGGACTGAAAAGATTGCTTGGCAATATATATCCTCTGATGGATATTAGCATTTTCATTCCAAGTGACTCCCAGGGCATACCATCTACTAACAGCCGAGGTGCACTCAAAAAAGAGGTGCTCAAAACTTTCTTCAATCCCATCTTGGCAGAGCACACAATTATATCCTCCTTGCAAAAATTTCTTTCTTCTTCTTAAAATATTTCTAGTGTTGAGCCTGTCATTTAGAAGGAGCCAGCCAAAAACTTTGATTTTTGGAACACATTTTGTTCCCCAAATCCATAGGACTGACATGTGTGATTGGATAGCCTTGAAATGATGATGATAATACTGCTTTGAGGTAAACCTCTGTCCCCAAATAAAGACCCATTTGTCATTACCATCAGAGGGAGAGGAAGCAAGCTCACCAAGCTCATCCTGCAGAATCAGAAACTCGTTGTATGCTGTCCTGGACATGGGAATTTTGAAACAATCAACCAGATTGCTTGAGTTTAGTATGGTATACAGGGAAAGCTTAGGATCTTTTGCATAACCAAAAAGAGTAGGGTATAGCTCTGAATGCATTTTCCCATCAATGATATCCTCCCAGAAGCTAATTGTATCCCCTCTTCCTGGCTCACATGGAGCAATGCCTCTGTACTGAACATGGAGCCTGAGGATGTCTTTCCACCAAAAAGAGCCTTTCTCTCTAGCAAGATGTGGGACAACATTAGTATAATACTTGCTCCAAATCAGACTAACCCACTGAATGTTTTCTTTTCTGTAGAATTTATCCAACTGCTTGAGCAACAGGGCTTCATTTTGCAGGCTTAGGTTAATGACACAGTACCCTTGGCTTTGGGTCTTTGAATCAGCTCGCAGGCAGCAAGATTGTATCCCTTGTTCTTGAAGTCATTCCCTCTCCAAAGGCAATTTTTCCTGTATTTGTCTATGACTTCAACAAACCCAATAGGCAACTTCAGAGAGTACATATAGTATGTTGGCAAAGAGGACATGATGGAGTTCACAAGTTGGAGTCTACCAGCCTGTGTGAGAAATTGAGAAGTAGCAGACATTTTTCTCTCAATTCTGCAGATCAGGGGTGCAAGGTCTTTCACTTGTGGTTTAGTAAGTCCCATAGGCAATCCAAGGTATGTGGAAGGGAAAGAGCCCACAATGCAACCAAATGTGCTAGCCAATGAGTTTTCCTTTTCCAGTTCAATATTGATGGGAATTAGACATGATTTATGGAAATTGACCTTTAAGCCACTGGACAGGGAGAGTGTATGTAGAATTTCTTTCAGCAGTATCAACTGGGATTCAACACCTTGCATCACTAAGATGGTGTCATCTAACACCTTGCATCACTAAGATGGTGTCGTCTGCATACTAGATAACTAGAAAGGGGAGTCAGGCAAGGGGATCCCCTATCCCCCTTGCTATTTTCCATTGCTGCTGATCTCCTTCATTGTATAATAAATCATGAATACCGGCTGGAAAACTTGAACCCCCATTCCCACAAAACACTGACTGCCCCTTTTACACGTAAATTCCTTGCCAAAGCTACCATTTAAGAGCACAAAAGAAGTAGCAGAGCTGAGCAGATCCTCAGTCTAGGTGATCCATTTGCTTGGGAAGCCTTTGACCTTCAACATTTCCAGGATTAGTTTGTGCTCAACCAGGTCAAAGGCCTTCTCAAAGTCAAGTTTGAGAATAATAATTTCTCTCTTAGAATGACGACACTAATGCAAGTATTCAAAGGCCCAACCCAAGCAATCCTGAATGGTCTTACCTTTGATGAAACCATATTGGTTTTCATGGACTACTTCCATGGCCACTCCCTGGTGTCTTGCATGTTGCTCCAGGTATAACTCCTCCCTTTGATTGGTAGTTCAATAAGCCCCAAATGGCTAATGATGCTATTAAAACAAGTGTGTTATTGAAATTACCCCCAGGCCTATTTCTGTTATCAGCACATCTATAGAAATTGAAGTCTCCAATTACCATCCACAAATCATCATCACCAATGTTTTGACTGTATAACCAATTGACAAAAATATCTCTATCAGGTTGCCTACATGGGCCATACACCACCACCAGTGTCCAGGACTCTAGGTTGTGAGCAGAAGTGACAAGGAGCTTGATTGCAAAATGGTGCTTTTCAAGGGTGGCGACAGAGAAAAATTTAGAAGACCAACAAACCAGGATTCCACCAGAGGCACCAATATATGGACAGAAGTCAAATTTGTCAAAATTTTTGGTAGCGAATTTTCCGATGAATTGCAAATCAAACGAGGTCTTCTTGGTTTCTTGGATGTAGAAAATATTGGCTCCACTTTCATCAATTTTGTTTCTAACAGGATTCCATTTGTATTTATCATTTAAACCTCTAACATTCCAACACAAAATATTCCATGAACGATTATTCATTGGTCACTCCTCAGTAGCAGGCAGCAGTGTGAAAATGTTCAACTCCCCAGGAAGAAACTCCATAGAAAGAGAGGCCAAGGTCCACCAGGATGGTGGCCTCAATGGGCTCCACATCTAGAACTTCAACATCTTCCAGCTCAGCATCAAGGCTTCTGGTGACTATGGAAGTTTTGAGATTTTCAACTGTTGAGATGGAAACAGTTTTCTTTGTAGTACCTTTCTTCCTTCTTGGCTCATTATTGAGCCTGATATGGATCTTCTCTAGATCCTTCCGAAACCTGGAGCACCTTCTAACTTCATCATCAACAATTGGCATCTTGCCTCTGCCCTTCCTCTTATTTGGGGCAGCCATAGGAGTACTATCAATAACAACTGCATCATAAGGTTCTTCTTCATCCAGCTCCATATCTAGCTCCATAACTGTGACCATGCCCAGTTCAAAGTTCTGACATTCATGAGCTGGGAGAATGTTGGGCACAGGAGCACCATGTAGATTGTTAAGGATCTGATTGACAGCAAACTCATGGTCATACAGAACCAGGGCACGAGTGCTACTGACAGGTGCTTTGTCTGACTCAGGATCAGGAACAGGGTTAACCTCAAACTCTTATGCTAAAGGTGAGGAGGGGGAATCATCTCTCATCAGCTCTAGCCGAGGCCTCTTGTCTCCCTAGCTGGGATTATCAACCACAAGGAACTAGGTGTCAAGCACAAAATTACTGGGAATGAAGTACCAGCTACTCGCAGGAAAGGGATTCTTTGCTTGTAAGAGAGCCTGTAACTCATGGACCTTCCGGGCCAGATCAACAAGCAGCATTTGGATTGATGGAGCAGGCCCAATTCTTTGGTGCAGCCCAAGACTGTTAGCCATCTTTGTGATCAGGTAGTCATTGTTGAAACTTTGTGTACCCATTCCTGGAACTGTCAAAGATCTGTCAGCATTGGCTCTGTCTTTAGGGAGAGGTAGTTCAATAGTGACAGGGGTGCCCTGAGCTCTGAGAAATTCCAAGGTTACACTGCTCACTGAGGTAACGTGACGGGGTTAATCAGGGTGTTGCATTATGCAATTAGCAATGGAATTAGCCACAGCCATGTCAGCCACCGTCTCTTCCTCTTCTTTCCGTGTCTCTTGGACTGCAGGGTTGGCCTTTTCAGTATGGGGGATGACTTTGGGCCTCCAAAAAAACTTTGGACCGGGCTCAGGTGCTGCAGAATTTGAATCTGTGCCCGTATTTAAAACACCCCGGGCAACGAAGCTCCAAAATGCAATTAAGCCGAGTGTGATTAATGGCAAAGCACCGGGTGCACCATCCCATGCGTCGTGCGCGATTAATGACCTCCGGTAACACAAAAGAGCTGTTAGTTGGCCCATGATTCAAAATATTTTGAATGCCCAAATCCTTCTGAATATTCAGAGAAGGCCCATGTGATGAAAAATCATGATCTGTGCAGTCTGATCGGCAGTTCTTCAGTATACCAGCAGGCTTCTTCTTGATTGAACCACTAATACTGCTTCTTTGGTTGCTCACAGAACTGAAGCTGACTGGGAAATGCGATGTTCAATTAAATTTTCTAGTTCCTGAATGCTGTCATCCATCCTTGGAAGAGCACCTTCAACAGATTGAGACTTTCCAGCAATGTCAATACCAGTGGAGCCAATTCTAATAAAAGAGGCAGGAGAACTAGAGCTTATTTCTCGTGTGGGAGATCCACTAGCAGAACGATCAGGAATAGCAGCAAACCTGACTTTTTTACCACTTTTCTTTTTCTTTTCAGATTTCTTTTAAGACTTGGAAAGAACCAGAGACCACTTCTTGGCTTCCTCTGCCTCCCACAGTCTCTTCTCCTTCTCCCAATGTGGGGCACCATTGCTCCAGAGATGGAAGTAGACATCAAACAGCATATGACCCTTTTGAGATTGTAGACGAAGAAACCCATGGATTTGCATGAGACTAAAACCGGTAGTGGTTATGGCTCACCTCTACCACGTGAAAGAATGGGGCATAGCCTCCCAAGCAAGATTCAAGAATCAAACCAACACTTTCCTCTGAAATCCGGACAAGCGAGCGGCGAAAAGTGGCCAGCATGAAGAAAGAGCCTCGAGGACAGGGAGATTCATGGTTCACCTGCTTCCCGCCGCTAGCCACCCCCTCCTCCCGACCAGGCTGCAGGATGGCCCCTGCAGATGTTCCAGCGAACTTGGTCGACAAACTGGACTTCGCGATTAGGGAAGATTTCGAGCAAGTTCGCTGGAACATCTGCAGGGGCCATCCTGCAGCCTGGTCGGGAGGAGGGGGTGGCTAGCGGCGGGAAGCCTCATCGCCGGCGAGGTGGGGAAGGGAGGTGGAGATGGTGGCGGCGGGAGGGAGGGTGGGAGGCATGGTCAGTGGGCGGTGCAGGTGGCGATGGCGATGGCGGCGGGCGCGGGGCAGCGCGGGCGACGGGCGCTGGGCCGTGCGGGCGCGTGGCGGCGAGCGCGGCGGACGCGCGAGAGCCTGATAAGGCCTTTTTACACTAATGGACTCTCAGTTGTATGATATTCATAGGTGATGAACTGTCTTCCTGCTCATTATATTGGGAGCAACTGAACTCATATTTATTCAGTTGCTTAGTTCAGGCCAAGGTTCATATATTGCTTCAACCATTTCGTAGCATGAGGTAACATCAACCAAGCTTGGGAAGCTAAGATCAAACTATGTTTATTCAGTTGCTTATGCGACTATAAAAAGAACAAAATATACACATAGTTAGGTGAAATATCCGAAGATTTATCCAGAAAAATAGGTAAAAGAAACACATCCTATCATGTAGATTGGCTGCCTAAGGAGTCGAGAACTACTAGACCCTAGACAAACTATACTATACACAGGAGCAAGAGAGCATGATTGAGGAGCGGTCCACCTGCAATGTGATGCACTGATTTATCATCTTTCACATTTCTTTTTTTGTTATTGCAAATTTGACAGCTAAATTATTTGATCTTATCCTCATCTAAAGAAGTTAACTCCATGAATAGCGCTACTACCTATGCCCCCAAACATTAATGGGGACCGGCGCAAAGTGTTCCTGTCTCCAAAAATATGTTATAGTTTTTAGAGGTGGGCAACCTATTTACAAATACTCCCAAAACAACTATCACCTAATTCAAATCAATTAACACAGGTCTAAAATGCTGACAATTTACAGAAGGACGGAGCTGTTAGGAGGCCCAACTATTGGAAATAGCCCAAAAGCCCATATAAATCGATTGGCTCATCTCATACTGATATCAATGCCATAGTGTATATAAACAAGAATCCCTGAAACCATCTCTCTTTTCTACACTCCCTCTCCCAGCAGCATCCCCCACTCCTCCCTCACTGCCGCCACTCCTCTCTCTCGCCTACTCCCTCTCCCTTGTAGTCGGTGGCTAGGCAACTGTCTAGGGCGATGGATCGCTCGAGCATGCTCGTGGTGTTGCCCCGCACGAATCTACGAGGAGGATGGCAGCAGACCTATGAGTGTGCTCCTCTCTCTCTCTCCCAACCTCTCTGAGGTGCCGACGGTAGATCTAAAGAGGAGGTGGTGCAAGGTGGCGGTGATGTTGGCTCTGAGGAGGCGACTGATGTGAGGAGGCTCATGCAGATCGAGAAGGTGTGGCGGTGTGGCGGCGGACCGGGCAAGGTGTGTCCAGGGTAGCGAGCCTAGCTAGCAGGTCTGGTTTTTTCTCTTTATTAATTGGTGGAGGACGATAATTAATTAATTAAGGTATGGCAAGTAAACAACATAAAAGGGAAAATATTATTCAAAATAAGGTCCTTTATATCACAAAAATAGCCTTTATGCACATTAAATATGTAGTGATTGTCAGGTACCAAATATAGAAACATGATCATAGATATACATACATAGAAAAAAATTCCTCAAATCTGCATTCTATCAACACCAATTCATAATTAACATGTACATGCACAAATTGTAAATAATTTTATTCTAAATTTAATGACCACGTTCAAAAGGCAATATGTACCTGGGGTTTTGGCATTGCCTGGATCTTTTCTTTTGAATCCATCTTTATTTATTATTATGTCCATTATGGTTCACAAATTAAGCAACCAAATTAAGTAGTTGACCGACAATTTAAAAAAAAAAAGACGAATAATAAATCGACGTACGTAATGAGTGCCGAGTCGCTAGTGCAGCCCACATTTCGCCACTCTCTGCAGCTCGGCATTGTAGCATCAATATGCTTACGTCCCATTAGAAAAGGCCCATCTAGCCTTTGTGCGGAAATGCTGCCCCTGCTCTTCTTCGTCGGCATGTCGACACGATTTAGACTTCAATAGCTCCAGACAGAGATTCGTGGCAGACATGAGTCAGAGAGGTTCCCCGGCGACCTAAGGAATGGAGACTGCCATAGCCAGACGTACGAAGTCCTTCGCCCCTGATAGTGGCGAAATGAGAGACGGCAGTGGTGCCCGTCTGTGTTGATCGTCTTGCCCGTCACTAAAGTTTGTTTTGGTAGTAGTGCAGATCTGAAGAAAAGGATCATGAAGACGCCAAAACTGCAGATATTTTCAGGACATTTAATGTGATTCAGTAGAAGCACATTTCCCTTCTTTCTCCTAAACAGACAGAAAATTAAGTACTTTTTTACATAAAAAGAAGAGCAGGAAACATAATAATACCACAGTGGCATTGACAAATGGCCAACCCCACTGACCACTGTCGATCGTCAGATCAGGACGGGGACTAAGACTGATCCATGACACCACTCTTGATGGGTGTGTTTGGATCAGCCTTCCATTCTCGTTCTGAAACATATTTTTTTTCTCTAATACGCAAAAGGCTTACGCATATTTGCATTAAATAGAAAAGTTCGTTACAACCCGCGCTTTCGCGCATTTTAGGAGCGAAGATATTACGTAAAACGTTACTCCCGCACCTTACATCGTAAGTGGATTACTTGCTAAATCGACAACCTAGACTGCGCGCACCGGCTTTGATCTATAGATCGGTGGTGGCTCAAGCGTGACTGCCGCGTCGTCCGCGCGGCCGCCGTGGCCGCGCAGCGTCGGGGAAGAGCTCCTGCATCTCGTCGGCATCACCGGGCTTGCCGCTGAACATGGCCTCAAGATCCTGCGTTGCCTCCTCCGTAGTCCACCCTTGTAGCAACCCCATCCTCTCCATGAGGAGATACTCACCTCGCTTGGCCACCGGTTGCTTGGATAACGGCTGTGCCGCAATGCATCTGCTCCGTCGCGACATCCAAGACAAGGGTCGGCGATGACAACAGCGGTGAGGCTGCTTTCGTGAACACCGGTGCATGAAACGCTTCAGGCGCCCGATGAAGGAGAGCGAAGCAGAGGCCTCCTTTGTTGTCCTCCATGTCCCTGTCGGTGCTGAGGTGGCTAGACGTCGCTACGTTGGTCATCGGCGTGCTGAAGATTGTGGCATCCATAGCCACAACCTCGTTGGTCACACGTGGCGATGATGGTGGTGTGTTATTCGAGATTGGAGAGGTCGCCACCTCCGAAGGTCCAACGAGTGGCGCTGTGGACGCCGTGTCCAGCATGACCAGCTGCGCGGCCGGTAGCGAATCCATGACGGCCAAGGAGGTAGGCTCCGACGACGCGACCGGCGCGCCATCGGCCTCCGCCACCCAGTTGATCACCGGCGAAGCGGGTTCCAGAGGGTTCGGAGCAGAGTTGGTCGCCGGAGGGGTCGGCGATGTGGGTTTTAGAGTCGCCATACCCAGACCGGTCCGTCTGTTGCCTAGCGGTGGTAGCGGGCCTTCAAAGATGATGGCCTAGGCGACATCCATCGAGGCGGACAACAAACCAGTAGGCTCCATTGATCCGTAGTGTGAGTTCTAAGCCGAAGGCGTAGAAGGTGCTCCAGCCACCGACCACCAGACCATGGACGGCCTGTCGGCGGACCCCGTCTCCTTCTTTCGCCGCTGACAACGACGCTGGCGCAATCAGCGACCACGACCACTGCCAATGGCGTAGTCGTCATTGTCCCACTGCTCGTGAGCATCTTTCCCGTCGACGCACCTCGCCCTCCTGCACTCCCGTGTGACGTGATCAAGGCCCTGACAGCAGATGCATCGCCACAGCGGGTTGCAGGTGGTAACATGATGCCCCGTCGCGAGGCACTTGAAGCAGCGGCCATCGGCGTACGTCGAGAACTACCGTGGCCCGATGTAGCCCCGTCGCCCACCCCACGGTGCTGCTGGGGACGCGGCGCCCACGCCGGTTGGGTAGGGCGCTGGGGGAGCACGCCCTGCCACCCATCGGCATCCGGGGCGGTTGCTTGGCACGTAGATCCCAGCCGCTGGTGGACGGGTAGCCGCTCCCGCCCGCTCACCAACTTGGCAGACGCGCACCCGCGACCTCCGGGGCGCCTGCGGTCAGAGGCGCGACCGTCCGTTGGGCAAACAGGAAGGATGCTCACCAGCTGGGGACGCGGTCGCCCACGCCTCTTGTAACCTCGCCGAGGCTCGCACCACCCAACGACCGCCTTGTAGCAGTTAGGAGTAGTGGCAGCCGCATTGGACGGAGGCATAGGCGGTGCCCTTGGCGGGCGACGAACATCATTCGGCCGCCTCGGAGGTGCAGCGATAGGCCTTGGCACCCGAAGGGCAGCGCCCAGGTAAAACGAGGGCTGCTCGTGGCCGGATGTGTCACTGTCATCCGCCCAACGCCGCTGCTTTCAACGACCTTGCGTGGAGCTCCCGAGGTGAAAGGGAGCCACATCAGTGGATAGGGACGAGGACGGGCTCACAACGGGTGTGGACGGGATGACGAGGAAGGCGTCGAGGCCGAGGCCACATCCAGCCATGTCCATGTCATCGTCATCATCCTCCGGGACATCCTCCATGACAACTATGGAGTAGTCGACCCCGGTTTTCTCGACGTTGCGGAGGACCTCTTCCCCAACACCATCCTCGATGGCTGCGCCGGGTAGCGGTCCTGGCAGCGTGCGAAGTACCCTGTCCTCAACGCCATCCACTGCAGCAGTGCAATCTTCCTTTCCGGGCGCGAAGCAGAAGAGGCCGAAGACGGGGAACCCGGCTGCGGCTGGTCGGCCTTAAACAGCGTCGGCTAGGCCCCCACGGCCAACGGCGGTGAGGAGCCGGAGGAAACAGTCCCCGTCCCGAGCGAGGTGCTTTGCATCTCTAGCTCAAGGAAAGGCGACAACTTGGCAAGCCTCGTTGTCTTGGCCGGCGCCGGCACAGGAGGGGTGGCCTGCACCGTCGTCGACGAGGCCGAGCCAAATCCCAGGGCCGCAGGCACCATAGGTTCTTCGTCAGCACGCCACATCTGTCCTGCCGGCGCCCCGGGCCCCGGGCCATCACCAACCGGCAGAACGCCGCTAGCAGCGGCCCCTGGCGCGCCGGGTGGGGGCTCCACAAGCGACGGGGCAGCGCCGGCCATGACCTCTACTGGGGAGGGGCGAACGGAGGGAGGCCGTGGCGAGCTTGAGGACGACGCCACAGGCGGCGGTGGTGGCGCGGCCGCGTGCCTGCGCGCACGATGGCAGGGGGAGAAGATGAGAAGAAGCGGGGCCGAAACGGGCGGTGGTGGTGAGGAGGCGCTGGGCGGCGAGCCCATGTCCGCCTTGGGCCCGTCCGCGGCAGCCATGGCCAGCGCGCGGACGCCGGAGGCGCCGGCGGACGTGGCCCCGACCACCAGCGAACGGAGCGGCGGCGGCGTCATCTCGGGGACGGGGGAAGGCCCATCTGGCTGGCGGGGAGGGGTGGAGGAGAGGGAGGGGGCCGGGAAGCGGAGCCGTGGGGGAAGGAGGTGGCCGACGGAGCCGGGGAGCCACCCGGCGGCGGGTCAAGGGCGTTCGCCAGGGGCGCCCCCTAGGGCTCCGCAGGAGCTGGAGTGGGCCGGCCCATCCTCGCTCGAGCCTTTTCTGAAACGGATTTCGTTTCCTTATTCCACATTTTCCTCAATTCATTAAACAGCAATGGTGCAGCACGGTCTTAATGAAAAACAGATGTTATACTTAACTAAAATCGCAACATGAAATATGACATTGTCCCGTTCCCTGTCTTATTTGTTTACAAAAAAATTTCCTGTCTTATTTCCTTTACAGAGTTTCAGATTCAACATTGCAACTGACTTGATTCCGTGGATCACAGTTCGTGGAATTGAAAGGCGCTGCAGTGACTGGGCGTAACCTAGCGGCGTTGGCTATACACCAAGCTCTGCTTTCTCATCCCCGACAAGATGTGGGCAGCATTTTACGTACTTGCACGATTTTCTTGCCTCTTCGCTAATGTATCAAGGAACGCTAACCATTCAGAGTGAAACGAGCACTCCTCCTGATGCCTTCCAGGCCTACAACTACACTAAGCCACAGCAATTACCTCAGGTGAACACCTCATCTCCCTTTCGAAGCCTGCACTATGCCTTGCACTCTTGCTCCTTCAACTTCTTTTACAGAGTGAAAGAGATGGCAATATCACACAGGAAATGTAGGTAGGCACTCTTGCCCTTGGGCTGGAAAATTTTTTAACAAGTTTTAATTTAATTACAGCCCAGCCCAAAACGAGTTTTTGTTGGCCTAATTGAGCCCACCACGTTCTTCCCAGCAACCACATCGTATTATTCACATTCATCGCGACTCCTACGGTCCCCGCCGCCGCCCGTCCTCGACTTCTCACGACAGCCCGCGCGGCATCGCGCTTGATCGCGGATCGCCGGATCGACTGCTCCGGCCTACGGTGAAGGACGGCGCCGCTCCTCAAGCCCTCTGCTCTCCGGCCTTCGTCCGCCACTGAACGAGTCCAGGCAGGACTGATCCAACTTCAGCGTCCAGTCAGAGTCAGTGATTCCCTCTTCTCTTTCAGTCCTCTTTTAATTTTATTTTTTTTCATTATTAATTTTATAAATTCAGTCAATGATCCAAATTCAATTGGTTTTACTTTGTAGAATGGAAAAATATTTTGCTAAGAAAGATGCCGCTGCTTCTATTTAAGAGAGTCGACTTGATAAAAAAGACCACGCATTGAGCTTGATATGAATTATATAGTTGCTGATTCAGGTCTTAGAAAGCCAATTGATAAATTCAGTCATGATATTAGAGATGATGCTAGGAGAGCATATCTACAGATGGGTCCATATCAACCAAATTGTGAGTGTGAAAAAACAGCGGGTAAATCTCAAACTAGAGGTTTTGTTAAATCATGGTTTACTCAATTTGATTGGTTAGAGTACAATCCTGCCAAGAATGCAGCCTATTGCTTTTATTGCTACCTCTTTAAGCCACCAGCAACAAGCGAGTTTGATAATGATGCATTCACCAGAGTAAGGTTTAGAAATTGGAAAAAGGGAAAGGGCTCTTTGCTCAAACATGTTCAGTCAATTGATGGCTATCATAGTGCAGCAAGAAAGCGATCAATTAATTTCAAAAATCAAAGGCAAAGTGTAGAACATGTGTGGGCAGTAACAAGAGGAGGCGATAAAGCTCATTTAACTATAATGTTAGGCATTGCTAGATTTCTCCTTTTGCAAGCTCTAGCATTTCGTGGGCATGATGAGTCTAAAACATCCAAAAATAAACAGAACTTTTTGGAGATGCTTGATTGGTATAGAAAGAAGGGATCCTAAGGCTACACTTGTGACCGGTGAGAATGCTCCAGGGAATAATCAAATGAGTTGTCCAAAAATTCAAAAAGATTTGGTTAGGGCTTGTGCAGAGGAGACAAGTGAATGAATTACGAGTGAAATTGGAGATCGTTGATTTGCGGTACTTGTTGATGAGGCTCCTGATGCAACAATTAAGGAACAAATGGATATGGTTGTGAGGTATATATCATCTATTTATGTATTTTATTTGTTTTATTTTGATGTTTCTAATTGACAATTTGCCAATTTTTTGTTTAATAGGTTTGTCAATGATAAAGGAAGTGTGATTGAGCGGTTCCTTGGCTTGCAACATATTTCTGACACCACATCATCTTCACTGAAGGAAGCATTGGTTTCTATTCTTGCAAGATACGGGTTGTCTACAGCCAAGGTTAGAGGTCAAGGATATGATGGAGCTTTCAAACATGAGAGGGCAGTTTTGTGGGTTGCAAAGACTGGTATTGAATGAAAACCCCTTTGCTTTTTATATCCACTGTTTTGCTCATCAGTTGCAGCTTGTGATAGTTGCTGTAGCCAAATGTTGTGCTTCAACTGATGATTTCTTCAATTTTGTCACTTCAGTTGTCAATACTGTTAGTGCATCTTGCAAGCGAAAAGATCAACTAAAGAAACAACATGATATTCTTGTTGAGCAATTAGATAGTGGTGAAATATCTCCTGGCAGAGGGAAAAACCAAGAAATTAGTCTTGCTAGGCCTGGTGATACACGATGGGGTACGTCTTCTGCTCATGTGGGAATCTATGCTTGACGTGTTAGAGAATATTAATGATGATGGAATGGATGGGGAAAAGAAAACTATAGCATCTGGATTGATTGAAAAAATGGAGTCATTTCAATTTATGTTTATATTGCATCTTATGATTAGAGTATTGGGGATAACTCAAGACCTATCACAGTGTTTGCAAATGAAAAATCAAAACATTGTTCATGCAATAGGATTGATTGGTTCTGTGATGAGAAATATAAATGCCATGAGGGAAAATGGTTGGGATGGTCTTTTTGAGGAGGTAAAAGCCTTTGCTGTAAAACAAAAGATAGGCATTCCTAATATGGAAGATATGATACCAGTCAGAGGTCGTTCAAAATGTCATGGAGCCAAATTAGTGACCTACTACCATCATTTTCATCATGGGATTTTCATTGTTGTCCTTGATCAAGTAATTTGTGAGTTGAGCAATAGATTTCCAGAAAGATCAACTCAACTATTGAAATGTGTTGGTTGTCTTGATCCGAATGAATTTGCCAACTTTGAGATAGAGAAATTAGTTGAGCTTGCTAAGATTTATTATGCTGACTTTAGTGATTATGAATGTGTGAAGCTAAGAACTAAGCTTGAAAATTTCATTGATGAAGTCAAACATGATGAAGCATTTTGCACTTGTATTGATCTTGGTAGCCTTGCCGAGAAGATGGTTCAAACTGATAGACATACATATTTTCCTTTGGTGTATCGCCTCATTGAGCTTGCAATGATATTACCAGTGGCAACAACAACAGTTGAAAGAGCAGTCTGTGCTATGAATATTGTCAAGACCGACAGGAGGAATAAAATGAATGATGATTGGATGAATGATAGTATGTTATGCTATATTGAGCGAGATTTGTTTGCATCCATCGAAGATGACAAAATTTTGATGCGCTTTCAAGGCTTAAGAAATCGTAAGATGAACTTGCCACGCAAGGTCCCAAGGTGCGTATTGTTTTAGTACTTTTTCTTCTTGCTTGTTATCTTGAGCATTGAAGAAGTGTATGACATTTAAAAATTATGTAGCATTGGACATGGCGGTTCAAGTGGTATTGGTTCAAGTGGTGTGATTCTTGAAGATGCAAGACTCCATGTGTTTGGTATTTTTCTAAGCTTATTATCATAATTCTATGTATCTTTGACTTTGAGCACTTTGAATCAATATCGAATTATCAATTTTAGCTATATCTATTTGCTCAAAAAAATTAGCTAGTGTACTGGGTCGAACAAGCAAAAAAGTTTTTGGCCTATGTTATTTAGGCCCCCCTTGGTCCGTTTCCGGTCCGCCACTGATCACTGATGTTCCATGATAAACTGTTCGCTCAGTTTATTACTATCAACAAACCACACCAAGCCTTCGATTGGTACGGCTGACATCAAGTTTAAGTGATAACTGATAATTGTTGTTCAGGTAACACACACAAGTGATGAATTGGACTGATGATTTAGATTGCAGCAATAACCATAGCTGCCTTTAGCTTCATTATATAGGAAATAGTAAACTTGATACATAAGAAAGCATCCCAACTCACTACTACAGAAAAGAATATGTGCAGCATTGCACTTTTGCATTCCGTGGCGGGCTTCTATTTTTTTCCGCTACAGTAAATCCCATGATTTACCTCGGTGATCATTTTTTATTTACCGTGCTAGGCACTTTTTCCCGTCATAGAAAATATCTTATTAACCGTGGCAGGCATCTTAAGGTGCCCGTCATGGTAAATCGACTTACTATGGTGGGCACATTATAAGGCCTGCCATGGAAATGGCCATGGCCCAATGATCCTATATATAACGTGACTTTAGGGTTTTGGAACTCTCCACCTTACACTCTCTCCCTCAGCTCCTCTCCTTTCCTCCCCGTGGCGCCCTCTCCTTTCCTCCCCACATGCCCGTGTCGTTACTCTCCTTCTTTGTCTCTGGCCCTCACTTGCTCTCACCCTTTGACTCTCCCTCCACTCTCTCCTAGCGATGGGCCAGGAGAGGGCCACACGCGGATCGAGGGTGGCACGGCCCCAATCGGCGGTGGCGCACACATATTGAGGGCGGGACGGCCCCAACCGGTGACAGCGCGCACGAATTGAGGGTGGGCGGCCAGTTGCTCCCTCTCGTATGCACAGAAGCCGCCACTCTGACTCCCTTCGACCCTCTCCATCTTCTCCAGGTGGCGCTGCAGCAAGGCAGGGCAACGACCATGGCCGGCCCAGATCCGCGGATCTAGTGGCGAAAGCGGATCCGGCGAGGGCGGCGAGGCGGAGGCTGGATCTGTCCCTGGTGAAGGTGGGTTCGGCGACCCTGCTGGTGCAGCGGCGTTGTAATACCCGGTTTTAAGGAAAAAACCAGATACACACCATTTGTGAGTCTCTGAAGACAAATCTCATAAATAGCTACAATTAAAGGGTAGTATCAGTAAACAATGCTCAATTTATATAACGTACAAGTAAAAGAGAGTTATACCCTTAAGTAGCTATCAACGGAAAGACACTCCGATCTTCAGATGTAGACTCGACTCCACTGGATCCAATTGACTGGTTGACAACAAGCCTAGCACTTCTCCTAAGGTGTGGGGGAATAGCAAGAGTGAGTCCATGTCGAACTCCGCAAGTATAGCAATAAGGCAGTACCCATCAACTCATGATCAATGTAACATAAATAATATAAAGCATAAAACGGTAAACCATGAACATGTTAGCAAACAAAATTCATTATCTTAATGTAAAGATTCCAAGGCCGCTCATGTCCTTGAGCAAGGCTAGTATACTAGTTTAATAAACTCTGCGCAGAGGTGTACACTTTCACTGTGAGTCATGATTTCTAAATGCATGGGTTTGCAAGACCCAAAACACCAAAAATCATATAAAGCCATTTAAGGGTTTGTCTAACAAGTTAGGGCCGCTAAAGTTTCAGCGCCTACGAATGTAGTATCCCCCTTCTAGATGGCACATAATCGCAGCCTATACACATATAGACAGGGGTCCAACTACACTTAATCCGGACACACCCCTCTTCCACCAAGTGGTAACCACTAACAAGCTAGAAAGGTCCTTTAAACAACTAGAGCCAGAGCCATATAGCCCTCACAGCTGTACTGTAAATTCCAGAGGTTCAACTAGGGTCCAACTACACTCAATCCGGACACACCCCTCTTGCACCAAGTGGTAACCACTAACAAGCTAGAAAGGTCCTTTAAACAACTAGAGCCAGAGCCATATAGCCCTCACAGCTGTACTGTAAATTTCGGAGGTTCTGTTACAGATAAATTCTCAAGTTGCTAAAAAGTTATTTTTATCATTTGATTTCTTAAACATTAATTAAGTCACAA
This sequence comes from Bothriochloa decipiens, assembly GCA_023333625.1. Taxonomy (NCBI): domain Eukaryota; kingdom Viridiplantae; phylum Streptophyta; class Magnoliopsida; order Poales; family Poaceae; genus Bothriochloa; species Bothriochloa decipiens. The sequence continues at coordinate 10,285,769 of CM041647.1, forward strand.
GATCATAGCAAGCATAGTATATTAAGAATAATACACCAATCAGAGAAAAGGTTTAAAAACTGATTTACGTGATGCTATGAACACACAAGTGCAAAAGGCACGCTAATCTGATCCACGATGCAAAAGAGACGATTACTGAAAGATTTTTCCTAATGGAGAAAAAGAAATAACCTAGCTTCATTCATTTTAATTTTAATTATATAAAAGCTTATATAGAATATTCTAGAGAAGTATCATATTAAGCCAATTTGTATTTTTGAATTAAGAAAACAAAATGAGCTAATTATATTTTATTTATTCAAAAATAGACGTATGACACACAACAGCAAGGTATTTAGCCGATTAAACAATATGCCATACTATTTATCAAAGCAAGATACAAGACTTGATCACGGGCATGCTTTCTTGGTCCTTCATGCACTGTAGACACATGCTTAGCATGTTCGGCTTCAAAGAACAACGTAATTATTTACTTGCGAATGCTAGCAAAGACAGAAAGTTTCATGTTTTCATGTCCAGTTCACGGAGACGATCAGGCATGAATAGATCTATGAAAACAAACAGATCGAGAGCAAAATGATGTTCTGTAGTGCTCACCGTTGATCCATCAGTCGGCGAAGAGAACAGCAACTTACAATATGGACAAGACGGAAGATGGACAAACGGTTCTTCACGTAACGTACTCCAGCAGCAGTATGACGGCGATACGGAGCTTGGCGGGACAACGACAGCTTGGTATGTTGATACGAGATGGCTGAAGGTACTACACGGCGATGAACATGCATGGCCTTCTGAACTGCATGGAGAACGAATAGCAGGCCGGCGCCCTGTCCAGAAGACTTATTAGCTTGTTGAGTCAACGTGCAAGGCGGAGCAGATGAGATCTACCGGAAGTTTGCAATCAGGGGATGAAGACGTCGACCTCAACGGGATGACCTGCGGCTTGACGACGCATGAAGTCGAGGCACCATACCTGCTTCGACGACGAACCTTGATGGTGTGGCAGCACAGGCGGCAACAGTGGCGACGGGTGGCAGCTAGCTTTCTTTGACGTGAAGCTCGTCAAGAGTTTGTGGACGGCGGTGAGATGTTGCAGCTGACGGCGTCCATGGCGGCGGCTTGCCGATCAGGTTGTTTTAGATGGGAAGAACGGGTGCGGCCCCGGATCAAGGCATTACTGCGAAGCAGAGGCAACAGGCGATGAAGACCTCAACTAGAAGGTTTTGTCGAGAACGCGCAGATGCTGCCAAGCGAGGCGACGGCGGCGGCTGATGCCGAGCTAGGTCACGGAGAGGTGCGATGAAACAGCCATGGTATTATTTATAGGCAAGTATATGGATTGTGCTGAAGTCCTTGACGTGCAAGGCTTGCATACTAAGACATCCATGATCCAACGAGGAAAGGAAAAGATCTGTTGTACTAGAGGGAAGGCCACGTCCAGTTATTAAGATAGAGAAAGGAAATAGCTGGTTGCTTCAAAGATTATTATACCATCGAGTCAAGTAGAGAGACACAAGGAAGAAATAAATACAAAATAACAGAACATATAGGAGATGGAGAGAAAGGCTGAGCCTTCGGGCCAAAAACGAGAGAGGAGAGAGGATTTTCCTTTTCTTTTTATTTTCAATTCATCTTCAAATAGATCTTGAAATGTATTTTGAAATCTTTCTTTGCTTTTAGTCAAAAACTCAAAACCACATATCACAAAAATATAAATACATCAGCATGTATGCACAAGCATGTTTCTAAGGCTATGATAAATTTTAGTTTAGTAAAAAATATTACTTTTCCTAGGTTCTCATGAGCACAAAAATACATAAATAAATTATTTTTGCTTTATTTTCAAAAATTGCAAATTTTGGGGTGTTACAGGCGTGGTCGCACAGCCACCGCGGTGCAGCGACGGATGGGCTCGACGCCGTGCCTGGATGGGCTCGCGTTGGCCTCATCTTTTTTTATTTTTTATTTTGTTAACTGAAGTGGGCAACTAGAGTCTGCTATGGTAAATCATGATTTCTCGTGGCCTTTTGTTCGTGGCAGATGGCGTTATCCACTGCAAGAAACCAATTCTGCCCAAATATTTTGCTTGGTAGTGCCTACTACAACATATTCTAACTGCACAAAGCAGATACTAGGCATATTCTAGATGCTAATAAGATAGAAGGTCGGTACAAGTTTTAGCAAACTCAGTAATTAACTAGATACATAGGTAGAAGGACTAAGCCTTAGCTCTCAATTCTCCCCCTAAAGCTCGTGCTCACCCCAATCCTTCCTCTCATCTCCTGGATCTTTGTTCTTCCCAGTGACTAGTCAGAAGAGCTGATATGGTTGGCCTTCACACTCCATCTTCCAGAAATGTTCGCTCCTCTCATGAAAGGCTGGAGTTTTGGCCAAAGCTAGAGCTGACTTGTTGTCCTTCCTTAGCGCAACTGCTTCGACACCCTTGACAGTTCATAGAGCTTGAGTAGCAGCAGAGGCGGTGGCAGCTTCACAGCTTGATAGAGCCACCACTCTATGCTGAGTGACAGCCAGCTCATAATACTTGCCGAGGAAGAACATGGTTCCTAAAATTACATCCTGATGCTTTCCAGGCCTACAACTACACTATGAAATTACCTCAGATGAACACCTCATCTCCGTTTTGCAGCCTGCACTGTGTCTTGCAGTCTTGCTCATTCAACTTCTTTTATAACGAGTGAAAGAGATTGCAATATCACACAGGATATATAGGTAGGTACCAGCACCAGCATTTGATTGGCATCAGGTTATTCGTGCCTTTAATTTCATTGAATAGGCACCCAACAGGCGACCACTGCACCACTAATGTTCCATGATAAAAAGCTCACTCAATTCGTTACTGTCAACAAACCGCACCAGTTATGTCAAGCCTTCGAGGGCAATCTCATCGAGCATGGTAGGGCTGACATCGAGTTTAAGTGATAACTACGAACAAATCTTGTCAAATAAATTTTAGCAGAGCGCGCAGGGTATCATCCAGTTTTATCAAATGGGAACACACCAGAGGTCACTACTGATGTTCTATGATAAGCTGCTCATTCAATTGGGTACTCAGTTTCTTCAGAGTTGCGAGATGGTGTAGCCCTCTAGGCCAATCTAGCGCATTGAGCATGGAAGCGCAGAAATCAAGTCAAGTAATGACCCTGTAAAGATCTCATCAAACATGGTAGGGGTGAGATGAATGTGTTTAAAATATTTGTGCTCATGTGTAGTGTATTTTAAATTGACAATACCTCCAAATATTTGCGCACAGATTTCTCTTAGAACCTGCAGACTACAATGCCAATCATAGTTATGCTATATTTTCTCCATTCAAACTCAGAAGTCAGAACAAAATTTAGTGAGATGAGAACTAACAACCAATGGTTTCTGTTTGTGTACGCACAACGCAGAGTTAAAAACCCAGTGAAATTAAGCATATATGTATCCAAAAATATTACCAGGGCCCTTCATACGCGTTCTGATCTCACCTAATTGGGCAGAATTATGCTACCAGTAGCGATAAGACTTGTGGGCCTTCTAGCACTCTGACAGGATCTCCATCTCCAAATCACTTGCTGCTGCAGATGGAGATGGGCTTCAAGAAACATGATGACGGCACAAATGGAGCATGATTCAATCCTGGAAAAATCTGCGAGCTCCATGTATCCGCGACGGCGTTTCTGTCCAGACTTCACTTTTAGAATGTTATCAGGTGTCTTAAATAAACGCTCTAATGGTGTAGAGTTGAAGCAAACTGTCGTTTTCCTTCCCCTAGTTAAGTCTGGATGTCTGAAACAGAGCATCGGCTTTTACAAGGGGTTGTTGTTTTCTCTGAACTTGCTGCAAACTTTGTACTCCCATTTTAATAATGGAAATGGAGCCTGCCTCATGTCACGGAAAAAAAAATATATTGAAACGAGAGTTTCTAGTGCCTTGGAAGCCAACACCTACTCTGCCCACTGACATCACTGTTAAGCTGGCACCTGAACAGTTCCTCAAACGCGCTCATGGCGCTGATCGTGTTCAACAAATGAAACAACTTGCCCTCGTCGTTGGCCACTTGGGAAGACTATGAAGCTCTGCCGCAAGAGTTTCCTCGAGCAACTGCTTGGGATCAAGCAGTAGTGTTTCAAGAAGTGGGGATGTTACCAACAGCTCCACACTGTAGCTGGTCTGCCAACGAGTCAGGATACTCCATATGCTGCTACTCGGGCCAGGCGAACAAGATGGCCCCATGAAGCCTGTGCGTTACTTGTCCGAGAGGCCGAGACAGAGGGGGAACATCATGATACATGTAAGAATTGAATTCTGTTTTCTGCCAGGCAAGCTGTCATCCGACAACGACTGCTTCTCTCCTTGGTTCTTTCTAGAGTTGTAGACCTACAACAATTCCCTCCTATCCTATTCTGTTGTTCACATTCTACTACCTTGGAAACCTACGAGGAGCGTACAAGCCACCAAGTGCAAAGAGTCCTCCTGGCGCCTTCCAATCCTATACAACTACAGAGCAGTCGTCTCGGCGAACATCTCGTCTCTCTTTTCAACAAAAAAATACGGTCATCCTCTCTCTTATTGGAACATTGTGCCGTGCTCCTTCAACCATCACTGCTGTGCTCCATTATTTATGGAGTACAAAAGAGGGCACTATCACATAGGACTTGTAGGTGGGCACTAGCATGTAATTTCATTGAATGGGCACTCACCAGCGGCCACCGCTGATGTCCCATGATAAACTGCTCTGTTAACTAGTTGCTATCAGCGTGTTTCTGTCATCTCTGAAAACTGCACCTTGTAGTGCATTTTGAAGTGCCGATGCCCTCCTAGTTACGGTCAAGCTAACTACCACTGCATGATATCCGTTCAATTGGGAGCAGCTAACACTTCATGTTTGTGTATTTAATTGGGAGCATGAAAGGTGAGATCAAGTTAAGTGATAACTCTGAACAATTCTCATCGAGCATGGTAGAGGTAACATGAATAAGTTAAGATAGAGAGACCGAAGAAGACCAAAGTCTTTGTACATGAGTATTGACTGTGTCATCACACAGCATCAGTGACACCCTGATCTCACTATAGCACATCGTGGCTAAGTGCACTAGTTCACCAACCCGTGCTCTCGCACGGGTTAGAATCTTATGAGACGCTCTCTAATCTACTCGCTTATTTCTAAAATAATAGGTACTCTTGATCTATATTCATAGTTTTTTCTTTACACACCACCTCTGTGTATCCCCAATATCTATTTTCCAAAAACATTTACTAAACTATGATGGTTTTAGTTGTTATCTATTTTGACGTTATGAACCAATATTTTAATTTTTTTTCATCAGACTATAAGTTTATTAATTGCTCACACCCAATGGCTATTATATATAATGTCAATTTTAGTGTACCAATTTGATGTAAAAATATTTTAGATTTCGTAAGAGTTTGAGGATATAGCTTTTCTATTTGTAGCGGTTTTATGAGTAATAATTTCTAAGATTAATCTTTTTTCTAGAACTATAAGTATTTAGTTGAAACATAAACAAACTTAAAGTATATAAAATCTTATTACATCCCTTGGGTGATATCTTCAAAAAATATATTAGAACTTTTTAGGATTTGATCTAGTTTGTGTAATATTTTATACATGTATTAATTTGAAATTTGAATGTTTATTGTATCGTTGATTCAAAGTTTTCTTTTTATATCTTATTAAAAAAATATCATTCTAGGTCCTACGCTACGCTATTTGTTCTTAACATGCCAATGAAGATATTAAATTTATTATATCATTTAGTATCATTTTGTTAAACAAATACTGCTTGAAATTAAGTTACTAATATTTGTATGAGTATTAACATAGCTTAAAGTGAATTATAAGTGTCATTACTATGTGGTTTGCAAATTAAAGATATTTTGACCATCCTCGATAAGCTTATAAAATAATTGTTTTGTACTAATGTAAGTTTTAAGTAATGGATGTTGAATTATTTTCATAATAGCTAAATAAAATTAATAGTAGAATTTATATGTATATTTCACATATTCATTTGCTCATTTTTATGACAACTGAGGTGAATATACTCCCTCCATTCCAAAAACATGCAATTATGGGAAGTGTGCCAGTCAAACTATGTCAAACTTTAACCAAGTTTATACCAAAAAGTATTATCATTTATGTCTCAAAATAAATTTATTATAAAAATATATTTCATAACTAAACTAATGGTACTTATCTTGTCTCATAAGTGTTAGTAATTTTTCATATAATTTTAGTCAAAGTTCGCAATGCTTGACTCCTTGGGATGTAAGAATTGCAAGGTTTCTGAAACGGATGGAGTATTACTTTAAATTATCTTTCATTTCCATGTAAGAGTAATTTAAATGCAAATTTAGTAGTTAAAGCATTATCTTCATTGATGATAGAGATGCATCATTTGTAAATAAAACTATTGGATGGTTTAATTATATTTTTTTATTTATGGAGGTTTGCATTGTTCTATATTGGCTTTACTGATAACTCTATGGTTCATGGTCCACTATTTTTCTGCATTATTAGACCGCAAACTCAAAGCAATCCAATTAAATTATCATTGATGTGAATAAAAAATATAGTGGATGGTTAAGAAGGATAACATCAAAATTTATTTGTGCAAAGTAATCCAAAGACACTAAAACTAAATGAATATCATCATATCCTACTGCAGGAAACCGGTTAATTAAACTGTAATCATGGGATGTAGCAAGATTGTCATACCTTTAGTATGCAATACCGTTGGTGCCAATGTTGATGTAGATGCCGTGGGCCGGTCTGTTGTCTTCTTGTTTCCGCATCACCCGTCTCCTTTCCTTGCTTGACATATATAGATCTCCTCATTGACCTTATCTGGAGATGGATGACGTTAATGCTGGTAGCATTGGTGAACACTCAATCCCCATCCCTTCATCCCATGCATGATGCTCGTCGATGGTCAATATGCATGATATGATGTTGATTTATTGAATCAAAGTAGAACCAGCAGCATCGCTCCTTAAACATGGGTAAAATATACCCATGTTCGCTACTTAAACATGGATGTACAAAAGTTTAAGAACGTAGACAATTTATAGATAATTGCTCCTTTAACATGAGTAACTACCTGATATGGATGTAACTCAAACTTAAGAATGTCAAATTGATATGGATAGTCTCTCATGTTCTTAAGGACAATATGGACGTCACATTCTTAAACATGGGTAACTACCCATATCAGGTATCCACGTCAAATTGAATAGATAATTGTACAGAGTCAAAAAGTAGATCTAGCACCATAAACATGTCCTCTTGTTACATTATGAGCTCTAATAAAACGGAGGTTCTTGACCTGATTTCCAAAAATATCCTGTAAAATATTTTGGAGATAATTAGGAAGCGAGCCTTCAAATATGATATAAAATCAATTATAGTCAGAACTAAAGGAATTAAAAAGGAGATATTCATAAAAAACAGCAAGAAGATAGATGCCGTGAGCACGGTGCTATGGCTGCAAACCATTATCTTCCCTGCCGTTGCCTCTTGGTCAGCTGTGCATGCAAAAAAAAAGTTCTCCAGCAAGTAAACAATGCACCAATAGAAGAAGCAAGAGTGCCAGACGTAGATGAGGATTGGAATATATAGATGCAAGTGATGAGCAGATCGATACCTGACCCCATGCATCTTAGTCCTCCAACAATGCACCCCATGTCTTGGACGAAGATGATAAACTGCGAGAAGCAATGCATGGAAATAAATTCTTTATGGCCTTCTGGGATGGTACTAAGCACCCAGTGAAGTACACAGGCATGCATATATATGCGTGTAAACAAGATGAACTTTCTCCTGCCCGTTTGGCATCTCCATGTGTGTTGTCATCTCCTAGATGTTCTTCACGTCTGGCAGAGCGATGGCGTCAGCCTCTGTAGATGTTGGCTCCGTGTACTGACCTCCGGATTTCGCCTCCGCGTGCACATTGGCTGGCACGACGGAAGGATGCCACAACATTGCCCTAGTTGTTCATCCGTTTTCAGCTCTGTGTTCATCCGATCGGCCGGGCGTGCTTCGCATTCTCGATCGGTGGCACAGTCATTGAACAGCCAACTGTTCGTGGAGTCCTGGCGCCATGCACGTGGTAAATGTCGAATTAGTCGTTGAAGACTCCATGCAGGGCGCCATGTGGTTATTGGGATGCTTCAGGATTGCAGATGCCGCCTCTACAACATATGACGACGGCTGCGTCTCAGACCTGCCTGGGCAGGAAGCTGAATCTATGATGCTAAGTCACGTTCGACGTTATAAATGGAACGCAAATAGATGGAAATTTCTACTAAGAGTTTAGATATTGTTTTTACCAATTGTGGGCACGGCGGCCAACCAACAACCACGTAAACGTGATGGTAAGTCCATCTAATGACAATAAGCCTTTTATTAAATAATATATAGATTTATTTAGTCTTTTTTATTTCTACATAATGGCAGAGGTGGGTAATTTTTTAGAAAAGTCAAAATAGATCTGATGGTTGTAAATGGCTACCGTCTTTTGATTTAATGGCCGGATGTTTCTGATTAATGTAGGAGTTCCTAGAATTTTTCTTTTTTCTAGCGCATCTCCTGAGAGTTAACGTGGAGCCCCCGTTGAGGCCTCTGATTAGTAATAGTAAGATTCTTGGAGATGCTCTAATGGTAGAGTTTTAGCAAACTGTTGGTTTCTTTCTGATAAGCTCCTTCCTCTACTCTTGATGTTTTCCCTGAACTTGCTGCGGACATTGCACTCCCGTTTTGATAATGGAAATTGGACAAAGCCTAAAGCCTATTGAAATGAGAGCTTCTACAGCCTAGAATGTTGACCTCTACAGGGAGCTTATACCGATAAAGTGCAAAGTCTCCTCCTGATGCCTTCCATGCTTGCAACTACAGAGCAATTTGCTGGGCGAACGTCTTGTCTCTCTTTTAACCAAAAACAAAATGGCCATCTCTCTCATGTTTTAACATGGTGTCCTGCTCCTTCAACACAGCAGCTGTGCTCCCTTATTTATGGAGTAGAAGAGAGGGCACTATCACATAATAGTTGTAGGTAGATACTAGAGCATTTGATCTGCATTGAACAGACACTCACCAGAGAGGCCACCGCTGAAGTTCCATGATAAACTGCTCAGTCAGTTGGGTACTAATGTCTTCAGAGTTGGAGGTGGTCAAGCCTTCTATGCCAATCTCATTGAGCATGGAAGGGCTAAGATCAGAAGTGATAGCTCTGAACAAATCTCATCAAGCATGCTAGTTGTAAGATGAATAAGCTAGATAGACTGAAGAAGACCAAAGTCTTGTAAGATCCAGTATCTAGTTACGGTCAAGAGTTTTAAATCTTTTGTGCTCTTGTAGTGCAATTCAAATTGCTGGACTCCTAGAAACAGTCAAGTTCAGTGGAACACCTACCACTGTATGATATTCACTCAATTGGGAGCAGCTAACGCTTCACGTTTGTGTATTCAGTTGTTTAGTTCAGGGCAAGGGGTCTATAGTGCTTCTGCCATTTGGTAGCATCAGGTTCAAACAAACCTAGAAAATCTAAGGTCAAATTACGTTTAATGAATCACTAATGATTCATTAAAGGAACAAATCATGTTAATAGTGATTCATTAAAGGAACAAATCATGTTAATCAGTGGTATGATATTCATAGCCAATGAACTATCCTTGTGTTAGTTACGTGATATTCGTTCAGTTGGGGCGCAACTGACTTCATCTTTATTCAATTGTTTAGTTCAGGCCAGGGTTCATATATTGCTTCTGCCATTTGGTAGCATAAGGTACCATCAACCAACCTTGGAAAACTAAGATCAAATTATGTTTACTTAGTTGCTTATGTTTCATTGAAAGACAAAATGTACAAATAATAAAGAGTATATTACACCCACAATATGACAGCTTGTGTGGTTGTATCACTTCGATCCAACAAGTTATAAAACGTGTAAACATATGGGTTATCTTGTTGAACGTGTGTGCATGCTGATCTCACTATAACACATAATGGTCCATTTGACAGATCATAGTTGTGGCTCCATTATACCGTAACATTTCTGTAAATTACTGCTATGTATGGTCATAATAAGTAGTAGATTAGATTTCTATAGCCGACGTGTATGCAAGCAATTGATCAGTCATTCAATCTAATCCTTTTTTGTAATGCCAGTGGGCTGCAAATTCACAACACGGAAAATGAAAAATCGTGGAAAGAAATAGTAGTCCTGCTTTGCTTGGGCATATCACGGCGTACTTTCTCAGGTGACAAGCCCAACCTCTTTTGCACGCTACTTCCGCCTGCTCTGCCCTACAGTATGCTAGTGTGCCGCTGGCCACCATGTTCTGGAGGACCTCAACTAAACCCGGTGCATGAGAATCAGCCGTGCCAAAGCTCACGTACATATGTGATGATTGACGATGAGGGCCATCCCACTTGTGAATACCACAGGTAAAACGGATTCCGTGTTGAATTGAACAGATCGACAACAGGTCTCAGTAGAGAAACCCAAGGTGTGCGAACAGTCCCCCCCTCCCCCCCCGTCCACGTCGTCTTGCCTAGGGCGACACAGGCGGTCTCCCCTCCGAGCGCCGCCACCCCCTCCTCGCCTCCCCATCTCCCTCGCCTCCGCCAGAGCGCGCCGCCGGGAATCTGCGCGGGCACAAGGAAGGCGACGGCGGGGCCTTTTCCCTGCCAGGGCCGACGCTGCAGAGTTTCGAGCGGCGGTTGGGCATTGGCAGGGGCGGCGGCCATGGTGGCGGGTGGTGGCCAGTGCCATCTCTCCTAGCTGGATCCGCGCGGACCTGACATGGGGGTGACCGGATCCGGTCCCCCCCGGGCCTGGTTTCACGGTGGTGCAATGGGGGAGGGCGGCGGTTCTTCTTCGGCGGTGGGGGCGGTTTTTCTGGCGGCAGCTGGAGGCTATGGCGGCGGTTTGGCGGCTCGAGCGACTTGGGTAGGATGGATCTGGACCCCCTCCCCCCGGATCCGCCTCCTGGTGGTGTGTTGGCTGGCTGCCGGCTGGCGGGCCAGCCGCTGCTGTTGGCGGGTCGGCCGCTACTGCTGGATGGCCGCCTGCTGGCTGGCCGCTCGCTGCAGCTAGCTAGCCGCCGGCTGGCTAGCTGGCTGCTGCAGCTGGCTGGCCGCCAGCAGGCTGGCTGGCTGCTGTTCCTGCTGATAGCCGGCCGGGGCGGTTGGACTCGTGCGGGACACGATCTGGTGGTGAGCTGCTCTCCCGGGGCTGTGCGGTTTCTTCGGCGATGTCATGGCGACATGGCCGGTCATGGCATCGGCACGCCGGTGGTGCCATGGTTGCTCTACTACGGTGCCGACCCCAATGGAGGCTGCTCTTCTCCGTTAGGGTCTCGTCAACGGGCCGATGCGAGGCTGTTGCCTGTCGGGCGCAGGAGGTAGCGGCGGGGTTCCCTCCCTCTCCGCTTGCCCTCTCCTCTTCTTCTTCGTGGCGGCCGTCTTGTGGCAGTGGCCGGGGTTGTGCTGGCGTTGGGGGCGGTCTTCGTCTATGCCGTCTCCCCCCCATGCCCCGACTGCCATAGTGCGGCGACTGCTATGAGGACGGAAGCCGTGGCATCCTTGGAGGTGTTGGTCTGGGGCTCTGCTCCGATTCCGGTACTTTCAGGGTGATGGCAGTACTAGCGATGGGAGCTCGGCCGGTGGCGGTGGTCGGCGGCGGCGGCTATGGCTTCGGCGGGCGGATGGTGGACGTGTTCGGCGGTAGGAGGCCGGTGTTCGGCAGGTGCTCTGGCGGGGTGCTGGTGCAGCTTTGTGGTTGCTCGCGTGGCCGGCGCATTGACCCTGGTGAGGCTTCTTCTGGATGTTCGACAGCGATTTCTTGGTGGCTGGGGGACCCTGATATCTTGACCGACGTCTGTGCTGGGTTTCTTTGGGAGAAAGCCTAGCGACGGCGACACTTGCGGGTGTTGTTTCCCCTGTTGAGGGCGTTGTGTCCCTTGCACACTCTATGGGTGAGAACCTTATCCTGCCGGGGACGAATGATGGTGGCGCTTGGGCGTCATAACCTTCTTAAAGGCGTCGTTATGGAACTCGACTCGGTTGGGATGTATTGGGCATTGCTGGTTCGTCATTTCGGCCGTTGGGCTAGTGGTTGGTGCCAGTGGTGGAGTAGGCTTAGTTTGATTTTCAGTTGCTTTGTTTTTTAGTTGTTTTTTGCTGGTTTTTAGTTATTTGCCGCCTCAGTTGTGGAGCTCCTAGTGGTTAGAGGGGAGGCTCATGCCGACGACCTAATCCGACCGAGTTCTAGTGGTTAGAGGCTTGTGTCGATGTCCCAGTCTGACCAAGCGTGCAGTTGAGTTGAGTTGAGTTGGCGCTTTTTATGGCGCGAGTTGAGTTGACTTGTACCTAGGTGTGCAGATGGAGTAGGGTACCCTCCACAATTGTATATGTGGTTTTCGTCTAGTTTCTACTTCAAAAACTAGGTGGGACACTTGCCTTCTTTTTTCTTTTTTTGTCTAATAGAAATCGTGACAAAGCTTTTGCCATCTTTTCGAAAAAAAATACCACCGGTAAGCCACTGCAACTCTTCAGCCTTTGACTGTGACGCCCTCCTGACTCCTTCCAAGCCTAGAACTACAGAGCAATTGCCTTGGCGAACACCTCATCTCTATTTTCACCAAAAACAAAACGGCAATCTCTCGCATGTTTGTGGTCGTTCCCCTTCAAATGCTCTAGTGCTCCTTTATATCTGGAGTAGCAAAGACAGCGAGGGCAATCAATGTAGGTACTAGCATTTGATTTGCACCAGATTATTCAGTCTGTGTAATTTCAATAAATGGGCACCGGCCAGAGAGGCTACCACTCATTGTTCCATGACAAACTGCTCAAGCCTTGTAGGCCGATCTTATTGAGTACAGTAGGACTGAGGTCAAGTTAAAAGATGACTATGAAAAAAATTCTCGTCTAGAGTGGTACGGGTGAGATGAATGAGTTCAAAATTTTTATGCTCGTGTAGTGTATTTCAAATTGACGATGCCTCCTAGCCTCACTCAGAAAAGACACTAAAGTTACCCAGTAGCCTAATCCTCCATAATGTTTAAATGCTCATTCACTTGTGCTTTTACGTTAAGAGATGTGTGTGCCGTTTGATTTCATATGTATACTCAAGTATATTGAGCATCTGCAGTCCATCGTAACTTAGTTTGGGCAACTGATACTTCATGTTCATTCAGTTGTATAATATTCATAATCGATGAATTCAGTTGCTTACGATTATTAAAAGAGCGAAATGTACACAAAATAAATTAGGTGAAACATCTGAACAGTTATCCTGGAAATTTTGAAAAAGAAGCCCATCCTATCACGTAGATTCCCTAAGAGGTCATGAACTACTAAACCTTAAGTCCCAGAAATCTTGGGTTCTAGGTGTATATTTGACAAACTATACTATACACAGGAACAAGATGAGAGCAATGTGATACACTGATGTATCATCTTTCACATCTTTTTTATTGTTACAAATTTGAAAATAAAATTATTCGATCTTATCCTCAACTAAAGAAGTTAGCTCAACGAACAGCACTACTGCAAATATATATATATATATATATATATATATATATATATATATATTTGATGGAGACAGCATTACTACAGAAAAAATCGGGAGACAAATCCCAAACATCCATGGAGACAAGCACGAAGTGTTCCTGTCTCCGTTTTTAGAGGGGGCAACAAATTTACAGAGACACAAAAAAAACTATCGTCATGTAAAATCAATTAACAGAGGCGCACCTCTACCTCTTAAGTGGCCCGCCTTTATAAATGTGCACCATTTAATGAGTCAGACATGTTAAGAGGCCCACCTTTAAAATAGCCCAAAAGCCTATATCGGTCGCACATCTCAGACCGATATCGATGTCAAAGAATATAAACAGGAAATCAAAACCCTAATTTGCACTCTTTCTTCTGGTCGCCGCTTTCCTTCTCTGTTTGTGCACTCCCTCTCCCGGCGGCATCTTCCACTCCTACCTCACTACCCCCACCCTCTCACCTACTGCCTCTCTCTCATGGTCGGCGGCCAGGATGGGCGCCTGCGGTGACAGATCGCTCAAGCATGCTCGTTGTGGTACCCGCCACGGATCTGCAAGGAGGGCAGTGGTAGATTTGTGAGCGTGCTCTCTCTCTATCTAAGGGGGTGGCAGATCTAAGGAAGATGGGGTGTAGGAGGGCGATGACATTAGATCTGAGGAGGCGGCGGATGTGAGGACACAGCAACAGATCCAATGAGTAGGAGGCGTGTGCGGATCGAGCAGGTTCAGCACGTGCCACATCAAGCAGGTTAGGCTTTTTCTCTTCACTAGGTAGCATACCGGTGCGTTGTTATGGGATAATGAAATTTTTTCTTACTAAAAACACATGGTTCTCACGATAAAATAACAATACTATGAATTTAGGTGCTAACATTAAAGTGACATTTAATAAAAAAACAAAGTTTGTAAAATTCTCCTAGAATTTATCATCTTGAAGTTTGGTCACTAAGACAGTCTGTACGCGTGCAAGAAAAAATGTCAGAATTTAGGCAAAATGTTCCTAATTTCGGTAATTCCACTTCAAATTTTATTTCACAAAATTGTTTCTCAGTATTCATTAATTAGAATTGGTACTGTGAACCTTTCTACATTAACTGGTCTAGCTCTATTACATAACTCTAGTACAAAGAAAATTCAGGCATTCATATTCAAGATGATTGAACCAATCATATAAAATGCAAAATGCAGATAAGAAAATTCAAGAACATCTGCCAGAAGTTATCCAGCGATCTGGTAACAAATAGAAAGAAAAAACCGGTGAATTCTGACACAAAGTAACACTGCATCACTCTTATTCATAAAAAAAACACTGCATAACTCTTGATCTGAAGCATTCCTTTACCAGTACACAAGTACAAAATCAGAATTCAGATATAAATACTTGAAAGTATGACAGAACAAACAAGTACTGCAAGCAAAAACCGGTGAATTCTGACACAAACCCATTGTTACTTGTTATGAGAATCTGGAGATGCTTCAGAGCATATTATTTGCAACACACAGTTCATGTAGAGAAGTTAGTGAGCACAAAGTTAATGGCAACGTGATACTTTACATGCATCTTGGTGGCAGGAGTCAACTGCAAATTTCCTATTCAACACCGCTGACGGAAACACAGGTAGAAAGGAATGTAGCCATTAGTTTTAATTAGTTGCTCGATTGGATAATTCAACTATCCAGTTTAACTGAAAAAAATCATGAATATGGATACGTTCGGAGAACTAATGTAGATGTTTATTAGAATAACCTGCGCTTCATTAACCACTAAGGTGTATCTGAAATATTGTACCACACACCAAATAAAAAGTTAGATGGCAAAATTCGTATGCATTCTCTCTTATACTGCAGGCGTGTTTCAGAATTCAGATTTTTGTCAATTATTGGCTGATTCTATATTTTGTGACATTTCATTGTTGGGCACGAGCTCCTGCAGCTTTCGTATCCGCTTGCTGATCTTTGTCCTCCTCACCTGAAAGCGACCACGACATGAATCAGTTTGAAGTTTCTCCTTTCATTTTTTTTTCTATTGGACGAGGAAACTAAGCAAGAATTAAGAGTAGTAGCCAGGAATGCAGCTGGTGCTAGCTGCAGGTCAGGAACCCAATATTCTCTGCTAGCACATAGGACTCGGAACCCACAATGATGACTACATGTCAGCATTGCACATAGAACTAACAAAATTCATGACATGAGAGATTAGAACCAATGGGTGGCGTTCCTTAATACATGTCTGCATCGGCATTGAGGAACGTGGCCGCGCGGCCTCGTCAGAGGTGTAGATGGTGGCCAGAAGCAACGCTGGCTGGTGCATCAACTCAACGGCGTGGCCTCCATGGTCAGCAGTTACCCCCTGGCGGTGGATCTTGATGGATAGGGAGGAAAGAAGGGCCTGATGAACCGAACCGAACTCAGACTTGGCATAGATTATTGATTAAGGAACTCGTAGCATTGAATCCAAGCAAGCAATGGGTTTGGGAGACATACCAGCATAACTACACTTAGTCTCCCAAACCACAACTAAAAGTTTCGCGCGTGAGGCGTGCGGCGGCGGGCAAATGATTGGGGCGCTCCCATGCGGAGGAGGGAGACGATTGGGGCGCTCCCATGCGGAGGCGGGCAGATGCATCGTGGGATCGAGGCTGAATCACTGCTACGGGGGAAGAGATGGCTTGTTTCCATTTTTTATTAGGCTGGGAATCACGGTGAAAGCGGGATGCTATCACAGGGACACGGTTTCCTTTTTTACTGGGCGGAGATCGCAGGTGGAGTCCAACGAGTGGAGGCGAAATTTTACCGCACCAAAACGATGCCTCCTCTTTTGTCTTTTTGTCTTTTTATTTGTGGGAGACTAGCAAGTCTAATGGTGAAGGCTGATAATGAATTAAGGTATGGCGAGTAAATAACATAAAAGATAAAATATTACTCAGTTCTTTTTATGAGAAAATATTCTTTTATGCACAAGTATGTAGTGATTATCAAGAACGAAATAAAGAAGCAAAAACATAGA
>CM041647.1:10302366-10339824 GCA_023333625.1 Bothriochloa decipiens
AGTATGTAGTGATTATCAAGAACGAAATAAAGAAGCAAAAACATAGATAGATATACATATAGAAAAAAATGCCTCAAATCTGCATTCTATCAAACCAATTCACTAACATGTACATGCACAAATGGTAAATATTTTTATTCCAAAGTTGCCACGTTCAAAATGCAATATACATGTACCGAGTTAGACTTCTGGCATTGCTCTAGATCTTTTCTTTTGAGTCAATCTTTATTATTACGTGCATTATGTTTGACAAATTAAGTAACCAAAATAAGTAATTGACTGACAATTTTAAATATACAAGACAAGACAATAACAAACCAACATACGTGATGAGTCAATGGGCCAATGGTAGTGCAGCTGCAGTTCGGCACTGGACACTAGAGCTCGCAGCAGGAAACGTCGATTTCGTCTTGCAGCATTAGGAAAGGCCATGCCTTTATGCAGAAATGCAATATTTTTTTTTGTTTGAGCATTAGAAATGCAAACCCAGATAACAGGCTGTTCTTAATATGCCTACGGCCCATTAGAGAAGGCCCATGTAGCCTTTATGCAGAAATCCAAACTCCGGCCCAGATAGCAGGTTGTTCTTCCTCGGCAGACATGATTCCAAAGGGATTCCGCGGCGAACTCAAGGTATGGCGAAAATGACAGGCGGCAGTGGTGTCCGTCTCTATTAATCTATTTTTCCCTTCTCTAAAGTTTGTCTTGGTAGTAGTGCAGATCTAAAGAAAGGAAGATTGAAGGATCATGGAGAGCCAAAACTATTGCAGAAAAATTATTTTTTAACAGTAGAATTACAGTCCCTTTCTTTCTCATAATAAAAAAACTAAAAAATACTTTTTTACAGAAAAGAAGAGAAAGAGATATTATACGGCCACAGTGGCAAATGGCCACATGTCACACCCCACTTTTAAGGATAAAAGTAGAATGCATAAATAATCTTATATGCGCCCCAGGAACAGTCGTACATATAGGATGACAAATTACAAAGAGTATCATCACCCAGTTTATTACATAGCGTATCAATATTTATTACAGAGTATTACGCATAAACAATAAAATTTAAGATAACATTATTGCGGAAGCTCCCACAGAGACACGTCGACTGATGAACACCAAGCCTAGTACTCATCCCGATAGCTCTCACTCTAACCTTTATCTGTTACCCATCCAGGATTTTTCAAATTTGAAAGTAAAGCAAGCGTAAGTACACAACCATACTCAACAAGTATAACATGGTTTAATGAGGCTCAAATAAGCTGACACGGTTTGACTGCATTTAGCTTTTATATGTTAATCAAGTTGATCAGTTAAGCAGCATCAAGGTGGCATGTGTTTTTCAAAACCATCATGATCAATGTAACATAAATAAATAGTAAACATAACAACAACTGTATGAATAATTTAACACGACAAGAGAGATCATCATTAGTGTAAGGAGTTTCCAAGGCCGCTCGTGTCCTTGAGCAAGGCTAGTATACCAGTTTATTAAACTCTGCGCAGAGGTGTACAGTTTCACTATGAGCCGTGATTTACCCTTTCGTCCGAGGAGATCAGCGTCTTAGCCCACAACCAAGGAAGACCGGCAGGGTTCACGATGAAGCCTTTCAAAAGTTCGTGTAACAAGTTAGGGCCACTGAGGTTTCTGTGCCCTACAGATGTAGTATCCCCCTTCTGATGGCACACGACCGCAGCCTATACTCATACAGATAGAGGTCCAACTACACCCAACCCGAAACACACCCCCCTTGCGCCATAAAGGGAACCGCTAACATGCTAGAAAAGGTCCTCATACTGAGCTAAAACCAGAGCCATATAGCCCTCACAATTGTACTGTAAATCCCGGAAGGTAAGTTACTGATTAATCCTCAGGTGGTTAAAAGTCATTTTTACTGTTCATGTCACAAATACTCATCAAGCCACAAGATCATGATATCATTAAGCACTAGCATCTTGCTACCCAATGCACCCAAAAGGTTCAAGGAATCAGGATATCAAAGCTAGTTATAATCTCTAGGTCATCAAACGGACACATGCATATGAATTGTTATTTATAGTGAATAGGTAACAAAAAAGATCCATGCTATATTTTCCTTGATTCACAAAGTTTTACTGGTCCTGCTGATCCTCAAAATAACTTGGCTCAATGAAACCCTCACCGTCTGAACTCGACATTAACATTCAGCACCAGACAATCCAATCGAGCATACATACACGAAGCAAACAGAGAGCTATTAGAGGAATAGTCCATCAATCTCATCAAAACAGAATAAAAAGTTTATAAAACTATTCTACTCGCTTCTACGATAACACATATGTCAAGTTCACCGAAAACGGAGTTATAACGGAGAAGTTATGATTTTTCAAAGATTTTCTGTAGACAAATAAATACTTTAAATATAGATTAAATATATAAAGTTTCCAAAATACTTCAAAAGTAGTACCACTGTGTAGATTATGAAATTATGAATCTAACAAAATTTGAACAGACCAAATCAGAGTTAAAACGTGAAAGTTATAAGCTTTTAAAAATAATGGCAAAACTGTAAATAACTATTGAGTGGCAGATTCGTAATTACCATTATCTTCCACCTCTGGCTGTTGGAGATCGTGGCCATGGCAGCCATGGTGCCGCTGCACCAGCGCCGGAGGCAAGGGGCCTCGGCCCTGGCCTGCTAGACGGCCGGTGGCGTCCGGCTACGGCCTGCTACGGCCTGCGGCGACTTGTTACGGCCGGCTGCGGCCTGTCACGGCCGGCTGCGGCCGACTGCGGCCCGCTATGGTCGGCAGTGGCCGACTGTGGCCCGCAGCGGCTGGCTGTGGCCGGCAGCGGCTGGCTGTGGCCGGCTAGGGTTGGCTGTGTGCGGCTAGGGTTGGCTGTGTGCGGCTAGGATTGGCTAAGTGGCCGCGGCTGGCCCTCTTTATAGCCGGTGGGGAACCAGTTGGGTTAAAGCCGCTGGGCTTGGCCCGTTGGGCTGGCTGCGGCTACCTATAGCCACTGGTGGCCGGGCTGGCTGGCTATGGCCAGCCAAATTTGGCCATGGCCGGCTGGAATTGGCCAGAGAGGGCCCAAGGTGGCCGGCGAGGCTATGACTGCTTGTGGCCGCTGTGGCCAAGCTAGTGCTGGCTATGGTCGGCCGAAGTTGACCGTGGCCGGCTGAGAGTGGCCACATGTGGCTGTAGCTGGTTGTGGTTGGCCAGATGAGGCTAGGTGAGACTAGGAGAGACCCAAGTTAGGTAGGAGCTGGACAAAGCAAGCTAGGATGCCTTGAGGATAGCAAAGGGTTGCTAGACTGGACTGCTGCTAGCCTTACTATGCGGCTGATGGCCAAGTTTGTTCACTGGTGGCCGGCTGCGATTACTGCTAGCCTGGCCGGGGTGGCCATGGCCGGCTAGGGTTGGCTAGTTAAGGCTAGGATAGGCCAGAGTAAGCCAGGTTGGGCCAGGATAGGCTAGGGTAAGCCCGGGATGTCTAGAGACTGAACTAGGCCTGCTAGAGCTAGGTAGAGGATGGTGTCTTACTAGAGCGATGGTCAACACTATAGAGGGAAAGGAAAGGCTCTCTCTCTCTATCTATGCAAGAGAAAGAGTTTTTCTGAAAACGTTTTCCAAAACCTTCTTGAGGCAAACTTGGGTTTCCAAAGCTTTATTTTCAAACACGAAAAGAACCTAGCCGTGTCTTGCTCGGGTTTTAGAAATTCTTTTTCAAACACCAGCAAAACAAAACAAGGCACCAAGCACAAACCCATATTTATTATCTTCGTAAAAGTTTTAAAGCCACACTTTTCATCATTTTTTAATGATAACAAAAGAATAAAGTTTTAGCTAATTTTAAAAAAATTAGTAAATCCTTTAGTTTATTTAGTGTTTTTGGTTCACATCCTAAAATTGAAATTTTAGGGTGTGACACCACACCCACCGTCAGTCGTCAGATCAGGATGGGGGACTAAGACTGATGGATGAGACAACTCTTGGTGTGTATGTATGAATCAGCCCTCCATTCTCAATGTGATCGAGGGCTATTAGTGAGCTATGTTGGCCATCGACAGTCAACATATTTCGTTTTCTTCTTCAAGTATACTAAAACCACATTTTTCTCATTCATTAGCGAGCATCGAATCAAAGCTAATACCTCTTGAACTGTGTTAGTTGAAAAATGATATAATCCTCAGGAAAAACAGATGTTATAAATAACTAAAATCACAACATGATATGGCCTAGTTTTCCTGTCTTATTTCCTTTCCAGAGTTTCAGATTCATCATTGCAACTGACTTGATTCAGGAGGATCATGATTCTTGGATCTGAAGGGCACTGCAACAACTCTGCGGCGTTGGAAGGCTCTCCACCAAGCTCTGCACTCTCATCTCCAGCAAGATGTGGCCAGCATGGTAGGTAGTTGCACGGTTTTCTTGCCTCTTCACTGATGTATGAAGGAACGCCACCCATTAGAGTGAAACGAGAACTCCTGATGCTTTCCAAGCCTACAACTACACTAAGACACTGCAATTACCTGAGGTGAACACCTCATCTTCCTTTCGAAGCCCTGCACTGTGTCTTGCACTCTTGCTCCTTCAGCTTCTTTTATATATGCAGTGAAAGAGATGGCAAGATCAGACAAGAAATGCAGGTAGGTACTAGCATTTGATTTGGTTCAGGTTATTCATTGCCTATAATTTCATTGAATGGCACACACCAGGCGACCACTGCACCACTGATGTTCCATGATAAACTGCTCACTCAGTTTGTTACTGTCAACAAACCACACCACTGATGTCAAGAGCCTTCGAGGGCAATCTCATCGAGTATGATAGGGCAAATATCAAGTTTAAGTGATAACTGTGAACAAATCTAGCAAAACCCTACATATTCTCCCATATCCCAGACGGCAGACAGTAGATCAAGTTCGAACAGCCATACATCAGGGTTGATGACTTCATCCCAAGCCGATTCCTATTCTTCTGTAAGCTTTCCCAAAACCCATCAACATGAAGCCAGAGAAATCTTCTTGGGATGAAATCATGAACCCTGATTGGGAAGCTATTGAACTCCTTGTTACTAGGGTCCGAGTAACCTTTGTGACGACGCAGGAATGGCTGAAATCACGAGAGCTCCGGGCCCTTTTTTTTTAATTAAATGAAAGAATGTCTGTACAAAATTTACAGGGTGGTTTACAAGGCCTTCAGGCCCAAAACAAAAAGAGAAAAAAAATCAAGTGAAGCTATCTCTCCAGCTCAGATGGCTCTTTGCTGGCTTAGCTTTGACAGAAACTAAGCCTAAATCATGCTTGAAGAGTCTCTTCCATACGTCCACGCTATGATTCCCATTGTCAAAAATTACCCTGTTACGTGTGCAACATATGCTCCAACAACCAGTAATCAAGATTTCTCTGAAGATTAGACTACTGAAATTTTCCCTTGGTCTAAGAAGCATGTCTACTGGATTCAGATCAAAATCCCATTGGATTGGGATGGATGTCCAGCAGTTTTGGCTAAAGATGCAGCCAAAGAAGAGGTGGAAGTAACTTTCCTGCACATTATCTCCACATAGGACACAGCTATAGCTTGGCAATTGCATGTTTTTCCTTCACAGCAAGCCCCTAATGTTCAGTCTGTCTCTGACCAGTAGCCAAAAGAAAAATTTGTGATTCCCCATGTTACTTGCAGCCCAAAGCCATTTGAATAGTGGGGAGCTCAAGCTGTCATTTGTCATGACTTTGTATGCCTTTCTGCTGCTGAAATTGTCTGATCCCCAGGAATAGCTCCAGTGGTCATGTTTATTGTCATCCCAAACTCTCTCTTCTAAGATCTGTTGGAGTTCTATCAATTGGGAGGATGCTTGCAGGGAGAGAGTTGGGGTGAAGACTCTTGTCATCTGTTGGTTCAGCAGGAACCTGATGGAGCATTTTGGTTTTCTGGTATATGAAAACAGATGGGGGAATTTGTCCTTAAGAGGCTGATCAACCCAGATGTTATGCCAAAGAAGGACTGAATTACCTTTACTGGGAGAACATGTTGCCATACTCTAAAATTTGGGGAAGAGCTTCATCACATCCTTCCACCAGGAGGAGCCAATTCGAGATCTGCCTTGAGGTGGGGTGTTCATGTTGGCATAGAACTTCCACCAGAACTTGGCATAGCCCCCGGTCAGACTCGTAGCCCCTGAACTCCAATGTGATATCCAGGACAGAAGAAACAATTAGCGCCACCGTCAGGCCAGAAGCAAACACGGTGTTCATAATGTTATTGAACTGCATAAAGACATATTTAGGTGTCGGGTGTCCTAAATGATGTTTATAATGGTGTAGAATATTAGCATGCTGTTTCTTTCTTGCCCTGGTTAAGTCTGGAGGTCTGAAACAGATCTTCGGCTTTTACAAGGGGTGATGAGCTCTTTCATTGTTCGTTTAAAAAAAAGCTCTTTCGTCTACTCTTGTTGTTTTCCCTCAACTTACTGCCTATACTGTACAGCTGTACTCCTGTTTTGATAATGGAAATGGAACCTGCCCAAAAGAAAATTGAAACGAGAGCCTGTACTGCCAAAGAAGCCTGCATCTACAGGGAGCTTCTACCAGATAATGCAAAGAGGCCTGCTGACGCCTCCCAAGCCTACAACTACAACTACAGAGCAATTAGCTCGGCGAACATCTCGTCTCCCTTTTCACCAAAAACAAATGGTCATATCCCTCATGTTGCAATGCAACAATATAGTGTTGTATTTCTTCGACTGCTGCTGTGCTCCTTTATTTATAGAGTATACAAGAGAGGGAACTATCACACAAAAAATGTAGGTAGGTACAAGAGTGGGCACTATCACTCAGTGAATTCAGTGCCTGCAATTTCACTGAATGGGCTCTCACTAGAGGCCACCACTGAAGTTCCATGATAAACTGCTCAGTTGGTTGGGTGCTCATGTCTTCAGAGTTGGAGATGGTCAAGCCTTTACGTTCAAAAGATGGTCAAACCTTCTATGCCAATCTCTTCGAGCATGGAAGGGCTGAGATCAAGTTAAGTGATAATTCTGACCAAATCTCATCAAGCATGGCAGTTATGAGATGAAAAACAGAGTAAGTTAAGATACTAGTTACGATCACCACACACTGTTTGATATTCGTTCAGTTGGGAGTATCAAATACTTCATATTGTTCAGTGTATTCAGTTGTTTAGTTCAGGACAAGGGATCCATATATTGCTTCTGCCATTTGGTAGCATCAGGTACCATCAACCAACCTTCCAAAGCTAAAATCAAATTATACGTTTAGTGAATTTAGTGAATTTCTTATGATTCTTCTGGTCAAAAAATTGCTTATGATTCATTAATTGAAAGAACAAAATGTACAAATAAGAGTAACTCGTGTAAACATATGCATTAACTTGTGGAATGTGTGCATCTATAGACTACATGTAGAACACGCTGCGGAGGTCGTCGTGGAACCAGGAGTGGGTCATAAGATGTCCTGACGTGACTATTGACTTTGCCATCACACAGTGTCAGTCGCACCTTGACCACACTATAACACATCGTGCCTCACTGGATAGATCGTAGTTGTAGCTCCACTATACCATTTCCATTACAAGTGTAACTGCTACGATCACCATAAGTAGTAGACTAGTTGATTTAACTGTTTATGCAAGAGATTGAACAGTCATTCGTTCAGTTTGGAATTTGGCCCGTAAACATTGAAGGCTGGCATTTACCATCACCGTTCTGAATTGATCCGGCGCTACTCATACTTGCTAAAGGCATGTAAATGAGGTTATGACTTTTCTTGCGCATACCACTATCGTACGGAACATATTGTCCTGTGACGCATTCGCTGACAAGCCCAACCTCATTTACATGTGACTTCCAATGCCCTGCTCACCAGCCACCTCGACAAAAGTCAGTGTGTGGAAGCTAGCCATGAGCCGGTAAGAAGCTCAGGTACGTGATGATCGATGACGATGGAGGTGTCCCAACCGTCAGCGTAGTGAATGCAACTGGGCACTGGCTAGCCACTGCAACCCGGACAGTGTGAAGAGCACTCCTGATGCCTTCCTTCCAAGCGTACAACTACAGAGAAACTGCCTCAGCAGACGTACACCACGTCTCTCTTTTCACTAGTATAGAAAGAAAATGGTCGTCTCTCTCATGTGTTTTGTGCTCGATCCCTTATTTATCATGGAGTAATAGAAGTCATGAAATTAAATCTAGAAAAAAAAGACATGGCAATATATATATCACACAAGAATTATAGGTAGGTACTAGCATTTGATTCGCATCGGGGTATTCAGTGTCGGTAATTTATTTTCATTGAAGGGAGTTGTACAAACTTCTGTTTATTTTCAATAAAATCTCAGTAGGTAGCATTCCATCCTGTTACCCCTCAAAAAAAAAAATAGAGGCCCCGATAAACTTCTTCAGAGTTGATATGGTGAAGCATAAGAGGCAAATCTCATTGAGCATGGAAACACGTACTGAAATCAAGTTAAGTGATAGCTCTGAAGAAACTGGATTATCCAGTAGCCTAAGCATAACGTTCAGCCCATTCACTTGCTTTTTTATGTCAAGATGGGTGTGCCTTTTGATTTCATATACACAAACATTATTTATCATTTGCAGTCTGTCCTATCATGATTTGGGTAGTTAATACTTCATGTTAATTCAGTTTTATGATATTCATAGCCAATGAACTGTCTTCCAGTTCATTGTTTGATATTCGATCAGTTGGGAGCAACTGACTTCATGTTAATTTGCTTAGTTCAGGACAGGGCTTCATATATACATTGTTTCTGCCCTACTTGCGTGAGCATATCACGACGTACTTTCTCAAGATAGTCTGGTGGAGCGGCCTCTCGTACGGCATATTGTCCAGCCACGCATTCTCTGACAAGCCCAACCTCGTTCACACGTCGTTTCTGACCACTGTGCCCTATGCCAGTATGTGACTTGCCACCGACCATGTTCAGCAGATCGAAGAGAATCTAGGCATCCCAACTATCCAGATGTGTGCAAATGGTGAATACCACTGTTAAGCCACCGCATATCTTCACCCAGAGACCGTGAAGAGCCCTCCTGACTCCTTCCAAGCCTAGAATTACAGAGCAATTGACTTGACGAACAACTCATCTTTTTAACAAAAATAAAACGGCCATCTTGGGTATGTGTGTCGCGCCCCTTCAAATGGTCTAGTGCTCCTTTATTTATAGAGTAACAAAAGAGAGGACAATAATTGTAGGTACCAAGCGAACGGCATCACACCAGCACCTCCACTCTCCTCCTCTGATCCCATTTCGTCGTGTGCTGGCAGGTGGCAAGAAGGTCCGGCACCGTCGTTCGATTTGGCGTAAGAAGGTCTGCACCTCCATCGACGGACAGCGCCTGAGGATAAAGCCCAGTACTCCATGCCAAAAGCTATTTGGCAGGTGCCATAGCAAACTGATGGGAGCAACAGTAAGCCAACGCAACTGTCCACCAGATAGTGTGCACAGCCCTCCTGACGCCTTCCAAACCTACAACTACAGAGCAATTGCCTCGGCGAACATCTCACGTCTCTCTTTTCACCAAAAACAAAACTTTCATCTCTCTGAACTCTCATGTTTGCCGTGCTCTTGATCCGCTGCTCCTTTATTTATGGAGTAATGAAAGAGAGGGCAATACATATCACACAAGAACTCAAGTAGTTAAATGCTGCGGGTACCAGCATTTGATTTCCATCAAGTTATTCAGTGCCTGTAATTTCATTTCACTGAATGGACACGTACCCCCAGGCCCCGGAGCAGGCCACCAATGATGTTCCACGATAAACTGCTCAGTCAGTTGGCAACTCAGAGTTTTCAGAGTTGTCAGATGAAGCATATATTCTTCTTTCTTTAGTTTTTTTTTTCTTTTGTGAACGTGTGCCTGTTGACATGTGTTTCACTAAGCGGCATGGTAAGCGCACCAAACACCACCCCCAGCTTCCTCTCTCCGGACGCGGCTCCTTTCTACCCGGTCTTGGGTGGGAACATCGCCAGTGGGCATACGATGATCACGACGAGTCCGACGACGACGACCCCATAACTTATGTAGATGTCGCTTGTTGCCCAGGCGAAGGCAGTCACTGCTTCCACCGCAAGCACCTCGTCTCGCCAGGTCATGGCCATGGGTCGTGGGTGGATGGCCGATTCCCTGCACGCCAACGGCTCAGCCGCCAGCCATAGATGGGTCTCCACCCCCCAAAGCCGATGGGTGGCGTTAGATTCTCCTCCAGCAAGAGATGGGACTGGCGGCAGCCTCGGGTGAGCCTCGTGGCAGCCCAATGCAGCATATGCAGGCTCGAAAGATCCCCACAGAGCTTCACAGCCGAAGGACCGGATAGGCGACCAGAGGGGGTGAATGGGAGCCTCAAAAATTCTTTCGAATCTTTTAGGTTATTGACTAAACAAACACCCCAAGAAACAAAATCACAAACCGGTAGCGACCACGACCCTATTGAGAGGGTGGATGTTCCCTAAGAACACAGCGAGTCACCACGAGAAACAAGAAACAACTTCAAAAACGATCCTCGAACGAACGGGCACGAAACAACTCAACTCAGCCTTACTGCACAGGCGCGGACTGTCCGCGGTACAGAGCCCGGACTGTCCGCAGGTACGGATAGGTTCTGATATAGTTCACGTTGGACAGTCCGCAAGTCCAGGGTTGGACTGTCCGCAGGTCAGATCCGTACAAAGTCGAAGCTCAGCAGTTCACTGAAAACTAAAAACAAAATTCCCGGACTATCCGCGGTTTAGATGCCGGACTGTCCGCGGGTCAAAAACCAAAAACCCAACTTCTGAAACAGACTCTGTACAGTTGACGCAGTACACCGTCGGACTGTCTGCGCCTTGTGAGCCGGAATGTCCGTGGGTCAAAAATCCCAGAAGGAACAGGAAGACCGAGAGCTCGAATCTGGTCTGGAGGACCCTCGGATTGTCCGCGGTGCTAGCACCGGACTATCCGCGGTTCACTCAACAGCCCAGCTACGGAGGCCACTGGCTCGGTTTTCGGCCGTCGGACTGTCCCGGGTTCAAGTCCCGGACTGTTCGCGGTAGCGGACAAATGCTGACTCAACAAAATGAGGAACATAGGCGTTTGAACGCAGACTCCCAGACTGTCCGCCGTTCAGGACACGGACTGTCCGCGGGTCGTTCAGAAATCGCCTGAAAATCGCCTCTTCCAAGGATCGACCAGATCTCTCTCGAATCAACACCAACTGCAACAAGATTTGGAGGGACTGTTTCTCATGCAGTGGAGAGTCTATCCTCAAAGGATCATGACCCAATTTGAAGAGAGTTGGGATAAATCGGAAAGGGGGTAAAATTTGTCCAAAAAATCACCATGAACACATAATCACACCGATCTACTAGCTCGTGAGGATTTAGCTCAAACCCTTCAGTGGGATTGATCCTCTCACATCATAGCTCGAATCAACGAAAGAAAAACGGACTCAAACGGTGAAAAATCGAAGAAATTCGACCACGAAAATAGAGGGGAAGGGGAACTCGGGATGAACAAGTCAAGAACAATAAGAATATAAATTCATCACAAAAATCACATGAAAGTAAAAGCCCAGAGGACACGAGAACACTAGAGGGTGCTCTTCCCACGAACAAATCACTACAATGTTTGCAGTGGACCTCACACACTCTGAAAGACTAGAGACTGAGAAACCCTAACACTGGAATGGGAGATGTGAGACTGAGTGGAGGCAGTCCCCTCTTATTTATAGGCTTATTACATAATTTTACTTGAGCCCCTAGATTTTCCTAGAGCGAACCACCTAGCCAGGGGCACTATGGTCCAACTCGAGATTTTCTAATCCGACGGCCACCGCATCTCCTCACCGGTAGCCTCGCTCCGAAGCGATCTCACCGATGCTGCCACGTGCCGTCCGTCCGCATCGGGACCTCCGCACGGGTTTTGAGGCCCAAACCCGCGAAACCCGCCGCCGATGGTTTCGAGGGAAAACCACCAAACCGTCACCGATGGTTTTGAGGCCAAACCACCAAACCGCCCACGAGTAGCGTAGCCTGTACGCGTCCCCCGCTGATTGTTTTGAGGACAAACCACTAACCCTCCTCGCGAGTAGCGTAGCCCGTACGCGTCCCCCGCCATGTACACTTGCGTTTGTCGATGTCCCAAGTGTCAGCCACCGCGGCTGACCACCCAGCCGTCTGGTCCATCAGTCTAAGCCTAGTGTCCGCCCTTCACCGCACCCGGTCCGTCAGCACGGCACGTCCTACTTGACCTTCTCCCAACCACTGCCACCGTATTCGGACTCCACACCTGCGCATCACGAGCCAAGAGACACCGTTTCAACACATAATCCTGTGCCAGGGGATCAGTAGAACTATCGAACTAACCACACACTAAAGTGTTGGCATGTTGACAATCGCTCATTACACAATAAAGACGCTCCATAATGGTTATGTAAAAACCATGTATTCACAACAGCAGATGCTTAAGATGGTTCAACTGCCTCTCCTATACGCACCGAGTAGACTTGCAGATTGCCTCGGTGTTGTCTACGTGCGTTGTGGCTTGTGCGACCTTGCCAAGGACTGCAAGTGGGCCGTGGGGGCGCCGGCAGCACCTGCTGATGACGTCGACATCATCGGTGGTGCTAGAGTAAACTAGCGAGGGACATCACCATGGGTGTGCCTGCCAACTACGATGACATCGCCTCGACTTCGGCAACTACACTTTGCTTTTTTGAACCAGATCCGTTGCCATTGGCAATGTGTGGAAGTGTGGGACCTCCTGCTTGGGTCACCTCCGTCGACCTGGTGCTGGAGGATCAGACCGCGGCCTCCTACTCAGGCGACAGCCCCTTAGGAGGTTGATGCACTAGTGGTGAACTCTCATTCCCCAGCGATGACTGCTCATGGAACAACGAACTTGCCTCTGTTGTTGACGCCACCATGAACGGGACAATCTGGCATCACAGATGACATGACGCCCACGCCATGTGAAGCTGCCTAGTGTCTCGCGCCGTTCAACAAGGAGGTGCAACACAAGCAAATGTGGCCATTAACCGCTAGCTGTCCTAGGCAGATAGTGGCAACCAGAAGGCATCCAATGCCAAAAAGGACAAGATGGATTGTCACTCAGTCACTGTAGCACATTCCAACCTCCAAGCAGGCCGAGGTGCTCCTCATGCAGAGGATGGGTTTTGCACCAGGTAACTCCAATTTCATCTGCGTCCAAGCAAGCATATATAACAACTCATTCGTGGGGTACTTGACATCGAGCGAAGTGGAGGTTCTAGACGAGTTATTCCCGACGACCAATGCTAGGACTAGTAGAAGACTCTTCTTGGATGACGAAGTAGGGTTGCAGCGGCCAGCAGCGGAGCTGCCTAACCCCGTAGGTTACTGCACTGCTCTTGGTGTGGTTGTATGCTTTTGTGTATTATCGAAGTTTGAAACAGTGTCTTAGGAAGAATGTCCAGTTACAATTGTAAGATATCCTTGGATGTTCGCTACAAGCGTGTCATGTGTATGATTAAACTCACCATAATTATAATGACAAATCTTTTGTGTATTCTAGAAAAAAAAACTATGTTTAACCAATTACTTACAGTTCACTGAAATTAAAGAACGAAATGAACATATATATGTATGGAAAATTGGTAAAACATGCCCATCCTATAATGTAGATTGGCTACCTAATTGGTCAAGAACTACTGAACCTGAGTCCCGAAATTTTTTTGGTCTTGATATTGGCAAGAGCAAGAAAGCATGATCGAGGATTGTTCACGTGTAATGTGACGTGCTGATGTTTCATCTTTCACATTTTTTTCACTATAAAGAATTTGACAATGAAATTATTAGATCATGTCTCCATCTAAGGAAGAATTTAACTCCACTAATGAACAGATCTTAATAAGAAAAGAAAATTGGATCAAAAGTATTTATAAAATCAATAGACAGTTGAGAAAACATCAAATGTGATTCAATAGACAATTACAGTTCCTTTCTTTCTCCTAATCACAAAGAGAAATTTTATAAAAAAAAAAGCAATTGAAACATTATATGGCCACGGTGGCAAATGGCCAGCCCCATGCCCATGGTTTGGTCGTCAGATCAGGTTGGGGATTAAGACTGATCCATGACACCACTCTTTATGTGTATGAATTAGCCTCATTCCCAATCTGAAGGCTAATAGTGAGGCGGTGAGCTCGGTTGGCCATTGACAGATAATGTATTTCATTATGTTTCCAAGTATATAAATCACATTTTCTCATTCATTAACCCACAGTAATGCTTGAATTATTAAAAAAAGATTCCCTGTAGGGGCTCTTTGCCCCTCCAGTTTCAGAAAAAAATATATTAAAAGGTATAATCTTAAGGAAAATGAGATGTTATAAATAAATAAATTCACAACAGGATACATTTAAATAAATATTTGTCTACTCATTTGAGCTTCAGCAATAAGCGTGAACAGGCATAAAGGACAGCTAGCTGTTCTCGCAGTCCTCGTTCTCCTCACCCGCCTATCTTGTTTGCCAAACGAACCAGCTGAAGCTAGTAAACCAGCTCTTTTTTCATCCTCTCCGGCTCACTGAGCCAAAACGAACCAGCTCAAGCTAGTAATCAAAACGAGGTGTGTTTTTTACTCATTTGGATAGCCAAAAGAGCGAGCCCGTTATCTAAACAAGCAGATGACAAAGGAACTGAGCTTGCTTAACATCCACACCTAGGTACTTGCATAGTTTCCTTGGATCCTCACTGATGTCTTAACAAAATGATAGAGATGGCAATATCACACAACAAATGTGGGTAGCATTTGATTACAATAGGTTGTTGAGTGTGTCTGTAATGTCATTGAATGGCCAGTTGGCCACCCACAAGGCACCACAGCACCACTGATTTTTCATCACATAAACAGCTCACTAAGTTCGTTACTTCTGTGTATTTTCAGAGTTGAGAGATGGTGTAACGCCCAGCCCAAAGTACAAAAATATAAAGGAAAAAACATAAATAAAAAAATAAAAAACGAAGTACTGTAGCAGCGCTATAGTACGGGCGACCACCCTTTTCCCGATCGGTGTCGGAGTCTCTTCACCATGCGTTTCTTTCTTTCCTCCCCAACCTACGACTCCTCCACCCCAACAGCCGCCGCCCCTCTCCTGTGTAGTCACACCAAGAATGAAGAAGAGAGGAGGAAAGAGGAAGGAAGACCCTAGGGCGCCGCCGCCGCCGTCGACGTGTCATTCTTCTCCAAATTTCATCGGAAGGTCGATGCCACGACGACAAGGATAGCCTGAGGATTATCATCGTAATCGTTGTGATTGGCCTAGGTGAGATTTTGGATCCTAATCCCTTTCTTTGGATCATGTTTAATTGATCGAATCATCTCTTTAGGGAGTCTTGAGTTGGGGTAATTCCCGAAATTAATCATGCCCACGTTTTGGAACCCTGTCAGATTGTGCACTCCCTGTTCATCGCTGTTTTCGGACATCTTAAAGGCCTCAATAATTTTGGACATGTAGACTTTTTTTAGAGGACTTCGTTATATATTTTTTTTGACGCCAATATCATCTCCATAGCCTCCGTAGTTTGGGAGATATGAACAGTTAGATTTGACTGTTTTCCAGTGACGAGAATCTGGACAGTTCTAGATCGAATCAGTTTTAGACTATATAGATGAATTAATTTGATCTTGTGATATAAACAAAAGTGGTAGTGTTTGTCTTTATCTTTTTAGATTGGTAAAATATATATTAATTGAATTAGTATATCTTTATTTATGATTTTTTATGTCTGACGTTCAGTTTTGGACGTCAAAAATATTCAGTTATCTTCTATGATTAATTAGACCATCTTGGAGATCTTAAATGCAAAATATTACAATAAGAGAGTTGTAGATAATGGAGTTTTACATAACCTGATAAATTTTGGGAATTTTTGGACATGTATTCCAAAGTCTATGAAAAAGAGTAGAGGCATTGCTACTGTCTTGATCGGTAGCGCAAACAGTAGAGGCTTGAATATTGGGTTTGGGGCGCTCTAGTGTATTTTTATTGTTATTCTTGCTTGTATGTTGGTACATGTACTAAATATTGGTTATAATCAGGTGGTACCACTTTAGAACATCGCTAGTGCATTTGTTCTCCTTCGGTAAAGAGGCAAGTGAATGTTGTGGTGGTTTTCTATTGTTTTGGCTTGTTATTTTTATCATCTACATCTCATTATTTATAAGAATATCATACCACTAATAAAAAAACATGTGACTTTGGTTTATTCAACCTTATTTCATTGTAGTCTTATTTAACTATTTATGGTGATGTTATTTTTATATTATGATTTATGGCTAGCCCACAATCGTGAAGAAGAAGTTGGAATATCATTGGTGGTATATTTATTTAATTACAACATGCCAAGTGCATTGCATTATTTGTTGGCATTGGAAGTTATGTCTTGACATATGATCATGACTGTACCAGTACATATCATGGGATGCAGCTCCACACCTTGTTGGGTGTGCAGGTAGGAGACATTTGCATTGCATTCATATGCATTCATCATAAAGTATATTATTGAAGGAAATTATTTATGTTATTATGAAGCTTTATATTGTTTGGCTATGTCTCAAATTAGAAGTCTCTCATACTATATATTTTGATATCATACCATGTGAATAATCCTTATTAAATTGATGTTTAACTCAACTTATGGTTTAAATAGCTTGTCAAAATAAATTTGCTTGATGAGATGTTTTCATCTCACTCTTGCTTTACTTAATCCAGGTACTTGGTGATTGCTTGGAAGGGAAGGGGGATTAGCTGCATGTCACACACTTCTTTTAGAGACTTCATAATTTAATACAAATAATTTAGTTATTTTTTCATGAGACTTAGAAGTAAATGTTTTAAGAGTGGTTGTTAAACTTTATTGGAGTATCATATTTTTATGTTTGGATGTTCTTTCATATTCATTAATGCTAGTATGGTTTCTTTGACTGTATATATGTTTTGCTTCCGTGTTGCTATATATTCAAAGAAAATGCCGCCAAATTCTTTATTTGTTAGGTGTGGCTGTTATTGGTGTTGTTTAGTGACATCCCGGGGTGCCTGTAAAATTCTGGGGTGTTATAGTTGGCATCGGAGCTG
Source organism: Bothriochloa decipiens (assembly GCA_023333625.1). NCBI lineage: Eukaryota > Viridiplantae > Streptophyta > Magnoliopsida > Poales > Poaceae > Bothriochloa > Bothriochloa decipiens. The sequence continues at coordinate 10,319,481 of CM041647.1, forward strand.
GTTTTAGATTCTTGGAAAAATAATGATTAATTTGACACACTTGCAGTTTTAGGATGGGTAGTTATGGTTTGATATATTCTTGATTGTTATGACATGATTTGTTAGACATATATATGTTCTAGTCGAAGTTGGTGTAGGCATGTTTTTAATATGGCTATTGTTTGTTTATCGTGGTGGCTGCAGCTATGCCGCCTAGGAAAGAAAAACAGGGTCGACCAGTGACTAATTGCTCTACGAATGAGAATCAGCTTCTTGATCCAGCGGCAATGTCAGCCGCAATGGAGGCGATGTAGCAGGAGTTGGAGACCTTGAGGCAAGCTGTCAATGCAGGCGCTACTACTACTACTGAAGCTGTGACTATTGCTGGTGCTGTGACTACTACTGGTGCTGCTACAGATGCTATTCCCACTGGTGTTCCTTAGAGTGCTATTTCTTTGGTGAAGTGGATGGGCATGAAGTTGGACACCTTTGATGTCAGTGGCTCTCCAGTTGATGCAGCTAATTGGCTAAGTTATGTGGAGGATAAGATGGAAGTCTTTCAGGTGGTTTGTGGGGATCGTATTTGCTATGGGACACAATTGCTAAAGGGTGAGGCTCTGATATGGTGGAGGGGTGTGCAGGCATCTCATTCGTCTGCACCTGGATCTTCGACTTGGCATGTCTTGGCTAGGGAGTTTGAGGGGAGATTTTACCCACCCACTTTTCTAGAGAGGATGAAGATAGACCTACAAACATATAGGCAGGATCAGAAAACAGTGGCTGAGTATGAGGTGGGCTTCAACAAGATTGTTCGCTTTGTTCCCCATGTGGCCCATAATGAGATGGAAAAGGCAAGCCAATTTCGTCAGGGTTTGAAGCCTTCCATCAGGCACACTTTGGGGTCCTTTCCATTGGTGGATTTCAGAACCACTGTGTAGCAGGTATTAGGTGTGGAGATGCAGCAACAATACACTAATGAAATTCAAAAATCCTCCAGTACAGATCAGTCTCATTCTCAGGATGACAAGAAGGGCCAGTCTAGTGATCCAACTCGTAAGAAGGGAAATTCTCAGTATCATGGCAAGTCTCATCACTCTAGTTCCTCAGGACCTCAATATCGAGCTGTTCCTAAACCAAGTATGAGGCTTGTGTGTTTTCGTTGTGGTGATGTGCACTGACGTGCAGACTGCAAGTGGAATGGGAGATGTTCTATTTGTGGCCAGGACCAAAGGATGTGGTGTGTAGGAGGAACTGACAAGTACTGAGGGTAGGACGGTGCACTCAAGTACTGAAGAGTAGGTGGCACTGAATCATGCTGCTGTGCAGATGCCATCATGTTAGCAGTGCCACTAGAAGGTGAAGAAGATACTGGTTCCCAACGGAGCTTTGCATTTGGATTCCTCCTACACCGACAGTTGTTCCTTTGGCACCACATGTTGGGACTCTTCGACTACTACATCCTACTACTCCTCTAGTGTACCCGCTACCCTGGATTTCTACTCCCACAGGCTTTGCACATGGTGTTTCTTCCTCTATGGGTGTTCCTAGAGCTTATGCACTGCCCTCTGTTGATGGAAACAATGGGGAAGTTGTTACAAGTACTATCTCAGTTGATCCATTTGATGCATATGCTCTTTTTGACTCTAGCGCTAGTTTCTCGTTTGTCTCGGAGGGTTTTTTTGGCTCGTGCGGGTCTTTCTGTGCAGAAGATTGGTCAATATATTGTGGTTAGTTCTGCTAAGGGTTTTATATCTAGCCATTCAATTTGTCCGGGTTACTCTGTTATTCTTGTTGATGAGGGGTTTGTTGCTAACCTTGTGGGAATTCCCCTTAAGTCTTTTGATGTTATTCTGGGTATGGACTGGCTTTCCCAATATCGAGCTACTATCTCTTGTTTTTGGAAGATGGTAGCTTTGCAGGCACCTTCAGGTAGAGAGGTGGTCTTTGTAGGGAGTGCTATGAAGTACTCTTTTGCTCTACTGTGTCTGTTGCTCCCAGACCGTTAGACTAGAAAGAGTGGAATTCTCTTCTCTATGGTTGAAGGTAGTGAGGTTGCCTTGCGAGTGGAGGACATACAAGTCATCTGTGATTATCCTGATGTGTTTCTTGCTGAGCTTCCAAGTATTCCGCTGAGCGAGATGTGGTTTTTGAAATTAAATTGGTTCCTGGTACGCAGCCTATTCATAAGACTCCATATCGAATGGCTCTAAAAGAACAAGTTGAGTTGAAGAGTCAGTTAGATGATCTCCTTGCTAACGGTTTTATCTGACCTAGCAAGTCACCTTGGGATTTTCCTGTGTTATTTGTGGAGAAGAAGGATGGTACCAAGAGGTTATGTGTGAATTATCATGACCTTAATTGGGTAACTATCAAGAATAAATAGCCTTTACCTCCCATTGATGGGATCTTTGAGCAATTGAAAGGTGCTATGGTATTCTCTAAGATTGATTTGAACTCTGGCTATCATCAGTTGAGAATACGAGAAGAAGATATAGAGAAGACAGCTTTTAGCACCAGGTATGAGCATTTTGAATACATCATTATGTCTTTTGGACTAACAAATGCCCCTGCTGTGTTTATGGAAGCTATGAATAGAATGCTACATGAGTACTTGGATGATATCATCGTTGTTTTCCTTGATGACATCCTGATTTACTCTAAGTCTAAGGAAGAGCATCAGCGGCATCTTAGTCTTGTTCTGGATGCTCTTTGGATGAATCAGTTTTATGGAAAATTAAAGAAGTGTGCTTTTTGGCTCTCCGAAGTGGCTTTTCTTGGTCACATTATTAATGAGCATGGCATTTCAGTTGATGCTAAGAATGTTGCTAGTGTTGTTAATTGACAAAGACCAACTACAGTGACTGAGATTCACAGTTTCCTTAGTCTTGCTGGCTATTATTGGCGCTTTGTGCAGGATTTCTCTAGTTTTGCAAAGCCAATGACAAGACTTATAGAAAAGGAGTTCCTTTTGTGTGGAGTAATGATTGTGAGATCAGTTTCCAAACCTTGAAGGATAAGTTAGTAAATGCTCCTATGTTGTCCTTACCAGAGAGTGGAAAGCGCTTCACAGTATATACAAATGCATCTCGTGTTGGTCTTGGTTGTGTTTTGATGCAAGATGGAAAAGTGATTGCTTATTGTTGGGGTGGGCTCGGATGTTGACCAGCCCAAGCCCAGCGGGGTGAAGCAAGTCACGGATGTCGAGGGAATTACCTGAATTTTGGAAGTCATGTCGGGTGTGACTTTTGGAAAATGGACCAAAGCCTGGTCGCGAAAGTCAGATACTACCCTAATCGTGAAAGCATGGCTCCACTTGGATAGTGATCTCCAGAATTTGGGCCCAGCCGGACAAACGAAAGTCGTGCTCGACGAGACTTGTGAAAGTCGGGTGCGACCCGGTTGGCGAAAGCTGCCTGTCGAGTTATGCCAAAAGTTGGTCGAGGGTCGTGTGCGGAAGTCATCATGTGGTACTTCATCGACAGGTAGATTTGTAAGCTTAACTGGTTCAATGCAGGTGAACGAGTTGTGCCGCGTGTGGCCTCCAAGGGTCCACGTGGGCCAGATCGGTCCGCACGGTGAAGGAGGGCGGATGGAAGCTTCGAGAGCCGCGTACACTGGGGCCAGGAAGATGGTTTTGCCCCTGGGATGGCCTAGTTTGGTGTACGAGTGTGTGTGTTTGTAAAGGGGTAAAAAGGTCTATGAGGAGTCCTAGAGCTGTATAAATACCCCTTTTGGGGCGTTGTATGAGGAGGAGGAGAATCGTTTTGATCTTGAGTGGATTTCTTTGTAAGCCAAGACTTTGTTTAGTTTGACTTTCGTTTACTGGCCTTTCGGTATTTGGTTGTTGGGCCAGATACCAACACTTATGGCTCTAGGCAGTTGAAGAAACATGAGATGAATTATCCTACCCATGATCTAGAGTTAGCTGTTGTTATGTTTGCTTTGAAGTCTTGGAGGCACTATCTTTATGGCGAGTCTTGTGACATCTACACTGACCATAAGAGTCTTAAATATATTTTCACTCAAAAGGAGCTAAATCTAAGGCAACACAGGTGGCTTGAATTGATAAAAGATTATGATGTTACAATTCTGTATCACCCGGGGAAGGCGAATGTAGTTGCAGATGCTCTTAGTAGAATCGGTGTTCCAAAGGTTGAAATGCCTTTGATTGCAGATTTGGATCGTATGGGTGTCTCCCTATGCTATGCTGGCGTTGCAAGAGAGCAGACTCAGTTGCTCATTCAGTCAAACCTTCTTGAGAGGGTCCGTGAAGCTCAAAAGCATGATCGCTTGATTCAGGATGCTCGCAAGAGGATTGGTGATGGCAAACCTCGTGAGTTTAGTATTGATGAGAATGATGTGGTTTGCTTTAGGGGTCACCTTTGTGTGCCACAAAAATCAGATGTGAAGATGGATATATTAAGAGAAGCTCATCGTAATCCATACACAGTTCATCCTGGTGAGACAAAGATGTATAGAGGATGAAGGTTGATGTTGCCAAGTATGTGGCAGCTTGCGGTGTGTGCCAGCAGGTGAAGGCTAAGCATAAGAAGCCTGCAGGATATTGAAACTCCTAGAGATTTCGGAATGGAAGTGGGAATATATCACCATGGGTTTTGTGGTAGGTTTACCACGTTCCCCTCACTGCAAAGATGCAATTTGGGTTGTTGTAAATAGACTCACTAAGGTGGCTCATTTTATTCCAATGAAGACCACAGATACAGCTCCAGACTTTGTTCCCTTGTATCTCAAGGAGATAGTGAGGCTTCTTGGTGTGCCGAAGTCCATCATTTCAGATCGAGACTCTAAATTTGTTTCTAACTTGTGGAGGAGTTTGCATAGCGTTTTGGGCACTTAGCTTGACATGAGTGTTACTTTTCACCCACAAACTGATGGTCAATCTGAGCGCACTATCTAGACCTTGGAGGACATGCTATGTGCTTGTGTTCTTTCTTAGAAGGGTAGTTGGGAGGATCATCTAGCACCGGCTGAGTTTGCTTATAATAATAGCTACCAGGCTAGTATAAAGATGGCATTATTTGAGGCACCACATGGGAGAAGACGATCTCACCACTGTGTTGGGAAACGTTGGGGGAAAGGTCATTAGTTGGTCCAAGTTGGATTTAAGAAACAACTAAAAAGGTGCAAGAGATATGTCAGAATATGTTGGCTACTCAGAGTTGCCAGAAAAGCTATGCAGATGTTAGAAGGCGAGATCTCAAGTTTGCAGTGGGTGATCAGGTTCTTCTCAGAGTGTCACCTACTAAAGGTGATGTGCAGTTTGGTACTACTGGAAAGCTTAGTCCGAGGTACATTGGACCTTTTGATATCATAGCCCAGGTTGGTAGCTTGGCTTATCATTTGCAGTTGCCTGAGTCTATGAAGTGAGTTCATAATGTCTTCCATGTCTCTATGTTGAGAAAGTATTTGTGCGATCCCGAGCATAAGATCAACTTAGAGTCGATCCGAGTGGACAAGGACTTGACTGTGAAGTGTCACCCAGTGCGTATCTTAGAATCATCGGAGCGTGTTCTAAGGACAAAGATTATTAAATATGGAAGAATTCTATGTACGAATCAGCCTGAACGTGAGGCGACTTAGGAGCTTGAAGGGCAGATGCGTAAGGAGTATCCTGAACTCTTTGATACCGGTGAGTCCAATATGGTTTAATTTTGCAGCTTGCATTTCATGGGTTTTGTCGTAGATGCTGCAGAATTCGAGGACGTATTCTTTTTAGGGGAGAGACTGTAACGCCAGCCCAAAGTACAAAAAAATAAAGGAAAAAACATAAATAAAAATAAAAAGTACTGTAGCATAGCATGGTTTCTTTTATGAGAATTAGAAGTAAATAAAAAAACATAATACAAATAATTTGGTTATTTTTTTATGAGACTTAGAAGTAAATATTTTAAGAGTGGTTGTTAAACTTTACTGGAGTATCATATTTTTGTGTTAGGATGTTCGTTCATATTCATTAATGCTAGCATGGTTTCTTTCATTATATATATGTTTTGCTTTCGCGTTGCTATATATTCAAAGAAAATGCCGTCAAATTCTTTATTTGTTAGATGCGGCTGTTGTTGGTGTTGTTTATTGACATCCCGGGGTGCCTGTAAAATTCCGGGACGTTATAGATGGTCAAACCTTAAATGGTAATCTCATTGAGCGTGGTAGGGGTAGGGAATGGCATCATGTTTAAGTGATAACTGCGAACACATCCTGTATGATAAAATTTTACCAACACTCCTTTTTTATTCCCTTTATTAATGAAAATTTGTTTACACTGCGGGGACTCCCCCACATTTTTTTTTGTAAAAAAACAAAATCTTTGTAGGCTCCAGTATCTAGTCACTGTGTCAAGAGTTTCAAATCTTTTGTGCTCTTGTATTGCATTCTGAATTGCCGATGCCTCCTAGTCACAGTCAGGTTCAGTGCGTTACACCTACCACTGTATGATATTGGTTCAATTGGGAGCAACTAATGCTTCATGTTTGCATATTCAGATGTTCAGTTCAGGCCAAGGGGCCATATTTTGCTTCTAACATAAGTATCATCAACCAACTTTGAAAAGCTAAGATCAAATTTTGTTTAGTGAGTTGCTTATGATTCATTAATTGAAAGATGAAATGTACAAATAATAAAGAGTAAATTAATTCAAAAAATAAAAATTAAATTACACCAACTATTACAACAACTTGTGTGGCTGTATCACTATGATATTCCTACAAGACTATTACAACAACTTCTGTGGCTGTATCACTATGATATTCCTACAAGTTATAAAGTGTGTCAATACACGCGTTAACTTGTTGAATGTGTGCCCCGCTGATCTCACTATAACACGTAATGGTTCATTTGATAGATCATTGTTGATGTAGCTCCACCATACCGTCACATTTCTGAAAAACTACTGCTGTTTATGATCATAAGTAGTAGATTAGATTTGTGTAACTGTTTATGCAAGCAATTGACCAGTCCTTCAATCGAATCACTTTTTTTTGTAATGCTAATGAGCTACAAATTCAGAACACGACAAATGAAAAATTATGGGAAGAAACAGTAGCCCTACATGTTGCCTCTGGGCATATCATAGCGTACGCCCACTCTGCCATGTGCCACAATGCCACTAGGCACTAGCCACCATGCATGTTCAGGTCGACCTCGCGTGAGAACCATCTGTGACGAGCACACATGTACGCATGTGGTGATTGACCACGATGGAGGCATCTCGACTATCCGGATGGTGAATACCACTAGTAAGCCACGCCACATCAAAAGACTGTAAAGAGGCTTCCTGACTCCTTCCAAGCCTAGAAGTACAGAGACAGAGCAATTGCCATGGTGAACACCTCATCTCTCTTTTCATCAAAAACAGACCGGGAATCTCTCCTGCATGTACATCGTGCCCCTTCAAAATGGTCTAGTGCTCCTTTATTTATAGGGTAACAAAAGAGAGGTCAACAAATGTACATACTAGCATTTGATTCGCATCAGGTTATTTAATGCATGTAATTTCAATGAATGGGCACTAGCCAGAGGCCACCGCTGATGTTCCATGATAAATTGCTCAAGCGTTCTAGGCCAACATCATTTTTTTGAGGGAATCAGTGGGGACCCCCCCCCCCCCCCCCAAAACACACACACCCCTTTTTTTTAAACTGTATTAATAAAGAAAGTATGGAAAGGGGGCTTGCAAAGCCAAAACAAAAATGCACAAAAAAACTCCTAGGCTATATTCTCCCACCAAGTTTCTAATATGCCAGCACGACATGGTTTGTCCTTGATACAAATCATGCCAATATCTTCCTTAAGCAAATTCTTCCAGCTGACCAAAGAGCAGGGTTTATTGTCAAAGATAATTCCGTTTTGACTCTTCCAAATGCACCAACATGCAGTAACGAAGATTTCTCGAAAGATGTGGCTCCCAAACTCTGTCCTTGCTTCAACGATCATGTCCAAAGGAGGCAGGTTGAAATTCCAAATAATCCTAATATGATTCCAGCAGGAGGCACTAAAGGTGCATGATAGTTTCTTCAGAACTAGAATTGCATAGAACACAACTGAAACCATTAAGCTGTCTACTTTTCCTTTTGAGCAAGTTCCTAGTGTTAAGTATGTCCTTAATGAGAAGCCAAAAGAAAATTTCCTGTTTGCCAAGGTTCCCACCAGACCAAAGCCAAGGAAAGAGTGGTGAAGCAACTTGGATTCCTTGGTGCAATTTATAGGCCTTCTTGGAGGAAAAGCAGAGTGAATTCTAGATGTAGTTCCAAGAATGGTGTCCTGCTCCTTCAACTGCTGCTTTGCTCCTTTATTTATGGAGTACAAGAGAGCGCACTATGACAAAAGAATTGTAGTTTGGTACTAGCATTTGATTTGCATCAGGTTATTCAATGCATGTAATTGCATTGAATGGGAACTCACCAGAGGCCACTGCTGATGTACCATGACAAACTGCTCAAATACTTGGGTACTCAGGTCTTCAAAGTTGCTGAGTTGGAGATAGTCAAGCATTCTATGCCAATCTCATCGAGCATGGAAGGGCTAAGATCAGAAGTGTGAACTCTGAACAAATCTCATCAAGCATGGTAGTTGTGAGATGAATAAGCTAGTTAAGATAGACTGACAAAGGCCAAAGCCTTGAAGATCCACTATCTAGTTATGGTGAAGAGGTTAAATCTTTTGTGCTCTTGTAGTGCATTTCGAATTTCCGGCCTCCTAGATACAGTCAAGTTCAGTCGCCAAAAAAAAAAAAACAGTCAAGTTCATTGGAACGCCTACGACTGTATGATATTTATGAAGGTGACAAGCCAAACCTCCTCTTTTGCACACGTTTCTGCCCACTCTGCCCTATCCTATAGTATGCCGCTAGCCACCATGTTCTGGTCGACCACAACTAAAGCCGGTGCTTGAGAATCGGCCAAGCCGACGTACATACGTGAATACGTGATGATTGACCCTTTAGTGAACACCACCAGTAAGCCTCCGCCACTCATCAGGCAGAGACTCTGAAGAGCCCTCCTGACTCCTCCCAAACCTAGAACTAAGAGCAATTGCCTTGGCTAACACCTCATCTCCTTTTCACCAAAAACAAAACAGCAATGTCTCGCATGGATGTCATGCCCCTTCAAATGCTCTAGTGTTCCTTTATTTATGGAGTAACAAAACAGAGGGCAATTTCACACAATAAATTAATGTACGTACTAGCATTTGATTTGCATCAGGTCATTTACTGTATATAATTTCAATGAATGGGCACCGGCCAGAGGTAATCACTGATGTTCCATTATAAAATGCTCAAACCTTCTGCCAATCTCATTAGAGCATGGTAGGTCTGAGATCAAGTTATGTGAAAACTACGAAAAAAATCTTATCTAGCACGGTACGGGTGAGATGAAAGAGTTTCAACTTTTTGTGCTTATGTAGTGTATTTCGATCGAATTGACAATGCTACCTTAGCCTCAGAACTGTAATCCCGTTTATTGTCTGATATCCATTCAGTTAGGAGCAGCTGACAGTTCATGTTAGTTTATTCAGTTGTTTACTTCAGGCCAAGGTTCATATATCTGCCATTAGGTAGCATTAGCCAACCCTGGAAAGTCAAGATTAAATTATGTCTACTCAGTTGCCTATATGATTCAGTAAAGAACAAGATGTACAAATAATAAAGGCATTAGATGAAACATATCTGAATATTTATCCAGAAATTTGGTAAATAACGCCCATCCTATCATGTAGATTGACTCCCTAGAAGGTCAATGCAGGAACTACTAAACCTAAGTCCCGAAATCTTGGGTTCTAGGCGTCCCACCTGTGTTATGACCGGAATCCAGTATACAAGGAGGAAGGCCCTAGGTGGCTGACCCTGGGTCTGATCCGTGGTCCGGTCAGGGGCCCTGGGTCATCCGTGGTCCGGTCAGACCATGGAGTCCAAGTTTGGGTCTGATACGTGGTCCAGTACCTTATTTGTCTTATTCCAAGAATTAGAGATTATTTCCTATTATTTTCATAGAGAGAGTTATAAATACTTGTAAAGACTATTGAGATCAATTAAGCAGAAACATATTATTGTTTTCGGCTTCCTTTAGGGAGCCGGGAGATCACCCTGTGCCCTAGCCGCTTGTTCCTCTTGCCCTATGCGCGCCGCCAGCCTTCACCCGCGAGATCACAGCGCGATGCCATGGTCCGTCGCGGTTCAAGCCTCATCCGCCACAACCTACACTCGGTTAGGGGAGGAAACTCGGTTCCTATCAGCTTGGTATCGGAGACCTCGCCGATCATGGACGCCTCCGCTGCCTCTTTCGCCGCCTCTTCACCGGCGATTCCGCCGGTACTGGCCAACCCCAGTGCGCCCCCCCGACGGCATCGGGTGTGCTGGCGGTGCCCTCTTCCCAGTCGTTGACGAACACCGTAGCGCCACGACCGGTGCTCACGCCCAAGGAGGTCACGACCTCCATCGTCAACCTCAGCCACAACGTCAAGGAGCTGCAAGAGATGATGAAGGTGTTCTTGAGCAGCCAGTACATGGTGCAGCCACCGCAGCCATCGCTCCCGCCTCCTCCACCACCGCCATTGCCATCATCGGTGTCAGTGCTGCTTATCACCTACCCGTACGGGATGCCCAGCGACTCCATGCCCTCGCCGTCAACCTCAGTGCAGCCGATGGGGTCTCAAGTGCCAATCCATCTACGAAATTCCCGCACTCACCATCGCCGATCCTGATTTGGGCTTATGGATCCTCGACGGCGTCCCCCTCCACGGCAGCGCCAATCTACTCCTCGGCGCCACCGCGAACATCCATCCTGCAGGCCCCATCGACGGGCACCCTCATCACCCATGGAGGCCCCTACGTGATGGGAACAATGTATGGCGGTGTGGATGGACTGCTGTTCCACGACACAGCTCCATCGCAGCCGCCTCGGTTGCTGCAGCCACCTCGGCTGCCGCGGCTTCTGTGGGCCATGACAGGCACCCGAGGGATGATCGGGAGGGCTCCTACGACCGTCACCTAATGGGCCGGGGGAGCGGCATCGACCGGCCACTGCACAAGACTCACCGCCTCGACTTCGAGACCTATGACGGCTCCGACGACCCCCTGAATTGGCTCAACCACTGTGAGCAATTTTTCAGGGGCCAACGCTGGCCAGCTTCCGACAAGACTTGGATGGCGTCATACCACCTCCGAGGCCTAGCACAGACCTGGTATTATGCCCTTGAGCAGGACGAGGGCATGCCATCTTGGGAGCGTTTCGTCGAGCTGTGCCGCCAGCAATTTGGTCTTCCTATTCACGGCATGAGAGTGGCGGAATTGGTGCATCTGCCATTCCAGTCTACTATCCGGGTGGACGTGGAGATGCGCGACCCGCCCGACATCCAGATGGCCATGTACCTAGCACGGGCGTTTGAACGTCGAGCAGCGGCCATGCCTACTGTGCCACCGCCGCACGGTGTCCAGCCTCCCCCGTGTGGCGGCCTACCTCCGCACGCCTTGGGCCCAGCTGCAGGGGTCCCGGCGTAGGCGGCCGGTGCACCACCATGTGCTCAGGAGGCTCCAATGGGCTGCCAGTTTCGCCGCCTCACACCAGCAGAAGAGTTGGAGCACCATTGCCAGGGGCTGTGTTTCAACTGGGATGAGCCTTATGTCCGCGGCCATGTGTGTCCCATGCTGTTCTACCTTGAGTCCATAGACTTCATCGATGAGGACGCTGGGGAGGTGACTGCCGGGGACGTCGATGCAGCCGTCTACCTAGAGGAGTAGGCCGACCATGGCGTGGCCGATGATGCAGCCGGAAATGCGAACGCGCTCTTCGTTTCTCTCCATGTTGTTGCAGGTCTCCATCCACCCAACGCCATGTTGCTCCCTGTCACCGTCAAGGGCGAGCGTTTCCTCGTCCTCCTTGACTCTGGCTCCACGCATAATTTCATCCAGGGGGGCCAATCTGCGTCATTTCGGCCTGTCCCCGGCCGGCGGCAAGCACCTTCGGGTCACGGTTGCCAACGGTGACCGCATGGCATGTGAGGGCATTGCGCGGAATGTGCCCATCCGCATCGGCGATGAGGACTTCATCCGCTCATTGGGACCGGTGCTTTGGGACTGCGACACCCTCACTATGGTGTTCTAGCATCAGGGACATCATGTCACCTGGCAAGGAGTGCCAGGACCTTAGGTGCCAGCACCTCAGTAGGCTGTGGCCGTGGTCATGGCTGACCCGCGGCTACCCCTCCTGGACCGGCTGCAAGAGCAGCACAGCGACATCTTCGACGAGCCCATGGGGCTCCCTCCGGCACGCCCCTATGACCACCACATCCACCTGCTGCCCGGTATGGCCCCAGTGGTGGTGCGCCCGTACTAGTACCCGCACCTGCAGAAGGATCAGTTGGAGCGTCAATGTGCAGCTATGCTCGCCCAGGGGATCATCCGGCCAAGCATGTCCCCGTTCTCATGCCCATCCTCTTGGTGCGGAAGGCGGACAACTCGTGCCCTCAACGCCAAGACCTCCAAGGATAAGTTCCTGATCCTGGTGGTGGATGAGCTCCACAGGGCTCGCTTCTTCACCAAGCTCGACCTACATTCCGGCTACCACCAGGTGCGCATGCACCCTGAGGACATCACCAAGACGGCCTTCCGCACGCATCACAGCCACTTCAAGTTCCTGGTGATGCCGTTTGGGCTTTCCAATGCCCCGGCAACCTTCCAAGCTTTGATGAATGACGTCTTGCGACCATACCTTCGGCGGTTCATGCTAGTATTTTTTTATGATATTTTGACTTATAGTTCCTCGTGGGCCGAGCATCTGCAGCATGTCAACATGGTCCTCAACGCGCTTCGGGCACACCATCTCCACCTCAAGCGCTCCAAGTGCTCCTTTGGTGCATCGTCAGTGGCCAACTTGGGCCATGTGATCTCCGAGGGTGGGGTCGCCATGGACACCGACAAGGTTGCTACAGTGGCGCATGGCCTCCACCACGTTTGGCACGCGGGCTGCAAGGCTTCCTTGGCCTCATAGGCTACTACCGGAAGTTTATCCGGGACTTTGGCATCATCGCTGCCCCACTCAAGCGTCTCTTGCGGCGAGACGTGTTTGTGTGGGACGACAACGCGACGACTGCGTTTGAGGTGCTTAAAAGCGCTTTGACTATGGGCCCAGTTCTACAGATACCAACTTCGACGAGCCGTTTGTGGTGGACTGCAATGCTTTGGGTGCGGGGTTTGGCGCCGTCCTTCACCAGGGCGCTGGTCCAGACTTTGCTGCTCGCCACCTCAAGTTGGCCGCGTATGAGCATGAACTAATTGGGTTGGTCCAGGCAGTGTGTCATTGGCACCCATATCTGTGGGGGCGTCACTTCTTGGTTCGCACTAATCACTATAGTTTGAAGTTTTTGCTTGATCAACATTTGTCCACCCTTCCATAGCATCAGTGGATCAACAGGCTCTTTGGCTTCGACTTCTCTGTGGAGTACCGCCCGTGGCAGATGCTCTATCCTGCCGCGACATTGAAGAGGAGGCTACGGCACTTGGGGAGGCCACGGCTGCGTTGGCCATGTCCGGACCAACGTTCGCCCTCCTGGACGAAGTCAGGTGCGCCACAGCAGCAGCCCCGGACAGCCGCGTCCTGCTGGAGCAGCTCCAGGTGGGTGAGCTGGGGGACCCCTGGCGCATCTCCGACGGCCTGCTTCTCCATGGTTCCCGCGTCTTCGTGCCAAACCATGGCGATTTGCGCCAGCAAGTGCTCCTCTTGGCGCACTCGGCTGGCCACGAGGGCATCCAGAAGACGTTGCACCACCTCCGAGCTGACTTCTACATTCCTCACAATCGTGTGCTGGTCCAGGACTTGGTGCGCTCATGCACCACTTGTCAACACAATAAGACGGAGACACTAGGACTGCTATAGCCCCTCGATGTGCCCACCCAGGTGTGGGCAGATATCTCGATGGACTTCATCGAGGGACTGCCCAAGGTTGCAAGCAAATCGGTCATCCTCATGGTGGTTGATCGCTTCTGCAAGTACGCCCACTTCATTGTGCTCAGCCACCCCTACACTGCTACGTCCGTCGCTCGTGCCTTCTTCGACGGCATCGTTCGTCTGCACGGGTTACCACTGTCCATGTCCATCGTAAGCGATCGGGACCTCGTGTTCATGAGCCACGTTTGGTGAGACCTCTTCAAGATGGCAGGCGTCAAGCTGCGCATGAGCACAGCTTTCCATCCACAAACGGATGACCATTCGAAAGTGGTGAACAAGGTCATCGCCATGTACCTCCGCTGTGTGATGGGGGACCGTCCTCGTGCTTGTGTGGATTGGCTGTCCTAGGCGGAGTATTGCTACAATACCTCCTTCCACACGGCTCTTCATGCCATGCCATTCAAGGTTGTCTATGGTCATCCTCCGCCGCTGCTACTACCCTACACGCTGGGTACGACTCGCACCGAGGCTGCGGATGCTCTTCTGCAGTCTCGAGACGAGATTCTAGCCAAGGTGCGCCAACATCTTGTGCAGGCTCAGCAGCTGTCCAAGAAATACTATGAAGCCAACCACCGCGATGTTGAGTTCCAGGTGGGTGATTGGGTGTGGCTGCGGCTGCTCAACCGCACCACCCAGTCACTCGTTCCAGGGGCCAAGGGCAAGCTGGGTTCTCCCTACGCCGGGCTTTCTATGTCTTGGAGCGTATTGGCGTGGTGGCCTGTTGTCTACAGCTACCTGACAGGGCGCATCTTCGTGATGTCTTCCATGTGGGCTTGCTTAAGCGCCACATAGGCGACCTTCTAGCAGCGGCGGCCAGTCTTGTGCCCACTCTTGACGGCCGGTTTACTCCTGCTCCGGCTCGGGCACTGCGTGCCCAGTAGCGTCATGGCGCTTGGCAGGTGCTTATCCATTGGCATGGCTTCCCATAAGAAGATGCGACATGGGAGTGCGTCGACGAGTTTTGCTCCTTCTACCCGACTTCCAGCTCGAGGACGAGCTGTTTGAGAAGGCGGGGAGAGATGTTATGACCGGAATCCAGTATACAAGGAGGAAGGCCCTAGGTGGCTGACCCTGGGTCTGACCCTAGGACCCTGGGTCGGATCCATGGTCTGATCAGGGGCCCTGGGTCTGATCTGTGGTTGATCCATGGTCCGGTTTGACCATGGAGTCCAGGTCTGGGTCTGATACGTGGTCCAGTACCTTATTTATCTTATTCCAAGAATTAGAGATTATTTCTTATTATTTTCATAGAGAGAGTTATAAATACTTGTAAAGACTATTGAGATCAATTAAGCAGAAACATATTATTGTTTCCGGCTTCCTTTAGGGAGTCGGAAGATCACCCTGTGCCCTAGCCGCCTATTCCTCTTGCCCTACGCGCGCTGCTAGCCTTCACCCGCGAGATCATGGCGCCCCGCCGTGGTCCGTCGCGGTTCAAGCCTCGTCCGCCGATCACCCACCGCTACAATCTACGCTCGGTTAGGGGAGGAACCTCGGTTCCTATCAACCTGCAATGTGATGTACTGATGTGTCATCTTTCACTTTTTTCATTACCAAGGATTTGGCAATGAAATTATTAGGAAAAACAGAAAACATAATGTGGCCACAGTGGCAAATGGCCTCCCCAAATGGTGATCGTCGCACCATGATGGGAACTAAGACTAATCCATTGCACCACTCTTGATGTGTCATGTGTGTATGAATCAGCCCTCCATTCCTCACGGACAATGTATTCCTTTGTCTTTGTCACGAACACAGTATAAAAACCACATTTTTTGCATCCAATTGCCAGCATCCAGTCAAAGATAATACGGACTTCAGTAATTCTCGAATTATTTGAAAAAAAGATATATGATTTTTAAGGAAAACAAAACAGAGGTTATAAATAATTAAAATATCAAGAAGATAATCAAATATTTTTCTACGAATTTAAGCTCATTTTTCGTGCCATATTTTCTTTCCAATGTTGTCTGATTCAACATTGCAGCTCTGCTTGATTTCAGTGGATCACGATTTGCCGGATTGGAAGGCAAAACAGCAAATTCACGGCATTGCACCCGCCACCAAGCTCGTTCTCCTCTCTCATCCCAGAGCAGATATAGCCAGCATGGTAGGTACTTGCACGGTTCACTTGGCTCTTCACTGATGTCCTAATGAAGGACAAACACTCACACTCACACTCACAGTGAAACCAGCACTCCTGATGCTTTCGAAGCCTATAACTACACTAAACCACTGCAATTACCTCTCACATACACCTTTCTATTTTTTGGTTTTTTTTTTGCCAAAAACAAGACGTTCATCTCTCCCTCATGTCATATCTTGCAGCCTGTTTCTTGCTCCTTCAATCTATTTTATACTGAGTGAAAGAGATGGAACAACAGGCTTGTAATTTAATTGAATGGGCACCCAAAAGGCCACCACAGCACCAATAACGTTTCACGATATAAACCACTCACTCAGTTCTTTACTTCCGTCTTCTGTGTCTTTCGAGAGTTGAGGGATGGTGAAGCCTTAAAGGGAAATCCCATCAAGAGTGGTAGGGCGCATCGAGTTTAAGTGATCACTGTGAACAGAGATCTTGTAAAATAAAATTTTGTCAAAACCCCAAGAGGTTTCCAACAGCTATACAATGGGTAAAAATTTACCAACGCCATGCATTAACATTTAAAAATCTATCAACATGTAAGGTGATATTCCTCTGTAATCCTTCCTAAACCCATGTATCTGGCACAGAGCTCTCGTTTCTACATTACCAACTGCTACATGTCACAGGAGTAAGACTAACAAGAACGCGGGGATTTACATGCACAGCTGTGGGTAACCACAGTCAGCATCTTAATCAGAGAAATTGGCTTTGGATGAAGTCATGAACCCTGATTAGGAAGCTACAGAACTCCTCGTTCCTGGGTCCGAGTAACCTTTTATGACGATGCAGGAATGGCTAAAAGCAGCCCCGGCCGGTTGGGCTCTGTAGCCCCTGAACTCCAATGGGCTCTGTAACCTTTGTGACGACGCAAGATGAATGGCTGAAACCATGTGAGCCCCAGGTCGGACTCGTAGCCCCTGAACTCCAATAGTATCGTGCTTCAACTGCTGCTGTGCTCCTTTATTTATGGATTACAAGAGAGGGCACTATCACACAAGAATTGCAGGTATCTACTAGCATTTTGATTTGCAACTGGTTATTCAGTGCCTGTAATTTCATTGAATGGGCACCCACACCAGGCGACCAATCATTGCACTGAGGTTCCATCATAAACCGCTCACTCAGTTCGGTTTTTTTATTATTATTTTGAGGAAAGTGCTCACGCAGTTCGTTACTCTCAGCAAAACGCACCACTGATGTCAAGCCTCAGTAATGTTCATCGATATATATAGCCTCAGTAACGGTGAGCTAGGTTGGCCATCGATACACAATGTGTATCTTTTTTTCTTTGTCAAAAAAAAGGTACATAATGTATTTCTTTTTCTTTTTCTCTTTCAAGTATATAAACTAATTTTTATCATTCATACCTCAGTAATGCTCGAATTATTAAAAAAAGATACAATTTTAAGGAAAATGGGAGATGTTATAAATAATCAAATTCGCAACAGGATGTTAAATATTTTTCTACAAATTTGAGCTTGAGAAATCAGGGTGGACGCTGGACAGCTAGCAGTCCTCAGTCCTCACTTCTCACTAGCTCGCCTGCTGTCCTGTTCACGCAAACCTTCTTTGACACTCTCCAGCTCACTGAACCAAAATGTACCAGCTCAAGCTGGTAATCTAAGCGAGCAGTGTTTTCTACTCATTTAGATAATGAACAGAGCGAGCTCATTATCTAAACAAGCGGAAGAGAACGGAACTGAGCTTTTTCATCATCTACAGCTAGGTACTTGAATAGTTTTCTTGGCTCTTCACCGATGTCTTAACGAACAGAACCCATGGACAGTGAAAGGAGCACTCCTGATGCTTTCCAAGCCTACAACTCGACTAAGCCACTGCAATTACCACAGACGATCGCAGCTCATCTCTCTTTTTTGCCGAAAACAAAACGCCCATGTCCCTCATGCTTGCGACACTTGGTCCTGCTCCTGAAGCCTCTTTTTTATAGAGTGAAAGAGATGGCAAGAACACAACAAATGTGGGTAGCAATTGATTGCATTAGGTTGTTGAGTGCCTGTAATCTCACTCAATGGCCAGTTGGCCTTGGCCACTCACCAGGCCACCACAGCACCACTGATGTCTCATGATATAAACAGCTTACTAAGTTCGTTACTTCTGTGCCTTTTCAAAGTTGAGAGATGGTCAAGCCTTAAACGCATTGAGAGTGGCAGATTAGATAGGTGTAACTGTTTATGCACGCAATTGGCCATTCATTTAATCTAATCCTTTTTTTAATGCCAATGGGCTGCAAATTCACAACATGAAAAATGAAAAACCATGAAAAGAAACAGTAGTCCTACTTCCGTGGGAAAAATCAAGGTGGCAGGCTCTGGTGGACCGGCCTCTTGTATGGCATATAGTCCTGCGACGCATTCACTGACAAGCCCAACCTCGTTGACACGCCATTTCTGCCAGCTCTGCTCTATGCCAGTATGCCACTAGCTACCATGTTCAGGTCAACCTCAACAAAATCCACATACTTATGTGATGATTGACGACGATGGAGCCATCCCAACTATCCGGATGTAAAACATGGTGAATGCCAGTGGTAAGCGACTGCAACTTTCTGCCCTGGGACTGTGAAGAACCCTCCTGACTCCTTCCAAGCCTAGAGCACCTCATCTCTCTCTTTTCAGCAAAAACAAAACACCGATGTCTTGAATGTATGTCGTGCCCCTTCAAATGCTCTAGTGCTCATTTATTTATGGAGCAACAAAAGAGAGGAAAATAAATATAGGTACTAGCTAGCATTTGATTGCATCAATTCAGTGCGTGTAATTTCAATGAGTGGGCACCAGCCGGAGGCCACCACTGATGTTCCATGGTGAATTGTTCAAGCCTTCTAGGACAACCTCACTGAGCATGGTAGGAGATCAAGTTAAGTGATAACTATGAAAAAAAATCTTATCTAGCATGGGAGGGGTGAGATGAATGAGTTTCAATTTTTTGTGCTCATATAGTGTATTTCAAATTGAAAATATCTCCTAGCTTGACTCAGAAAATATACTAAAGTACTTATCCAGTAGCCTAAACCTCCATAACGTTTATATGCTCATTCACTTGGTGTTTTATGTAAAGATGTCTATGCTGTTTGATTTCATATACTCAAATATTGTTGAGTATCTGCAGTCTATCCTAACTTAGTTTGGGATGATACTTCTTCATGTTAATTCAGTTGTATGATATTCATAGTTGATGAACTGTCTTCCTGCTCATTATATGATATTAGTTCAGTTGGAGCAACTGAACTCATGTTTATTCAGTTGCTTAGTTCAGGCCAAGATTCATATATTGCTTCAACCATTTGGTAGCATCAGGTACCATCAACCAACCTTGGGAAGCTAAGATCAAACAATGTTTATTCAGTTGCTTATGCGACTACTAAAAGAACAAAATATACACATAATAAATATATTAGGTGAAACATCCGAAGATTTATCCTGAAAAATTGGTAAAAGAAACCCATCCTATCATGTAGATTGGTTGCCTAAGGGGTCAAGAACTACTAAACCCTAGACAACTTATACTATACACAGGAGCAAGAGAGCATGGTCGAGGAGCGTCCACCTGCAATGTGATGCACTGATTTATCATCTTTCACATTTCTTTTTTGTTACTAGAAATTTGACAACGAAATTATTTGATCTTATGCTCATCTAAAGAAGTTAACTCCATGAATATCACTACTACTGTTGGGACCGAGTCCCAACAGGTTTAGAGTGAGGGCAGAACAAGTGGTCCAGACAGTCCTTCTCTCTTTGTATTAAATAAAGAAATTACAATGTGGGCCCGATGGCAGGAGATCCTGTAGCCATCAATGAACCCCCCTCCTTGATTACACAGGGGGCAGGGTTATTTATAGTGACTCCTCAGCTTAAGATTGAAAGTACAAGCGTGCCCCAACGGGAGATTCAAAACCCTAGACGCTGAATCTATTACATGTGGGCCTTCTAAGGGCGAGCTTGTCTGACACTTTGTCGCCATAACACATGGGCCACGGCCCATCATCTCCCTTGGGAGGCCCAGCATGTCCGCTTGTTGGCGATCAGCCTCAGCTCGGCCCATCTCATCACCCTGCCGACGTTATCTTGAGACGTTTCCACCTCCGCACCAGACCTCCGCAGGAGTCGACGGCTAGGATGATGACCTCCGCGAGCATGGGAAGCGACGCCACCGGGCCTCCGTGTCGGACCTCCGCAGGAGTTGATGGCTAGGATGAAGACCTCCGCGAGCATGGGAAGCAACGCCACCGGGC
>CM041647.1:10339834-10402533 GCA_023333625.1 Bothriochloa decipiens
GGATGAAGACCTCCGCGAGCATGGGAAGCAACGCCACCGGGCCTCCGCGCCGGACCTCCGCAGGAGTCGACGGCTAGGATGATGACCTCCGCGAACATGGGAAGCAACGCCACCGGGCCTCCACGCCGGACCTCCGCGGGAGTCGGTGGCTAGGACGATGGACCTCCGCTGCCGACCGCCTCCACGGTGCCTCCTTGGCGGAGGTCCTACCTCCTGGAGTGTTGGTTTTGGATCCTGCGAATACAGATATGAAAGGAATACTAGATTCGTAGGTTAGTCTCCACAATGGAGGTAACAAGCCTCTTCAGCCTCGGGGCGCATCCCCAACAACTACCAAAAAATTATGGGGGATAGGCCCAAAAAAAATTAATGGGGACGGGCGCAAAGTGTCCCTGTCTCCAAAAATATGTTGTAGTTTTTAGAGATGGACAATCTATTTACAAATACTCGCAAAACAAGTGTCACCTAATTAAAATCATTAACGCGGGTCTGAAATGTTGACCATTTACAGCAGGCCTGGAGCTGTTAAGAGGCCCACCTAATAATAATAGCCCAAAAGCTCGTATAAATCGATTGGCTCATCTCATACCGATATCGATGTCATAGTATATATAAACAAGAAACCTTAAAACCCTAGAATGCACTCTTTCTCCTGGTTTCCGCTTACCTTCTCTCTTTTGTGCACGCCCTCTCCCAGCAGCATCCACCACTCCTCCCTCACCGCCCCCACTCCTCTCTCGCCTACTCCTTCTCCCATGTAGTCGGTGGCTAGGCAAGTGCCTAGGGGCGATGGATCGCTCAAGCATGCTCGCGGTGATGCCCCCCACACGAATATACAAGGAGGGCAGCAGCAGATCTATGAGTGTGCTCCTCTCTCTCTCTCTCTCTCTCTCTCTCTCTCTCTCAACCTCTTTGAGGCGGCGACGGTTGATCTAAAGAGGAGGTGGTTCAAGGTGCAGATCGAGAAGGTGCGGCAGTGTGGCAGCAGACCGGGCAAGGTGTGTCCAGGGTAGCGAGCCCAGCTGGTAGGTCTGGTTTTTTTCTCTTTATTGGTGGAGGACGATAATTAATTAATTAATTAAGGTATGGCGATTAAATGACATAAAAGGCAAAATATTATTCAAAATAAGGTCCTTTATATGACAAAAGTAGCCTTTATGCGCATTCAATATTTAGTAATTGTCAGGTACAAAATATAGAAACATGAACATAGATATACATACATAGGCATAAAGTCCTCAAATCTGCATTCTATCAACTCCAATTCATTAATTAACATGTAAATGCACAAATGGTAAATAATGTTATTCCAAATTTATTGACCACGTTCAAAAGGCAATTTTTTTGTTTTACGACACGTTCAAAAGGCAATATGTACATGGAGATTTGGCATTGCCTGGATCTTTTCTTTTGAATCCATCTTTATTTAATTATTATTATGTCCATTATGGTTCACAAATTAAGCAACCAAATCAAGTAGTTGACCGATAATTTTTAAACAAACAAGACGAATAATAAACCGACGTACGTAATGAGTGCCGAGTCGCTAGTGCAGCCCACATTTCGCTACACTCTGCAGTTCGGCATTGTAGCATCAATATGCTTACGTCCCATTAGAAAAGGCCCATCTAGCCTTTGTGTGAAATGCAGCCCGATAACAGGTTGTTCTTCGTCGGCATGTTAGCATGATTTAGACTTCAATAGCTCCAGACCGAGATTCATGGCAAACATTATTCAGAGAGGTTCCCCGGCGAACTCGAAGGAATGGAGACCGCCATAGCCAGACATACAAAGTCCTTCGCCCCTGACAGTGGCGAAATGAGAGACGGCAGTGGTGCCCATCTGTGTTGATCGTTTTGCCCGTCTCTAAAGTTTGTTTTGGTATAGACCTGAAGAAAGGATAATTGAAGGATCATGGAGACGCCAAAACTGCAGATATTTTCAAGACATTTAATGTGATTCAATAGAAGCACAGTTCCCTTCTTTCTCCTAAACAAACAGAAAAATAATTTTTTACATACAAAGAAGAGCAGGCAACATAATATAATACCACAGTGGCATTGGCAAATGGCCAACCCCACTGGCCACTGTCGATCGTCAGATCAGGACGGGGACTATGATCCATGACACCACTCTTGATGGGTGTGTTTGGATCAGCCTTCCATTCTCATTCTGAAACGTATTTCGTTTCCTTTTTCCACATTTTCCTCATTCATTAGCCAGAAACCAGCAATGGTGCAGCACGGTCTTAATGAAAAACAGATGTTATAATTAACTAAAATCGCAACATGAAACATGACATTGCCCCGTTTCCTGTCTTATTTATTCACAGAAAAAATTCCTGTCTTATTTCCTTTCCAGAGTTTCAGATTAAACATTGCAACTGACTTGATTCCAGTGGATCACAGTTCGTGGGGTTCAAAGGCGCTGCAGTGACTTGGCGCAACTTGGCGGCGTTGGCTCAACACCAAGCTCTGCTTTCTCATCCCCGACAAGATGTGGCCATCATTTTAGGTACTTGCACGGTTTTCTTGCCTCTTCACTAATGTATCAAGGAACGCCACCCATTAAGAGGAAACGAGCACTCCTCCTGATGCCTTCCAAGCCTACAACTACACTAAGCCACAGCAACTACCTCAGGTGAACTCCTCATCTCCCTTTCGAAGCCTGCACTATGCCTTGCACTCTTGCTCCTTCAACTTCTTTTATAGAGTGAAAGAGATGGCAATATCACACAGGAAATGTAGGTAGGTACTAGCATTTGATTTGGTTCAGGTTATTCAGAGCCTGTAATTCCATTGAATGGGCACCCACCAGGTACTAGGCCACCTTAGCACCACTGATGTTCCATGATAAATCGTTCGCTCAGTTTATTACTGTCAACAAACCGCACCAAGCCTCTGAGCGTGGTACGGCTGACATCAAGTGATAACTCATAATTGTTGCTCAGGTGAAACACACAAGTGATGAATTGGACTCAGGATTTAGGTGGCAGCAATAGCCATAGCTGCCTTTAGCTTCATTATATTGGAAATAGTAAACTTGGTGCATAAAAAAGCATCCCAACTCACTACTACAGAAACGAATATGCACGGCGTTACACTTTTGCATTCCGTGGTGGGCTATTATTTTTGTCCTCTACGGTAAATCCCATGAATACCGCGGCGAGCATTTTTAATTTACCGTGGCGGGCACTTTTACTCACCATGGTAAATCGATTTACCGATGTTCGTTACGGAAAATACACTATTAACCGTGGTGGGCATCTTAAGCACGATGGTAAATTGATTTACCGTGACACGCACATTATAACGCCCGCCGTGGAACAGGTCATGGCCCAATGAGCTCAGGCGTGGCCTAATCTGGCGGACACATATATAATGTGACTTTAGGGTTTCGGGTCTCTCCACCTTACACTCTCTCCCCCGGCTCCTCTCCTTTCCTCCTCGCGGTACCCTCTCCTTTTGTCCCCATGCGCGAGTTCACTCCTTCCCTCCCCACGCCGTCTCTCTCCTTCCCTGTCTCCGGCTCTCACTCTCTCCCTTCGACCCTCCCTCCACTCTCTCACGGTGAAGGGCCAGCCGAGGACCACGCACTGATCGAGGGCGGTGCAGCCCCAGCTAGCAGCGGCAGGCACGAATTGAGGGCGGTGCGGCATCAACCGTCGGTGGCGGCGCAGATCGAGGGCGGGGAGGCCAGTCGCTCCATCTCGAGTGCGCAAGAGCTAGCGCTCTAACTCCCTTTGACCCTCTCCATCTCCTCCAGGCGGTGCTGCAGCAAGGCAGGGCCACGGCCATGGCCGGCCTAGATCCGCAGATCCGGCGGCCACCACCATCTCCTCCATCCGCGGATCTGGGGGGCGTGAGCGGATCAGGCTGCAAGAAACCAATTCCGCCCGTTGCGGAAAATATTTTGCATAGTAGTGCCTACTACAACATATTCTAGCTGCAAAAAGGAGATACTAGGCATATTCTAGATGCTAATAAGGTAGAAGGTCGGTACAGTTTTAGCAAACTCAGAAATTAACTAGATACATAGGTAAAAGGACTAAGGCTTAGCTCTCAATTCTCCCCCTAAGCCTTGTGCTCAGCCCAATCCTTCCTCACATCTCCTGGATCTTTGTTCTTCCCAGTGACTAGTCAGAAGTGCTGATATGGTTGGCCTTCACACTCCCATCTTCCAGAAGTGTTCGCTCCTCTCATAAAACGCTGGGTTTTTGGCCAGAGCTAGAGCAGACTTGTTATCCACACTTAGTGTGACTGCTTCGACACCTTGACAGCTCATAGAGCTTGAGTAGCAGCAGAGGCAATGGCAGCTTCACAGCTTGACAGAGCCACCGGTGACAGCGATCTCATAAGACACTTTCCGAGGAAGAACATGGTTCCTGAAATTACATCCTGATGCTTTCCAAGCCTACAACTACACTATGAAATTACCTCAAACGAACACCTCATCTCCGTTTTGCAGTCTGCACTGTGTCTTGCAATCTTGCTCCTTCAACTTCTTTTATAACGAGTGAAAGATATTGCAATATCACACAGGATATGTAGGTAGGTACCAGCATTTGATTGGCATCAGGTTATTCAGTGCGTGTAATTTCATTGAATAGGCACCCACCAGGCGACCACTGCACCAATAATGTTCCATGATAAAAAGCTTACTCAATTCGTTACTGTCAACAAACCGCACCAGTGATTTCAAGCCTTCGAGGGCAATCTCATCGAGCGTGGTAGGGCTGACATCAAGTTTAAGTGATAACTGTGAACAAATCTTGTAAAATAAATTTTAGCAAAACCATATATACTCCCCTTTTTCCTAGATGGCAGATCAAGTTCGATAAGCAATACATTTTGGGATAAATTAACCAATGCTTGCATTAAAAACCCATCAACTTGCTATTCTTCTGTAATCAATGCCTCCCAAAACCATTTGTCTGCCACAGAGCTGTTTACATTATCTTGTATAACCTCAGCTCAAAAAAGTTAAACAAAGCAAAAGTCCTAAACATTATCATGTATAACCCCAGAACCAACCGCTACAAGTCACAGGAGTAAGACTAACAAGAACACAGGGATTTCCTTGCGTAGCTGCGGGTAACAGCAGTCATGAGTTATGACTTCATCCCAAGCCGATTGCTCTTCTTTTTTTGCGACAAAAGAAGGGAGAAGTCAGCTTGGGATGAAGCCATGATATTCAATCAATTGGGAGCAGCTAATTCTTCATGTTTGTGTACTCGACCAGTTGTTCAGTTCAGGTCAAGGCCATATATTGTTTCTGCCTTTTGGTAGCATCAGGTACCATCAACCAACCTTGGGAAGCTAAGACCAAACAATGTTTCTTCAATTGCATATGATTCATTGAAAGAATGAAATGTACAAATAATGAAGAGTAAATTACACCCAATATACAACTTGTGTGGTTGTATCGTTTTGATAAACATATGCATTGACTTGTTGAATATATGTGCACGCTCTCTCACTATCACATAATGGTTCATCAGATAGATCATAGTTGTAGCTCCACTATGTGACTGTCACATGCTCATTAGTGTAAACCACTAGTAAGTCATAAGACACTGTGAATTTCCACCCAAAGACTGTGAAGAGCCCTCCTGACTCCTTCCAAGCCTAGAACTACATAGCAATTGACTAGGAGAACACCTAATCTCTCTTTCCACCAAAATCGTGCCCCATCAAAAGCTCTAGTGCTCCTTTTATTTATCGAGTAACAAAAGAGAGGGCAATAATTGTAGGTACTAGCATTTGATTTGAATCAGTTTTTTTTTAAAATAAAAGGCAATAGCTCTGCCACTCAATTAAGTAAGGGTACAGAAGTTTATGTACAAAAGGCACCCCATGGTGCTGGTGCCACACACTACGATCCTAGGATTGGAACAGAGCAGGCAAGTTACACCGCTAATGTTAATTATCCATCAAAGGATACAGCCCTGTCTTTGCATGATATCCTATTTTGTCACTGAGGCCACACGCTGAACCGTTTTCTGTTCGTGTTCAAAGATCTTTCTATTTCTCTCCTTCCATAGGTTCCATACAATGTAAATGACGGTTCCGTTGAACCTCCTTCGATCCTGCTTTGGCACCTTGCTTGCTGCGTCCTCCCACCATTTGGCAATGGATGTTGGGTCTTGTTGTGGGAGTTGGATATTGAGGTTTTCTCAGGCCAACACTCGGTCCCAAATGGCTCTTGCAAAAGGGCATAGTAAAGAGAGGTGCACTCCTGGATTTTAATCAGGTTATTCAGTGCGTGAAATGGCACCGGCCAGCAGCCACCACACTGATGTTCCATGATAAATTGCTCAAGCCTTCTAGGCCAACCTCATTTAGCTTGCTAGGGATGAGATCAAGTTAAGTGATAACTATGAAGAAAATCTCATCTAGCATGGTAGGGGTTTCAAATTTTTGTGCTCATGTAGTATATTTCAAATTGACAATGCCTCATAGCGTAACTCAGAAAAGACACTAAAGTAATCCAGTAGCCTAAGCCTCCATAATGTTTATATGCTCATTCATTTGTGCTTTTATGTCAAGATGTGTGTGCCCCCTGACTTCATATACCCAAATATACGAACGTAACTTGGATTGGGAAACTGATACTTCGTGTTAATTCAGTTGTATGATATTAATAACCCATGAACTGTCTTCCCATTCATTGTGTGATATTTGTTCAGTCGGGAGCAGCTGACTTCATGTTTGTTTACTCAGTTGCTTAGTTCAGGCCAGGATTTCATATTACTTCTGCCATTTGGTAGCATCAGGTACCACCAACCAACCTTGGGAAGCTAAGATCAAACTGTTTTTATTTAGTTTCTTGGACGATTATTAAAATAGAAAAAAATGTACACATAATAAATTAGGAGAAACATCTGAACATTTATCCTAAAAATTTGGAAAAACAAACCCATCCTGCTGTTTGGTGGCCGGATCGGGCATGGCCGGGATAGATCCAGCTGGCACGCAGTGGCAGCTCTACTTAGTGGCAGTGATGACCATTGTGCCTGGCAACTGGGGGCCGGCAACCTTCGACATCCACAGTGGCAGCTCTACTGAGTGGCAGTGGTGGCCATTGTGCCTGGCAACTGCAGGCAACCTTCGACATCCGCAGTGGGCCGTCAATGGCGCCTAGTTTTCCATTTATGATAGAGTTGGCGGCCTTCATGGCTAAATCCATTTATAGGCCTCGATGTCGGCCAATGTATGGCATAACGACATCGCTATCAGTGGGCAATCGCAGTGTTTGAAGGCTTTGATGGTTGCTCACTACCCTGTTTCGATGGTGATGATGCCTATGGGCGCCACTTTTCTCATTGGAGGCGTTGTCTCAACCCCATTGTTCTTTTACCGCGGATCTCTCTGGATGGAAACCAGCACCAGTGTCTCTGGTTGGCCAATGATGGCATCTTTAGATGTCATTCTCTCGTTGGAGATGTGGCTTTTGGAAGATCTCTTGGGTTGTCGACTTTGGCACCGGCATCGTAATGGTGATTCCCTTGCACATCAGGTGCTTCGTGTCATTGCCAAGAAACAATATACGGAGTCTCCAATGGTGGTCGATGTCCTACGGTCTTTTAGTACCCTTGTTGGGTCTAGCATACATGTTTTGGTGACGATTTCTTGACTTGGTGGTCGTAGTTCATTCAGAAAGGTGGAGTTTGTTATTTCAATGTTTTTGGATCTATCTCAAGCTCAATTTTCGTTTTCTCTAGTGTGGTGAAACATGTTCTTTTGGAGTTGACTTCAAATAGCAAGTTAGAATGCCGTGTAAGACTACTCGAGTTCCTTGCTAGGGATGTCATTTCTTTGGTCGTTGCTTTTGTCTTTAGATTTACCAAAGTTGTCTAGTGTCTTGGCCATATGCGCTTTGGGACATATGTCTTACTTATAGAACTGGCTATCTCTTATAATAATTATAGTCTGTGCATCCTCTATAGAGTATGACTAAAGCCGAAATATACTTTCCATTGTTTTAAAAAAGAGGTCATGAACTACAAAACCTGAAGTCCTAGAGAGCTTGGATTCTAGTGTATAATTGATAAACTATACACACGAGCAAGATCAGAGCAATGTGATGCGCTGATGTATCATCCATCACATTTGTTTTTATGATTTGTTGGGGGAGCAACCTCCGCCAGGAGCCCCCATGTAGCTCCGCGGCCCCACCAGGGGCAAGACCATCAACCCGACACACATAAGAGATGGGAAGCTCCGCCCCCCATGCCACTCCGCGCCGACAGCACATCAAGACCTCTAGCAAGCATCGGCAGTGAAGGTTTTGACAACGGCTTGGCAAGCGCTATCAAGACAGCCGCTTGGCTCATGCATTGCAGGTACTGGAGGTCCAACGAGAACAGAGGACAGCACAGAGCAGTGATGTGACCATCATCGATGAAGATGGTCAGGATGAAGAAGAGCTGGTCAGGCAGCTCGGCGAGCTCAATGAGCGCATCGCGGCAAGCAAGAGGCAGCTGGACCAAATCAACAGGAAGAATTGAACAGCGGCCACCAGACGCAGAACCGAGCAGGCAGCAGCAGAGCTTCGCAAGATTGAGCAAAGCATAGCAGCAATAGAAGCCAAAGCCAATGCCAGTGGCGGAGTTTTGCGAGCTCCACCTCCGCCGTCGCCAGTCAACCTCCGCCTGTCCAACAGCATGAGCACCAGCGTCAAGACCCCCACCCACCACTCCCAGATCCAAACCTTCGTGCCGACATGTTGTATCCGGGTGCAAGCCAAGCTCTGCACGATCAACCTCCGGGAGCCAGAGCCAACCACCGCCTACCAGTCTATGACTCCAAGTCCCCTCTCTCATATGACCTCCAGACCACCGACTGGCCACTGAGATTCAACTTGCAGCACCTACCACGGTACGACGGACACACTGAGCCAAGGCAGTGCCTCATGAGTTACGAAGCCACAGTTTCCGCAGCCGGCGGAGACGAAGACACCATGGCCAAGGCCTTCGTCATCGTAACCAGAGACATTGCTCAGTCCTGGTACAGCCACCTTCGCCCGGGGTCCATCCACTGCCAGGACAACCTCCGCGAGAGGCTATGCACAAACTTCAAAGCGGTCAGCAAGTCCACCGCCAAAGCAACGGCCCTCCTCAGCTGCAGGCAAGGATTCGACAAACCGCTGATTCATCCAGACCAAGAACCGTACCCCCGGCATCACAGACAAGATCATGATCATTGCTGCCATCAGCTGCATCCAGTCGGGGCCCTGTTCAGCCAAACTGTCCAGGAGAGAACCCAAGACCCTCGCCAAGCTGTATGACATCATGGAAAAACAAATCCGGGCAGACAACGACGAGCGCGTCAAAACCCAGTCATATCAACTCCTGCGCCAGCCACCGCAGCACCAGCAGAGAGACCACAATTTCAACCCCCGCAATGACCGCAATGAGAACCCTTGCGTAGGGCAAGGCAACATCAACGCTATCGACAATGCACCACACCAGCAAACAAGATAGAACCCCCGCCAAGCGAGATTGCCAGTACTGCAAGCAGATCGCAGGCCGACCAACCCCAACCCCCAGAGGCAGCAGACACAGCAGGGGCATTACTGCCACTTCTGCGGCTCAGAGAGCGACCATTACATGAAGCATTGCGTCTACTTTGCCAAAGGGGTCGAATACAGAGACAGCCTAGCCGGCGTAGCACCTCCGGTGGGCACAGTCAACCGAACAAGGAGAGGACACCCAAACCCTCAGAACCGGCACCAAGGCCACAACCTAAACAACCAAGCCCACCAGCCAATGTACCACCAGCCATTCTAATACCCTCAGTCGGGCCTCGCTCACCACTACCAGGGACAAGTCCACCACCCGCAAGCCTACTACCCCAGCCAAGAGCAGCAGCACTATGCAGTCCAAGCTCCTCCACAACTAGCTCAAGCCCAGGCCTTGCCACCGCCACCTCCGCTATCATCATTGCCAGCTCTGTAACTGGTCAAGGCTGAAGTCGAGCCCCAGGCGGCCATAACAGCAGTAAACGATCTGACATCGACATACGGCGTCATCCTGGCCATCACTGGTGGCTCCAATGAGGACCATGGTAACAAGAGACAGTGAAGAGAGCACTTCAGGTGGGTTCAACACATGGCTACCAAAGGGCCACATAAGAATGCACATTGGTCCCATGTACCAATCACCTTCGATGGGTCCGACCTCAAGCTCAAGTAGTTCCCTCACACAGACACCATGGTCATTGAAACCAACATCAGAGGACCGTCACAAAGATTCTAGTCGATAACGGTAGCTCGGCCGACATCTTGTTCACATTAACCTTCGATGGTATGAAGCTCAATAGAAACCAGCTCTAGTCAGCAAGGCATCCACTGTTCGGTTCGGAGGTAAAAAGGCCCAAGCAATAGGCAAGATCACGTTACAAGTCTCCTTCGGCGACAAGCGCATCTCCAGAACAGAGCACATAACCTTTGACATGGTCGACATGCCTTACACCTACAACGCCATCTTCGGCAGAGGCGTCATCAACCAGTTCAATGCCACCATTCACCCGGGTTACCTATGCATGAAGATGCCTGCTCCCGAAGGTATCATCGCCATGTACGGAGACCAATCGGCTGCCAGATTGGCAGAGGAAATGGCAGCTCTAGGGCAGAAGAACGTACACTGGCTACAAGAGAAGGAAGAGAGAGAAGCACAAGAAGAGGAGAGAAAGGAGCAGCGCGAAGCCGAGCTGAAGGTGGATGAGTCTTGGTTACCCTCGTGTGCCCAGCCCGAGGAAGAAACAAAGAAACTCCAGTTGTTCCCCAATAACCCAGAGAAGAAAGTCATCATCTCCGCCCTGCTGGACAGTGAAACTGAGGCTCTGCTAATCCAGTTTCTTCATGACAACAGCGATACCTTCGCCTGGTCCGCCTCCAACCTCACAGGCATAGACAGAGGACTCATCGAGCACAACTTGCACATCAAAGAGGGCTGCACCCCAGTAAAGCAAAAGCTCCACAAAATGTCAGAGGAAAGAAAGCAGGCCGCCAGGGCGGAGCTCAACTGCCTGCTGGACGCGGGGGTGATACGCCCAGTAAAATACCCGACCTGGCTCTCCAACATCTTCCTAGTTCAGAAGAAGAACCTCAAATGGCGGATGTGCATCGACTTCACCAACCTAAACAAGGCATGCCCAAAGGACGACTTCTCACTGCCAAGAATAATCACCCTCGTCGATGCGGCACCAGGATGTGAGCTCCTGTCTCTGCTCGACTGTTTCTACGGATACCACCAGATTTGGATGAACAAAGAAGACAAAGAGAAAACAAGCTTCATCACGCCCTTTGGCACATATTGTTTTTGCAAAATGGTCGAGGGCCTTCGCAACGCAGGCCCAACCTTCGCACGCACAACGGCGGAGGTGTTCAAGGATGACCCCTTAGTCTCAGCTTACGTTGATGACATCATCGCACAAAGCAAGCTCAAATCAGATCACATTGACAATCTGGCCAGAACCTTCGCCAACCTCAAGCAAGCGAAGCTCAAATTGAACCCAAAGAAATGCGTGTTCAGAGTCAGCAAGGGAAAACTGCTAGGCTGCTTGGTTTCGGCCAGGGGCATCGAAGCCAACCCAACCAAGATCGACGCCATCTTCACCATGCAACCTCCAACCTCGAAGAAAGCAGCCCAACGCCTCACTGGCAGACTAGCTTCGCTCAGTAGATTCATTTCACAGTCAGCAGAACGAGGGTTGCCATTCTTCAAAGCTCTCAAGGGCTCCAAGCCATTCAATTGGGGGCCAGCGTAGCAAACAGCCTTCGAAGACCACAAGAATTACTTGGTCAAGTTATCAACCCTCGCCAACCCAACCCCCGGGGAGCCGCTGCTCCTGTATGTGGCCACCTCGCCCCATGCTGTCAGTGCGGTACTAGTAAAGGAGACCTCAAACGAACACCAGAAGCATCAAATCTCAATCTACTATGTCTCGGAGATCCTTGAAGGCCCAAAGAAGCACTACTCCAAGCTGGAGAAGGTAGCCTATGCGGTGGTCATGGCCCCCAAGAAATTGGAGCATTACTTCTAGTCTCACCCAATCACAGTACCTTCGCTGTTCCCCCTCGACAACATATTCAAAAACCCTGAGCAGTTGGAAGAATAGCCAAGTGGGCCACCTAGCTGAGTGACTACACCATAGCCTTCGTCGATAGAAACACGATCAAGTCCTAAGCACTCGCAGATTGGACCCCCGACCGACACAACAAGGCAGACGAAGTTGAACCCCGTGGACAGTGCACGTTGACAGAGCTTGGGGGACCACGTGCGTGGGCACCGCGGCCATTCTGCCCTCACCCTCGGGCATGAAGCTTAGATACACAGCGAGGCTGGAATTCCCCTGCACCAACAACTCCGCCGAGTATGAGGCAGTCATCCTCGCTCTCACCAAGCTTCGCACCATGTCAGCACGCTGCGCAGTCATCAGGACAGACTCTCAGGTCATAGCAAGTCACATTGAAAAATCATTCAAGGAAAAAAACCGGAGCTCCAGAGGTACCTGCAACTCATCCGAAAAACCAAAACTTTCTTCCTGGGCATCACAACCAAATCCATCCCCCAGAGCGAGAACAAAGAAGCCAATGAGCTAGCGAAGGCCGTGGCTCAAGCAACCCCATTACCTCCAGACGTCCTCTATGAATCCCTCACCTTCCCCGCAATCAAAGGCCACATACCACCATTGAAGCAAATCAATGCCATACACAGCGAAGATTAGAGAGCCCCAATCACAGCCTACATCAAAGGTTACCTCGAGCCCAATTCCAAGGAAGAAGAAAAGCGAATCACACAAAGGGCGCGAGGATACAAGATCGTAGACCAACAACTCTACAAAGCCTCAGTCATCGCGCCCTGGCTGAAGTGCATCAGCACCGGTGAAGGCATCACGATACTCAAGGAGATACATCGAGACATATGCGGGTCACACAGCAGCCCCCCGTGCCTTGGTGGGCAAAGCCTTTAGGCAAGGCTTTTACTGGCCAACAGCCCTGGCGGATGCCACCTCTCTCATCCAACACTGCGAAGGTTGTCAGATGGCCGTGCACCACTCAAACAGGCTAGGAGCTCCAATGACAACGATCTGCCCGACCTGGCCCCTCCAACGAAGGGTGATGGATGTAGTCGGCCCATTGCCAACTGCCCCGGGAAACCTCCACTACGTGGTGGTCGCGGTGGAGTACTTCCCAAAATGGATCGAAGCCAAGGCCCTCGCCATGATCACCTTCACCATAGTCTAGAAGTTCTTCTGGTAACAAGTCATCTGCCACTTCGGTGTACCAAGAAGCCTGACTGTTAACAACAGAACCCAATTTGACAGCTTCGCGTTCAAGGAATTCTGCTTCCAAATCAGCACCAAGATTTGCTTCACGTCGGTCCGACACCCTCAATCCAACGGCCTCGTCGAAAGAGCCAATGCCATCATTCTGGAAGGAATCAAGAAGAAGCTCAAAGATAAGCCCCTCGGCAAATGGGCCGAGGAACTCACACCTGTGGTTTGGTCACACAACACCTCCAACTACAGGGCCACGGGCATCACGCCCTTCAAGCTGCTCTTCGGCAAGGAAGCTGTCCTCCCAGAAGAGCTTCGTCATGGATCACCAAGAACGACATCCAAATCCGCCGCACAAGATGAAGCCCTCGACAAAGATCTCCTTGAAGAAACAAGATGCCTCGCCGTCAACAACCTTCACCGCTACCAAGGTGAAACCCAGAAGTTGAGAAATAAGAAGGTCGAGCCTTGCAACGTCCGCGTAGGCGACATGGTGATGATCAGGAAGCCAAATGTGAAGATGGCAGGCAAGCTACAACACAAGTGGCTCGGCCCCTTCGTCATCACCAAAACCACCAGGCCAGGCTCTTTCCACCTCCAAGACGCCGACTGTAATGATCTACCCCACACCTGGAACGTCAATGACCTTCGTAAGTACTATCCATAGCGGCACTCATAGAATGTAACTTTACTTTCCGCAACTCTCTTTTCTTTCCAGAACTTCACTGCACTCTTTTTCCTCATGTCGAAGCGCGAGGTTTTTTAATGAGGCAAGCAATCATGTAATAAAGCTTTATTTTCACCACAACCTTCATTGATTCTTTGACGCTGAAACAGGCGATGCCCAAGGCCCGCCCTCATCAGTAACCATTGCTAAAGACAAGGATTGCCCCAGGACAACAACCGACACCAGTCGAGGGTCGCCCCGGCGCAATCCTCTGCCTCCAAAAGCAAACCACACCTCAACCCTTAGAAAAGGGCGAGGCGCGGAGGTCAAACAAAATAGCAGACCCCCGCCAGTCGGGCCAGGGGCTGCCTACAAAAGCAAACCCCACCTCGACCCTCGAAAAGGCCGAGGTGGGGAGCTCAAACAAAATAATAGACCCCCGCCAATTGGGCCAGGGGCTACCCCCAAAAGCAAACCCCACCTCGACCCTCAAAAAGGGCGAGGCGCAGAGGTCAAACAAAATAGCAGACCCCGCCAGTCGGGCCAGGGGCTACCTATAAAAGCAAACCCCACCTTGACCCTCAGAAAGGGCAAGGCACGGAGGTCAAACAAAATAGCAGACCCCCCGTCAGTCAGGCCAGGGGCTGCCTACAAAAGCAAACCCCACATCGACACTCAAAAGGGCGAGGCGTGGAGGTCAAACAAAATAGCAGAACCCCACCAGTTGGGCCAGGGGCTGCCTACAAAAGCAAACCCCACCTCGACCCTTGGAAAGAGCAAGGCGCGGAGGTCAAACAAAATAGCAGACCCCCGCCAGTCGGGCCAGGGGCTGCCCCTAAAAGCAAACCCCACCTCGACCCTCGGAAAGGGCGAGGCGCGGAGGTCAAACAAAATAGCAAACCCCCGCCAGTTGGGCTAGGGGCTGCCTCCAAAGAAAACCCCACCTTGACCCTCGTAAAGGGCATGGCACGGAAGTCAGAACCCGAGTCACACCACCGCCATTGCAACCACCAGCAAAAAATAACTCAGCCCACCAACTCCAACCACCACTATAACCTCAGTGGACATTCCCAATTATTCACATTAACAACCACCCCCTGACTCCTAGCCTATAAAGCCCTGCTGCCCCAAAACCTGCTTCACCAAAAGGATCCAAGATAAGCACACCCCCCAATCAACCATACATAGCCTAAACACCACTAATCCCAAACCAATTAAGAATGCGAGGCATCAGGATCGTGCACAAAAAAGAGCCCGACGGCCGAGGGTGTGAACTCTCAAGCCCACCCAACATGATCCGCAGGACCCCAACAGACACCCACCCACCAACTGCAAAGCG
Source organism: Bothriochloa decipiens (assembly GCA_023333625.1). Lineage (NCBI taxonomy): Eukaryota > Viridiplantae > Streptophyta > Magnoliopsida > Poales > Poaceae > Bothriochloa > Bothriochloa decipiens. Next base: position 10,355,124 of record CM041647.1, read on the forward strand.
TGTGGGAACTACAGCGTTCAACCAAAACCACTGCGACCTCCGCACCAACCGCCAGCGAGGTCTATGCCAAGAAGCGCAAAACCTTCCTGTACCTCTGCCCACTCATACCCACCACCAACCACCGCCCCCAAACAACCCACGGCTTTATACAGTCACACATAGAATCATATCTTGGTGGCTGCTGCATGGTAAATATTCGACGGGAATCCAGGAAAAGTAGCGCTTGAACCAAAATTCGAGCACCAACAAGCGGCTCAGCATGTGCACGGTTCTAAATTTAGACCACTGCCGGCTGCCGCGAAGCTACTGTGCCCCTAGGCACAACCGTCGCTAAAGCACCCCCGACAACCAAGGTGCATCATCAGTCGGAGTTAGCACACCACAGGGCCGCAAGTAACTGAGCAGAAGGTCACGGCAAAGGAGAACCAAGCACGACGCAAGTGCACTCGACTTCACCTCCGCCTGGCTTAGGCGCAAACAATCCAGTAGCACCTACCCAAAAAACAGAACCCTGAGCAAGGAAGGTGTTCGCCACGAGCCTAACACCGAAATAAAAAACAACGAGCCTCGCTCAAAGAAAAGCGGGGTGTCGCTGCACTTCTACCTTCAACCAATCACAAGCCTCGCTTAAGAAAAAGCAGGGCGTCGCTGCTCTCTACCTTCGAATAAAATCACAAGCCTCGCTTAAGGAAAAGCGGGGTGTCGCTGCGCTCGACCTTCGAATAAAATCGTGACCTCACTTAAGAAAAAGCGGGGCGTCGCTGCGCTTCTACCTTCGAATAAAATCACAAGCCTTGCTTAAGGAAAAGTGGGGCATCGCTACGCTTCTTCCTTCGAATAAAATCACAAGCCTCGCTTAAGGAAAAGCGGGGCATCACTGCGCTCTACCTTCAAATAAAATCGCGAACCTCGCTTAAGTAAAAGCGGGGCATCGCTGCGCTTCTACCTTCGAATAAAATCATGAGCCTCGTTTAAGAAAAAGCGGGGCATCGTTGCGCTTCTACCTTCAAATAAAATGGTGAGCCTCGCTTAAGAAAAAGCGGGGCATCGCTGCGCTCTACCTTTTAATAAAATCATGAGCCTCGCTTAAGGAAAAGCGGGGCATCGCTGCACTCAACTCAGAATATAATCGCGAGCCTCACCAAAGAAAAAAAGGAAGTGAATCATCCTTAGCTCTCCACGAAGGGAAAATCACAGAATCAAAAATAATGCAGAAAGTTTCTCAAGCTTTTGCAACCTCGACAATACAATACACTCCGTACAGTCGCCATTCCAATTTACAATCACTCATCCACATGCCTTTCAAAAAGGCTTCATAAAACCCCCGCCAACCTTTCGGCACGAACGCGGGCGGGCAACGTCAATCGTCTCCAACCACACCTTTTCCTCGAGGACAGCGTCCACCAGCTCGTTAACGACCAGCTCCATGAACTCCTCCACCTCCATCACTAAGACCATGCTGGCAACACGAGACACCTGCTCAAAATCATCATCATCATCAATCACAATGGTAGACCCCCACCAACCCCGCCAGCTCTTGCACACCAAGGGGAGGTCTCCCTCCAGCACCCTCGAGCGAAAGTTTTGCCGCAAATCCCGCGGCTCCAGTTCCACAGGCTCCAGCTTCGAAACCTTCAACGTACCTCCACAATAGAGGTACCCTCACCGAAAAGATAATCCATCACCATCTCATCATCAATATCACTATCATCCGCAATCTCACCGCGGGCGGAGCCAAATATGTAGTGCATGCTTTGCCTGTCCATCAAATCTGCGTTATTCCAAAAATCCCTTGCCGCCTAGTTGGAGCGATCATACCTCCGGAGTTTCCACCACCAAAAATCATCAAAGTCCCTCTGAGGACGCTTTAGCCTAAAACCGACCCAGTCCTCCCCCAACACGAAAAATCCTAGTGATTCATCATCAGCGAAACAATATTAAGCACTTCATGCGCAGGCCCCGAATCAACCTGCATAGCGAAGGCATACAATCAGTCCCCGTTAAAAAAGCAGGCTCCGACCAAGTGATAAAACCAAAGGAACACCAACACCCCGAGAAACCACCGAAAAGCATCGCACAAGCAGCAGAAAATAGCAGAAATGAGAGCGAGCTCCGCTAAAAGTCTGAGCCAAATCATCCACACAGTCTAAATATGTCTTACATCATCCCACAACTTAACTTGCTGCAATCATAACAACACGAAGTCTGTTCCAACCCTCGCCACGTGGAACACTTCGCACCCCAATTCACCACTCAAACCTCCTCAATCAAAGCCCGATCACACGTACGAACCTGTTCCTCAGCGTCCACGGAGCCCTCATTCACGACCCAGCGACAGCCGCGGCAGGAGCTTTGGGTGCATCCACTCCAGCGGAGCTAGGAATCGACCCTCCATCACTCGTCGTCGCCGTAGTGGTCGTTGTCGCATTTGTCGCATCGTTGTTAAGCACGAGCCCCTTCGCTACAACAGCACCCGCGCGCACCTGCGTGGCATAACCAAAAAAGAAACCATCGTCACACTCCAGCAAACAAACCAGGAAAGACTCAGACTCAAAAGAAAACCCAAAGATAGCACCTCCGTACAGCTTACCTTATCAGTTGTCGCAGCCGCTTCCTCATAAGCAAGTGCCTTGTCACCTTCATACATAAACTTCGACAGGACGCACACGGCGGCATTACCACACACCGTGTCCTTTTTTGAAGCCTGGACTTCTTCGATTGAAGGATACACGAAATTTTCCGACGGAAGCTTCTTCAGGTGCTTGCAATGCAACTTCCTCAGGGCGCATGCAGTTGCTAGGCCTCGCAGTAAGCCCCAAACTCTGACAGACCGTCAAAGACCTGAGGCAGAAAACTAAGCTCTGCCTGAAGCCACCCCCGATAGTTGTCAACCGAAGGCTCCGCTGGCAAAACACCGCTGGGAGTTCCTCTGGCACTTTCCAACACCCTGTCAAGTCCGGTCTTCACCTCTGCTATCTGAGCGGCCAGCGAGGCGATCATCGTAGCTTCCTGACCCTCAGCACCCTCTGCTCTTCTCTTCAATTCAGCCTCGCAGCCCTCGGCATCCTCCGTCCTCTTCTTCGCTTCCTCAAGCTCTAAATTCTGATGCCTCAGTGACATCAACAGATCCACATTCCAAGAAATCGCCTCCTGCACATCATTGGTTGCCTTCTGGACACTCTCCCAGAGCTTCGCGACATCCGACTTATAACCACTAAGCTCTGCTTCGAGCTCATGATTTCTCCAGGTCAAGTTCCGGTTCTACACCTCAAGCTCCGCCAGCCTCTCACAAAACTCCCCCTCCTAGACTTTGCTCTAGTGAAGCGCAGTCCTCTACAGCAACAAGGCCTCAATCAGCTTCACCTCCATGTCAAGCATGTGTCTTTCAATCGCTGGCTGTCCAGGCGCACCTCCGCTTCAGGCAGGCTGATCCGCTCAAACACAGGAACCAAGAACCTCCGTTCCTCCTAAGTGCCAATCAGCTGACAGCTACGTAGATCCGCGCTGGTGTACAGGTGTGCCATCAAATCCTTAACACTAGCACACTGAGCGTAATACGGCAACGCGCTCAGCCCCACTCCGCCAAGCGGATGCTTACTACCCACGTCTCCAGCAGCAGCAGATTCCGGCTGGACCTCCTCACCTTTGGCCCAAATATGTATGCCCGCATAGTCCAACAGCTCCGCCCTTCCTAGGGTTGCCGGCTCTGACATCGGTGCCTAAGGCTCCACGGCAATGTCCCACAAAGAGTCCTCCGCCTACATGTCTGCCAACTCCTGACCGACAGTCGGAGATGAACTCCCTGACGAGCTCTCATCGTCGCTCTCCCCGGTCTTTCCCTCATCGTCACTCAGGGGGACAAGCGCCAGCTCCACCCGCACCCCACTCTCCATCCGAAGCAGAGCTGAGCGACTACCACCAGCACCCCGACCTCCGCCACGTCCACTCCTCATAGGCAACAAGGTCGAGCAGTTGCCGAAGCTTGAGACGCGGCGGTCATCAGAGCCAGAACCGTAGGTGTTGCCGAAGACTTCACCGCAGCCAGATTCAACGTGGTGGTAGCAGTTGTGGCACCGAGATCCACATCACCACCACCCCCGCCTGAGATCTTACGCTGCTTGGATGCCAGCACCTGCGAATGACTCCTTAGACCTCCGTGGCCCACACCATCACTAGCCGACACTTCTCCTGACACTGACTCCGTCGACTTCCTCTTCCTCTTCCCACCCTCCTTATCCACAGCATGCACTCCATAGCTAATCCCAAGAATGTCAAATACCCAGTTCACCCGGGCCACATACGAAAGCTTCCCACGTATCTTGTCCAGCTCAGTGTCATCCAGTTTACCCACCAGATCATTAACCTCCACAACCACAATAGCATAAACCTTCTTCAGATCCTCCACTTCAGTAGTAGCAGCATCTAGCACCTCTGCCCAAGCGGCACGCACATCAGCATTTAGCGCCCTCAGTCCTTTGTACCCTTGATCCTCATACAAAGTATCCCCTTCCTTCATAAGACCCTTCCAAGTCTGCCCAGTTGACAAGGGCACAAACTTCATGCAATGATACTCCTCGAATAGGTCCCGGGCCACAACGCATCGAGACAGGTCACGCATCGCATCCTCGTAGCGACGGGACCCGACATCCTCCACCGCCTCCACAGTCACCTTTGACAGCAGAGCCAAACCGCCCACCAAACCTTCGCCATCGGCCAGCCTGTAGTAAAACCACCACTCGAGCCAGCCACTCGTCCATTTGTTCTTCTGCGCCGGCATTGGAACCATCGCTGAGGTACGGCGGCAGAAGGTGTACACCCCAAACTAGCCTTCCTCAGTGACTTCACCCGCATCTGTCTTCACCTTCTTTGTGCGCTTCTGAGTATGCATACGGTGCAACTTGATGAAGCCTTTGACAGTCGGTTCCACCCCTTGCGAGCGACAACCCCACACAAAGACACACAGCTTTAGAAAACTATGGCGTCAGTTGGTGGAACTGGACGCCGAACCTCTGCAGCACCTGCACCACCAATGGCAATGGAGGAAACCAAAGCCCCGCCTTGAAGAATCCCTCGAATACCACCACCTCATCGTCGTGAGGAAGTGACGTCACCTCACCCTCACTGGCATGTAGCAAAAAGGTCCAGATCTTCATCCTTCACACTACTTACCCCAAACTCGTACACCGGGACGGTGTTCACTGCTCCCATCGCCGCCTTAACCATTGCTGTCCCACCTCCGAACAATGAGCTCCACTCAACCTCCGCACCAGACCCTCGCACTCAACCTCAAACAACCTTCGCTCTCAAAAGAATTAGGGCAACCACTCTCCCTGGGCAAATGCGCAAAGGCCAGTAGAAGTCTCTTTCATCCACCCCTCCTATTTATAGGTCAGGACCTTTCATCGCGGTAACTTCCACTCCTGGATCTCAAGGAGAGCAGGATCAACATCCCTCCACAAACCACGCAAGCCCTAACATCACATCGCCAAACAGTGCACAAGCCTAATCCAGGCCCAGCAAAGCAAATCTGCCGTCACCAAGGCCCAACTCTCACGGGCCGCGAGCAACACCGGGGCGTCGCTGCCGGAGGTCAGCCTAGCTCCACACGCCCGGCGGCCGAGCCCCCTACTCATTCTAAAAGGCGTTGCTCTGACCCTGCCAGCCGGGCCGAACCATCGAGGGGCTGATGTTGGGGGGAGCAACCTCCACTAGGAGCCCCCATGCAGCTCCGCGGCCCCGCCAGGGGCAAGACCATCAACCCGACACGCATCGGAGGCGGGAACCTCCGTCCTTCATGCCTCTCCGCGCCGATGGCACATGAAGACCTCCGGCAAGCATCGGCAGTGAAGGTTTTGATGACGGCTTGGCAAACGCTGTCAAGACAGCTGCTTAGCTCACGCTTTGCAGGTACTAGAGGTCCGACGAGAACGGGGGATGGCACAGTGGGAGCACCTCGGTCGGCTTCGAAATGGTGCTTCAGGCGGCTTCGACGTGGCGCTTTCAAAGGCCTACGCGTGGCGCACCTAGGAGCTGACGCGTGGCGTACAGGCAAGGGAGCAGACAGGCAGTCCGGCTCAAGTACCAAAATAGCCCTGTTCGAGGCCCATCAGCAGTGTAACATAGAGAGGAACTCTAGTGTAAAAAGCCCTTGACCCTTGGTATCCCCTATAAATACTGAGGGTGAGGCACCTTGTAACGGGGAAAGCACTGTGCCATTCCCAGTGCCAATTAATGCGAAACGCCCCGTGGGCCCCGTGGTACTTTGATCACCCTTCCGTGCAACGCCCCTTCCCCTGTGTGATAAGATCCTCACCCTCCCTCCTCCGGTCCTTCCGGCGAAGGTAGGGAGGCAGGTGCCAATACCAACATGATTATACAAATTTGGCAATGAAATTATTTGTCCTTATCCTCATCTAAAGATGTTAGCTCCACAAACAACACTACTACAAAAAATATGGGGAGATAGGCCCCAATCAGTAATAGAGACAGGTGCAAAGTGTCCTTGTCTCAAAAAAATATAATGTGGTTTCTACAGGTAGGCAGGTATTTACACAGATACTTAGAAAACAACCAACAAAAATTTGATGTAGAGGTCCATCTCTTTAAATGTGGACTATTTAGAGAGTCGGACCCATTAAAAGGCCCACCTTCAAGGAATAGCCCAAAAGCATGTTTCAATTGGTTAGCCCATCTTAGTCGTATATCGATGTCAGGGTATATAAATAGTAAACCTAAAACCCTAGCCTACATTCTTTCTCTCGGTCACCGCTCCCCTTCTCCCTTTTGTGCACTCCCTCTTCCAGCGGCATCCTCCACCCCTCCCTCACTACCCCACCCCTCTCTCTTGCCTACTCCTCTCCCTCATGGCTGGCGGCTAGGGCAAACACCTGCGGCGACGGATCGCTTGATCGAGCATGCTCGTGGTCGTGTCCGCCGCAGATCTGTGAGGAGGTGACGACAGATCTATGAGGGTGCTCTACTCTCTCTCTGTCTATTTCTCTCTCTCTACCTCTCTGAGTCAGTATCGACAGATCTAAGGTGGAAGTGATGCAGGCTCGCAACGATGAGGAGGCGCGGATGTTAGGATGCAACAGCAAATCCAAGGAGCAAGAGGCGCATGCAGATCGAGCAGGTGCAGCGATGTGGCGGCAGATCAAGCAGGTGTGATTGTTTGGTGGCCTTGGTAGCGAGCTCAGCCGACTGGTGTGATTGCTTGGTGGCCTTGGTAGCGAGCTCAGCCGACTGGTATGGTTTTTTCTCTTGATTAACAGTGGATAGTGGTGGACGACAATAATTAATTAAGGTATGGCAAGTAATAAATGATATAAAAGGCAAAATATTATTCAAAATAAGGTCTTTTTATGAGAAATGTAGTCTTTTCTGCACATTGAATACGTAGTGACTGTCAAGTGCGAAATATGGAAGGAAGAACATTGATACACATATATGGACAAAAAGTCCACAAATCTGCATTCTATCAACACCAGTTCGCTGTACATGCACAAATGGTAAATAATTTTATTCCAATTTTATTCGCCACGTTCAAAAGGCAATATGTAGCCGGAGTTTTGGCATTGCCCTAGATATTTTCTTTTGAGTCCATTTTTATTTAATTATTTTCATTGTAGTTCAACCAAATTAAGTAATTGACCAACAAATTTATAAAAAGGACAAGACAATAAAATAACAAACCGACGTACATAACAAATGACGGGTCAGTTTGCCACTTTGGAGTCAGCAGCAGGAACGTCGATCTCGTCGGCCCATTATAAAAGGCCCATGGCCCATTAGAAAAGGCACATGTAGCCTTTGTGCGAAAATGCAAACGCCAGCCCCGATAACTTGTTCTTCTTCTTCCTCGGCTTGTCTACATGATTTAGACTTCAATAGCTCCAGAGAGAGATTCATGGCAAACTTGGTCCAGAGGGGTTCCCAGCTGGTGAACTCAAGGTATGGCGGCCACCATACCTAGCCGTCAGATTGAACTTGTAACTGTCTTGATTCAGGAGGATCACCATTCTTGGGGCTGAAAGGCACTGCAGCAACTTTGCGGCGTTGGAAGGCTTCACCAAGCTCAGCACTCTCATCCCCAACAAGATGTGGCCAGCATGGTAACTACTTGCACGGTTTTCTTGCCTCTTCACTTGTGTACCAAGGAACGCCACCCATTCACAGTGAAACGGGCACAACTCCTGATGCTTTCCAAGCCTACACTACACTAACACTAAGCCACTGCAGTTACCTCAGACGAACTCTCCTATCTCCCTTCCGAAGCCTGCACTGTCTTGCACTCTTTGTTTCAACTTCTTTTATAACGAGTGAAAGAGATGGCAAAACGTAGGTAGGTAGTAGCATTTGATTTGCATCAGGTTATTCAGTGCCTGTAATTTCATTGAATGGGCACCCACCACATGTACTAGGCCACCTCTGCACCACTGATGTTCCCAGATAAAACCATTCACTCAGTTCATTACTATCAACAAACCACACCAAGCCTCTGAGAGTGGTAGGGCTGACATCAAGTTTAAGTGATAATAACTGATAATTGTTGGTCAGGTAACACACAAGTGGGAATTGGACTCAGGATTTAGATGGCAGCAATAACCATAGCTGCATTTAGCATAGGTAACTAGGTAAACTTAGATATAAGGACTAAGGCTTAGCTCTCAATTGTCCCCTAAATCCTTGTGCCCAGCCTTGGAGGTGAGTTGAACCATCCCGATCCTTCTCTCATTTCCTGGAACATAGTTCTTCCAGGTGACAAGTCAGAAGCGCAGTTCCTGATGAAGTGACAAGCCTTCACACTTCCCATCTTCCAGACAGTTCCTGATGAGGTGATACCTGATTCTGACGTGCTGGCTCCTCTCTAAAAGACTGGGTTCTTGGCTAGAGCTAGACTGCTAGAGCAGACTTGTCCACCCTTAGAGCCACTGCTTCAACAACCTTGGCGATCAGCTCTCCCAGAAGCCTCGACAGCCGTAGAGCTTGAGTAGCAGCAAAGGTGATGGCAGCTAGCTGCACAGCTTGATAGAGCCACCACTGTTTGCCGTAGAGCTTGAGTAGCAGCAAAGGTGACGGCAGCTAGCTTCACAGCTTGATAGTGACACTTGCCGAGGAAGAACATGGTTCCTCAAATTTCATCTTCATGCTTTCCAAGCCTACAACTACACTGCACCACTGAAATAACCTCAGACGAACACCTCATCTCCCTTTCACAGCCTGCACTCTATCTTGCACTCTTGCTCCTTCAACTTCTTTTATATAGAGCGAAAGAGATGGCAATATCACACAGGATATGTAGGTAGGTACTAGCATTTGATTGGCATCAGGTTATTCAGTGCCTGTAATTTCATTGAATACGCACAGGCGCCCACCAGGCGACCACTGCACCCAGATAAATAAACGGCTTCCCTCAGTTCGTTACTGTCAACAAACCGCACCACTGATGTCAAGCCTTCGAGGGCAATCTATCGACCATGGTAGGGTTGACATCAAGTTTATGTGATAACTGTGAACAAATCTGGTAAAATAAATTTTAGCAAGACCCTACATCGGGTAAAAACTAAACCAATGCCTTGCACTTAAAACCCATCAACATGTAAGGTGCTATTCTTCTTTAAACCTTCCCAAAACCATGTATCTGGCACAGAACTCTCTACATTATCATGTATAACCATTTCTCAGCCCAAGAGTTAAAATAAAGCAAATGCCCTAAAGATTCTTTTTCCCATATCCCCCTAGAACCAACCGCTACATGTCACAGGAGTAAGACTAACAAGAACATGGGGATTTACATGCACAGCTGCGGGTAACAGCAGACATCTAAAGTCAGAGAAATCTGCTCGGGATGAAGTCATGAACCCTGATTGGGAAGCTATAGAACTCCTCGTTCCTGGGGTCCGAGTAACCTTTGTGACGACGCAGGAATGGCTGAAACCATGAGAGCCCCCGGTCGGACTCGTAGCCCCTGAACTCCAATGTGTTATCCAGGATAGAAGCAACAATTAGCGCCACCGTCGGGCCGGAAGCAAACACAGTGTTTATAATGTCGTTGAACTGCATATACATATTTAGATGTCAAAATTCTGGCATAGTAGTATGGAGTCCAAGATGCAAGGCATAGCTACACCATCAAGTTGCAGATTCCGAGTGCACTAATGAGGCATGCGAAAATTTAACACATGCAGATGGTAGATGGGTGATGCAAACTATACAAACACTGAATGTAACAACATATGTAAAAGGAGAAGCTTCAAATACCCATCCAGCATTTGTCCGGGCAGGTCCGCGGCCATCAGCTGAAGAAGTGTATTCATTGAAGTATTGAGGGATTGAGATGCCAAGGAACAATGAGAGTCCAATGATATAGATGTTCCTCATGGAGTTTTTGTTAGCAAACTGCATGAAGGAGACTCCCACAGCAGCTGACATCAACAAAATTCAGTGATAATTAGTAAATGAATGATGAATCTGCATCAAGTTATGCCTCTAGAATTCATTTATAGAACTATATAAAAACACAAGAAAGAAGTTTGACTCACCTACAATGCCAAACAAGATGCAGTAGATTGCTGCAAAGATTGGCAACGGAATTGATGCAAAGAAGGCACCAAACTTCCCTGCAAAAATAGAAGATCAAAATTTGAGCAAAAGAGTTGCAAATCCTCTCCTGGCAACCAAATGAAAAAAAAAAACAGAATTACCAAATATGGAAAAGAAGATCATAAACCCAGTTGATATCTGGATCACTCTCCTACTTCCAACTTTGGTCAGCCCAAGGAGGCCAATATTTTCACTGCATTGAAGAAAAGAGAAACAGAAAGAAGATTTTTTTCAGAACAAGCAGATTTGGTTAAGCATGCCTTCTAATAACAATCGTTATCTTAGTTGAGTCTTCTGAGGTAGCATGTTCTAGGTTCAACCATAAAACTTTTACACGAATTTTTAGGAACCAAGGTAGAAATTTTGAAGGTGCTAGAATAAAAAACCCTCACAGATAGGTGAGAAAGATAACTTACACTGATACAGATGAGCCTGCTGGACAACTAAAGATCCCCTCTAGGAACATTCCAATACCCTGCATGAGAAGAACAGTTTATCAGAAGGCTCGAAATTTTGTAAGCACAAGAAATGGTAACATCACATTAGTGTAAGGAGCAACACTAGAATAGAACATACTAGTAAAAGCATTCTGGTAAGTAACAAAGGCAATTTAAGACAATTTACAAAGGACCAAATTTAGAATCTCATTTTGTCAAAAATTAATAACAGAAGTATCTCCTGGATCCACATTCAGATGCAACGACAGCAATAAACGATGTAAGAATAAGCTAGTAGCACTAGTCTTTCAACAGGAAACTCTGGTATAGATCCAACCTGCAAGCCAACGCTCCGACTAAGCACATGAGCTGGAGGTGGTGTAGCACCCGCTAGACGAGCAGTGGCAAAGTGTGCTCCAGTTGACTACAGCAGACATAACATATATTTAAAAAAAAGAAATACCAAAAAGAAGATAAGCGAATGATCTAGTAGAGATAGAAAAGCATCAGGCTTTTAAGTCTTAACCTCAAAGGCTGCAACAAGTACAGCACCCATCATCCCAAATGAATGACCAGCAGTGAAGATTGGATTACCCCATTGGAATGGCAAAGGAATTTTAATCCTACATGAATATGCATGCAGAAAGTAAATTAAAATGGTTTCTCCAAAAAATGATGTCTTTAAATCTCGTCGAAGAATCGTCTTTGTGGGCATACCATGGCGCCGATGACATGAGCAAAGACTTATCAGTGCGGCAGTGCTGCTGTGTCTTAAGTGAAACATGGTCATATGCACCCGCAGCAGTAAGGATGGCTGCAAAGGCCCACACAATGCCGATACAAAGAAGCAACGAATACCTCTCAAACAAGAAGGTGACCCGTTGATGGATATAACCGAAGTAATTTGGCACATACTGCATAGACAATATCACATTATTGTATCTCCTAGCTAGTTTTTATAACATCAAATAACGCAGGGCTATGCTAGGAATAAATGTTTCACTTAAAATACATTTGACAGAGATTAAGTCATTACCTGTTGCACAATCACCGCAAGAATTAGCATTGGAAGTCCAATCTCCACACATTTCCCAACCTAAATTGGCAGTCAAACATTATAAGGTTCCGTTCCTCTGTTTTGTGGTAGAAGTACAGAAACATACCTGGGGAAAGCCAAGTTCGAATAGTCCAAGACCAACAACACAAACAACAGGGGTCATTATTACAGGACTGAACTTCCTGCAAAGAATATCATTCAAGTGTTAATATCTTGTCGAATACAACATGCGAGGACTATTATTCTCACCGTAAGAGCAAGTGCAATAAGATCCATACTTGGCATATGCCCCCCATATCGTGCTGAACCCAAGAATCATGTTGAGGATGGAAGCCACAATCAGAGCTCCTTGTGCTGTTCTCATTGTGTGTTTAAATCTCTGCAAATGCCCTAATAGGTTACAATTATTTGTATTACAAAGTAAAATATAATTAAGAAGTCGATCATAAAGAATTGACTATGCTCCAAACAAATTTACCCACACCACAATAAGAAAAAAAAAATGGATGAGCATCCATTTCAAACCCAAAGTGTAAGTTCAAGCAAATGGGCACCATCATACCTCATGATTACTCAGCAAGCCATTATTTGATTCGATCTCTCTTGCTATTGACAGCACTGGGACAGCAAATGCAAAAGAGGGGCTCATAACTGTCGGAAGTCTCGTTCCAACAAGTGTTTGCAGCAGTGTATTTATGCCACTCATAAAGAGGAACGATTGAATAACTCGAGCCTTGTCACCCTGTCAGTAACAAGCACAAATGTGAGGTGGAAAAACACTGACCCTTCAAAAGGAAACAAATAACTGCCAGCCAAAGCACTGAACACTTACAGCGTTACCACCCATTGCAGGAACAATAATTGTTGCAAGCATGACGGTAGAACCCAACATCACAAGATAGTGAAGGAATGCAAGTGCTGCCACCTGAACTGAAGATTAAATCAACAATAACGAGTAAGGGTAAAGTTTCCATAGCCTAATCATGTCTATGACACACAGAGTAATTAATTTCTAGCAGTTCAGTTCATTCCTAAACATCTAAGGTAGCGTACATGATATCCAAAGAGAACTCAATTTCTAAAGGGGATGCACCTTCGAAAAGTGGAGTAATGCTGCTAAATCTACAAACAAGTTATACAGAAACTATACTTATGTGCTGACATGGCTAACGACCACCACTACCCTGTGAAAACTTTTAGTTGGTAAGTTCAAATTAGCATGCATGGCTGCTAGTATCCACGTCAGCACGTAGGTAGCGTTTTGTGGAACATTTTTGTATGTGCAGTGTTACTTTTGAAAAAAAACGGTTAGGTACAAAATTTGCCCACTTGATTATCTAAATACAGAAATTTATGATCTGTGCAGCTTCCTTTAGATAATTTATCAATGCAGCAATTAACAGCCGGTTGTTTATATTGCAATTGCCGAGTGGTTCCATGTCTAAATGACCACGGCCTTGTGTTCCATATCTAGTGACCAAACTACTCTATTCCAATAAAAAACTATATAATTCCATTCTGCGTGCGAATAGCTACTCACAATATAAAAAGGTAAACCACAAAGTCTTAGGTAAAACAGGGGCTTGCAGAAGATCACTACTGTCGATCAACTTAAATATACCGGAGGGGATTCGTAAAACCCTAGATTAAGGAGGTCGCAAACAAAAGTAAAAGAAATGAAACATTTATTAGCATGTCAAATATAATACGAGCATGACACAAGTAACAGTAACCCGCCACTCAAAATCCATACAACGTGCCAATAACGTGTAGACAACATCCAACTAGCAACAAAAAAAACAAATCTTTGAACCGACATAGTCAAAATTACTATCTAGATATGTTAGGGGAATAATAAGAAACTCCATCTAAAAGAACAGGGCAAACATTACCTTACACCCTGACTCAAATCAAGCACACCAGAATAAAGTATGGCAGTCAATCAACTTAAATATACCAGAGGGAATTCGCAAAACCCTAGATTAAAGAGGCCACAAACAAAAGTAGTAGAATGGAAACATTTATTAGCATAAAAAAGGGCGTACCCAGTGCCGTAGGCTCCCGCACTGCGGGGTCTGGGGAAGGGAAAATAGCCAGCAGCCATCCCTACACAAATGTGCAGAGGCTGGGGCTTGAACCCTGGACCTCTTGGTCACAGGCGGTAAAGCTCTACCGTTTGCACCAGGGTACGGACACAAGTGGCGGAAACAGCCACTAGAAATTCATTCAATATGCCAATAACAAGTGCAGATTACATCTAACCGGCAACAACAACAAAAAAAAAAGCCAAATGTTTCGACCAACATACAATATTACTATCCAGATTGACATGCAAAGAAACATCATTACAAGAACAGAGCAAGCCTTATTACCTATATATACACATAAAAGCATTGAGCTCCCTGACTCTAATCTAGTACGCTACACCAGTCTGTCAATCAACTTAAATATGAAAGAATTCATAGAACCCTAGATTAATGATGTCACAACCAATAATAGAAGAACGGAAACATTTATTAGCATGTCATGTATAATGCAGACGTGGCACAAGTAACGGAAACCCGCCACTCAAAATCCATTCAGCATGCCAATAGCTTGTGCAGATAACATCTAACCGGCAACAAAACGCCAAATCTTTGAACCGACATAGTAAAATTACTATCCAGTGATGTCAGGGGATAATAAGAAACACCATTTACAAGAACAGAGCAAACATTACCTATATGTACACAAAAGCATTTTTTGATGAATTTACACATAAAAGCATTGGGCCCCCTGATTCTACACTACACCAGTCTGTCAATCAACTAAAGTACAACAAAGGGAATTCACAAAACCCTAGATTGAGGCGCTGGCAAACAAGAGTAAGAGAACAGAAGCATTTATTCGCATGTCGAGCATAATGCGGACATGACACAAGTAACAGAAACCCGCCACTCAAAATCCATTCAAGATGCCAATAGCATGTGCAGATAACATCTAACCGACAACAAAACGTCAAATCTTTGAACCGACGTAGTCGAAATTACTATCCAGACATGCCAGCGGATAATAAGAAACGCCATTTACAAAAACAGAGCAAATGCTACCTATACATATATATCCACACAAAAGCATTGAGCTTCCTGACCTATATCCAGATATGTAATGGGAATAACAAGAAGCACCATTTACAAGAACAGAGCAAACATTACCCATATATACACAGGCACAGAAGCACTGAGCTCCATGACTCTAATCTAGTAGATACACACAGCAAAAGAAAGCAGGTCAGTTCAGTCAGGGGTGCCTCTGCTCATGCCCTTACCCCAGGACGGATTCGAGTGGACGCAGTAGTTGAGGTGGTGGAACTGCTCGTGGGGCGGGTGGATGGCGCCCGCGCCGACGGCCATCGGCATCATGGCCTGCATCGGCATCATGGGCGGCGGCGCGGCGACCGCCGGCGGCGGTGGGGGCTGCTCGTTCGTCTCCCCCATTGGATTGGATCAGCAAGGCGACGCGAACTTCCGCTTCGTCGGACCGGACTGCTGGCTGCAACAGGAGAAAGAGGAATCGAATTATAAACCTATAAAATGCTCCACCGCTTTCCTGGAAACTTCCTACTATTAATGAATCGCTCGGATTTGTGGTGGCGTAGTTAAGGGAATTAAAACGATGCAAGGAATAGCAATTTCGAGCGATTCGCGAGGGGAAGAAAGCAGCAACAAGAAACCGAAACCGATGGCCAGAGCAGCACTCAAAGTTGGCCACCTTTTCTTCCTTGTTAATCAAACAAACATTCGAAAGGGGGGAAAACCAGAAATCGGCAACATTTCCTGAAGATTGCTTAGCAAAGACATTTTCTGAAGATTGCTCAGCCAAGAGAACACAAGAACACTTCACCTTTGCTGCTGCTGCTGCTGCTAGCGTCACGCGCCGCTAGACTGACTGGACTCTCACTCAGATGGAGTGGCGGCGGCACGCAGCAGCAAGAGACTCCGTGCGCTCAAAACAAAAAAGATTAAGATTTCGGGGAAGATTCGGAGGCAAATCTTGGGGAATCGAAGACCAGACCTTCAGCGATTCCTCTTTCTTATCCCGGAAAGACCTGGCGAGACAGGGACACGCAGAGGAAGGACTGATGGGATGGGAGCTTCACTCTAACGATTCGCGCCAGCAGTCGCTCGCTTGTTCGAAGAACTTGCGCTAGAAATGCGGCGAAAGGGATGCAAGTATTGAAAACTCAGCAGCGCACTAGAATAAAGAACGAAATCGATTGAAAACGAAACCCGCACACCAAGAAAAAAAAGAATCCAGGAAATAAGACACGGGAATTCCACAGAAGTTCATCAGGCTGCTGCGGGTTCTCTCTCCCACCCACCTCGCGTAAAGCAGGAGGAAAGAACCTTCCATATGATCCAGTCAGGAGATTGAGGTGGGGCGGAAAAGGCCGAAGTGCGCGAGTGGGAGAAGCAAATCGATCGGAAAAAGCCCTAACCTTTTTACGCCGGCCCCTTTTCTCCTCTGCTGCCTGTGCCCGTTTATTCTTATTCTTATCCTCTTTATATGGTGGCTGGCAGATGAGCTCGCTCTCTCGGTACCCAGCCAGCGGCGGCGGCGCGGCGAGTGGGGCGGGGCGCAACAGGACAAGCGGGGGGGGATTTGTAACCTTGCCGGAGATCAGGAAAAGATTGCGAAAACGAAAACACCTTCTCACCACCTGCCGCTTTAGGCTTTACACCTATGTGTTTTAGGAGCCGTGTTAATTTGCTGCCTTGCTAATCACTCTACTTGCTCGCTAATCACAAGCGTCCAGAGCAAGAAGCGCGAGGCACCGGCGCACCGCGCTCTGCTCTGCTCGGTAGACGGAAACAGCGGTGCTGTGCTACTATGATGAACGGGCTGGACGGCTGGACCTCTGATGGCTTGATGATGGGGTGGATCTGGGCAGGACTGGAGTGGAGTTGTGAGAGAGTGCTGGACCTGGACTACGCATTCCCAACAGTTGTTTGTTTTTGGGAAGGCGTATTGAATGCAGCCAGCGGATTCCGAGGATGATGAGGGTGTCTTGGAGCATTAATCGTTGTGTTGGGCAGTCAGCTGCCGGTGCCGTGGTGGTGACTGGTCGGATTGAGGCACTGAGCTCAGTTCCACGCTGCTTCTTCCTCCTCTTCCCATTGTAGTACAATGGATGGCCTGATCACCTTAGGGTTTACGTGGCCCATAAGACGAATGATAAGTTCATGCAAACAGGGTTTATGCGGCCGATAAGCCGAATGATAAGTTTAAACCGGGTTTATGTGGTCGATAAGCCGAATGATAAGTTTAAGCAAGATTTATGCTGCCAATAAATCGAATGATAAGTTCAAATGAGTAGGACGGGAGGTAAGTCCGAGAACGACCGGACGAGTGGCTTGAAATTGGAGTTATAGCGTTGTACAATAGAATACATCTTCATATCTTTCTTTCCTTCTTTGTTGACATTTAGAAGACGAGAACCTTTTACTTCTTGACATTCAATTATGTACGGTGTATACGGCCGTGCACGTGTGTATGTACGTGTGGCGCAAGAGCGAAGTGTGTATGGATGCGTGTGGCGCGAGGGCTAAGGGTGTATGGATGCGCACGTGGGTATGACTATGTGGCGAGTGTCAAGTGCCTAAGTTGTGTGCGCCCTGCTGTACCCTCCAAGTCCAACATTGTGCTATATGTCCGACCTTCTTAATCTCAAGGCTTGAATGAAGGGACAATTGTTTCTTTGGCCTGAAATAAAGTTTATTTGCTTATTTGGTCTAATTTTTTTAAACTTATCTATTTGGTCCGAAAATAAAAATTTGTTACTTTTACGACCTTATGTTAGGTTCTGTTAGGTCTCTTCGTTAGTTGCCCACTCCAGCACATGCGAAAATACAAAATTACCCCTCACCCATCCAACACACAACCGGCCGACACTTCGCCCCCGGAAAAAAACGCCGCCGCCGGTCATGGCGGATGGCCGGCCCGCCGCCGCTCCAGCCGGCCTGGCCGTGGATCTCGCGCGCACACTGCCTACCATCGTCACTGCATGCAGCATCGCCGCGGTCACCCGTCGCCGTGTGCCACATCGCCACGGTCGCCCGTCCGCGGTCGCCCGTCACTGCCGCACCTAGTTGCCACGATAGCCACCATCCTCTACCTCGTTGGATTCGCAACGACGTTGGGAGTCCGTCCGTGCTGGGCTCATGGCCGAAGGACTCCGCAGGCGAGAACGGAGCCCCGCTCCCTGCTCTGCTCCCGTGAGAAGGTAGAAGAGGAAGGGTAGATGCAAAATATTATTACTCTTGCTGGGTTTATCCGCAAAAATGCCTAGACGCAGAGGTTTTCCAGATCTGGGCTTACATAATTTCTAGAAAACACAGGGGCCATGATGAAAAGTGTCTGTCTCATATGTATTTCGGTTTATTAAAGAAAATTATTTCCAGAAAATATATAATAGCTTAGAAAATTCATATCTTGCTCAATATTGGTCCAATAAGGTTGATTCAAATTGCAAAATATATATGTTGCTGAAATGAATATTTGACAATATATATACTCAACATATACATTAAATAAGAAAGACCCTATTTTTTATTTTTTTTTCACGCAGGCAAAACGGTCTTCTTGCATGGCACTTGACACCGTTACAGTCTCCAAACTAACAGAAGGTCGTAAAAGTAACAAATTTTCACTTTCGGACCAAATAGATAACTTTAAAAAAAATAGACTAAATAAACAAACGAACTTTGTTTTAGGGCCAAATAAACAATTATCCTGAATGGACCTGTGGTCGCATGATGTTTGCCCATTTGGAATTGGGGTTGGAATTGGAACACCACAAGATCAGACACAGGGACAGCTGTTGCAGAAGATCAGGAGCCTGTTACTGCTTCCCTGGCAGGTTAAGCATGAGCAGCACTGCAGCACATTTGTTTAGTGTACAGTAGTAGCCAGCTGACGCCTTGATGCTGGCTACTACTGTACTACTCTATTAACCGTTACCAGGCCTCACTTGGAACCAGGTTAATTAGCAGCGGAAATCATCACCATAATCAAGGATCAAGAAGACCCCATGATCCTGGGTGACTGGGCACTGCAACCTCATTCACCGGTCACCAGTCCCTGCCCCTACGGATTTGATACAGTTTTTTGAATGGTGCTAGCATCTGTTGCACTTTCGGTCCATGGCGCCCTGCAGGGCCCACGAGCCTTTGTGCTGCTGTTTCGTGGTCGTGCCAGGTCGGATGAGGTGTGAAGATTTGGACATTTGCTAGGTCTGGGAGTGTGACCGTGGAAAGGAAGGAGAGGCAGGCAGAAAGTGTGTCCCTCATCTCACTCCAAGCATGTTCCACCTTACTACCAGGTGCGCATATTTTTAATGGTTTTGTTTTAGTCTATGAATGTTATTCGCTCATTATAGAAAACAAATCTATACAATTTTAGCACAGTACTAAAGCAAAACATATCAAGTTCAGCCAAATTTATAGAAAAAAAAGATACATATGTTTATCGTATTTAATAATGTAATAAACGCTTTAGGGGGTACCGTTTTCTAGTGAATATTAGAGGAGCTAATTAAAATAGTATTTGCACAGAAAGCGAGAGCTATTTTTGTGTAATAAGGAGACGGAGCGGCAGAAAAATGGCTACTTGTCAAATGCACTGGCTCCATGGAATGAGCAAGGAGTCGTGCCAACCCATCTCTATGTCTACTTAGAGTAATATAAATGTTGGAGCGCTTAACTTGTACTACCTGATTTAGATAGAATTGCATCTTTTTTAGTTAGAACAGAGACAGTACTTACTTTCGTGTCAATCAATCATAAGAAGTTTGTAACCTCTCAAGAAATTGAGAAATCGTTACTAGTCGAATATTTGTTCAATTTATAGGAAGCAAGGTCGGCACCGACCAGCGCAGGTGGCCAAGCCAACGGTGTGCATATTAGACTCTGGGCGGTTTCGTAATTCTAAACCGGTTACTATTTTATTAAAAAATCAATAAAATAGTTGTTATATTAGGACGAATTATATTGGGTTTAGCAAGTGAGACGTCGTATATGCTACACATCACGTCATGGGGCTAAAGTAGGATAGGACTCTTGCAGTGCACTTAATTTGCTAATAGTGGTAACAATCTGCCGGTGAGCTGTGAGCCAGTGACACAAAAATTAAAAAGAGTGATGGAAGTGCAAGAGAGGTGATGCATCGAGTGGTGCCACGGAAAAACGAGTGATGAAGTGCAAGAGGTGCGTCCCTCTCTCATCTCCTAGCTTCTTCAGTTCGCTCGCGTATTGTACCATCGCAGCCCAAGCCGTGACGACGATGGCTCCCTCCACACACTTCCCTATCCTCCAACAACCTCCTGATCGACGGCCATGGAGGCGCTGGTGGTGTCTCGAACCCATCATGGGTGATACTACGATTACGATGCCTGTGATGGCTGAATGATCGCTCTGATCTCATGGCAAACTGGCAGCGATAAGATGGCGACGTACGGGGCCCGGACCGATTTTTTTGAGACACGTACGTACATCGGCCTGGACCGGCTCATCATTCGTCGCTTTTGTTGTGTTAGCGACGACTACTACCAGCAAGGGATGATCGAGTGGTGACCATAGGATTAGGCACGAGACCTTTGACACACAAAATTGTCGAGAGAGCACAACAGATGTTATCATCATATTTTTGTTATCAAGAAGGTCAGAGAGTATACTTGGATCGTCGCATTTGGGACGAAGGAAACGTCATTTTGGGGTACTCAATTAGCTAGAGTCGGCCCAAGGTTCTCAAATGCAAGAATGGACTTCACCATTGTGTTATTCTTGTTGAGTTGATCGAAAAAACATATATAGTTTGCCCCGTTTAAAGTCTGGATAAATTAATTATGAATGTTTTAAGATTTCATCCGAAATTCCTATATACTAGTCAGCTTAGCTGGGTCACCAAGCCGGCTAAGCCGACTTTTACTATTTTTAGCCCAGAAACAACATCTCTAGCCCGAGGAAACCGGCTAAGCTGACTTGGGAGTCGACGAAGCCGGGTCGAGGCTTTTTTTCCATGTCGGTTTGGCTTCCAAGTCAGTTTTGGACCTATTTTAGACATGAGAAACTTGGAGATTGCATATGGGTTCCTTTCTATATATATACAAGAGAATGATGACTGATTGATTCCATCCAAACAATCGATAAACAAATCAACCAAAAACCTTTCTTGACCCTAATTATTTCTTTTTTCAACCTTCCACATGTTCTGACCTAACGACGACCTTTGCCCTGATGGGATCCCTCCTGCGCAAGAGCTTTGAAGGTTTCTTTGCTAGTTTGCTCGTAATCTAGCGGATTCTTCGTCACACAAGCACACTGGTAAACCTCTCCATGTCATGCAAGAAAGAAGGTTACCTCGTTGCGTTCTTCGGCTCGTGGCGGCCCGACCGTCCAAAGCCCTCGTGTTGTGTTGGTCCGGATCACTTCGGCGTCAACAATCTTTTTATAATTAATTTATTTGTTAATTAACTGATTAATTAATGATGATGATAACTGATTAGCGCGGTTTTTTTAGAATCGCGCCAGCTTTTAATTAGCTGCGTTCGTTTCAAATCTGGGCTGGCAGCTGGCTTGTGCCATGGGCCTTCTATTAATGTGCAGTAGGAGAAGAAAGACGTCCATTTTGGACTAGCTAGCTGCCAAGCCGCTGTTGATTACCAGCAATACTAACGGGCCACTGTTGCCTATATGTCCGCTCTTTTATTTCTTTTTTATTTTCATTTGTTTCTTGGTTTTTTTGATGCGTCCAAAAACAATTGGACGAGTGGCTTGAAATTGGAGTTATACTGTTGTACAATGGAACAGCTTCTTGAAATCTTTTTTCCTCTTTTCTTGACATTTAGAAAATGAGAAACTTTTAATTCTTAACCTTCAGTTTAATTTATCTACAGTTTATATGGACGCGCACGTGTGTATGTGCATGTGGCGCGAGGGCGAAGTGTGTATGGATGCGCACGCGTGTATGACCGTGCGACGTGGGTGTGAAGTGCCCGAGTTGTGTGTGTCCTACTGTACCTCCAAGTCCAACATTGTGCTACATGTCCGACCTTCTCAATCTCAAGGCTTGAATGGATTTCTGGTTGCATGATGTTTGCCCATGGAATTGGGATGAGAAAATTTGATCCATAGCATCGAAAGAACCACTCTTTAGATATATACCATTAAAAGATTGCTCCTTCGAAATCTAGCACTGAAAGATCAGAAATCTACCACTGCCGTTAACTTCGCTAACGTTGCCGCTGTATCACCGTCCAAGTCATCTTCTTCGAAGTGTTTCCCTCCTGGACGGCGGCGGAGCTCGACCGGCTGGCCATGGCGGTGCTCGCCCACTGGCCATGGCGATGCTCACCCAACCGTAGAGGTGCGGCGGAGCTCGTTGGCCAGCAGGGGCGCGACGGAGCTCGCTGCCGGCTGCCCACGGTGGAGCTCGAGTGGTCGCCCGCAGCGGAGCTCGCCGGCCTCTTGCGATGGAGACCTACACGACAACGTCGTCGCTGCCGACGACGACAGCCATGTGCATGGACAAGCTCAGCCACTAGCTCTTCTCCCTGCTCGAGTGCAAGTTCCTCAGCGGGTGGTGCCTGTTCGCCCCTGGGACGCCGGCGCGG
Organism: Bothriochloa decipiens; assembly: GCA_023333625.1. NCBI lineage: Eukaryota > Viridiplantae > Streptophyta > Magnoliopsida > Poales > Poaceae > Bothriochloa > Bothriochloa decipiens. The sequence goes on from CM041647.1 coordinate 10,377,868, forward strand.
GTGCTCGCCATCGACGGCTGTGGTGCGGGACGTGTCCTCGCCGTGATGCTGCCGACGAGCGTGTCCATCGGGCCAGGGGCGGTGTCGAATAGCTTCACCTTCCTGATGCCATTGTCCTCCAGCATCCATACCGCGGTGTCAGGAGCTCGCCGATAGCTCGCCGCCATGGAAGATGAGGCGTCCACACCTTCTTCTGCGACGTCCGCACCTCTTCCCACGGCTGGGCTAGTCATCTCGCTCGGCGTCGAAGGCATGGCTAGGCGAGGAGGAGGAGCAGCAGCGGCGCGCCGAGTGTCCCGGCCACCATGCACAACAGCGACGGAAGGCGCCGGCAAGCTCCTGAATCCTGATCCGCTGCCTGGCGAGCATGAGGCGATGGAGCGCTCCCGCGGCCGGGGACCCCGTGCGGCCCTGGCGCACTAGGCTGTCGGGGGCTGACGGCGCTGCACGAAGGGGCGTCTCGTCCTCGTCGTTCGTGAAGTTGAGACAGCTCGCCCCTGACGCCTCGACAGTGACTTCATCGTTTGACGGAGAAGCTCACGGAATGATAGAAACGGGTATCTTTGAAATCTTTCAATGGTAGATATCTAAAGACGATTCTTTTGATGGTATATGGTTCTTTCGATGCTATGGATCAAATTCCCAATTGGGATTGGAATTGGACGCCTCAGGATCAGACACAGGGACAGCTGTTGCAGAAGATCAGGAGCCCACACTGTTTCCCTGATGGCAGGTTAAGCATGAGCAGCACATTTGTTTAGTGTGTTTGACCTACCCAAAGCCAGTTAGTTGACGCCTTGCTGGCCACTACTGTACTCTAATACAGTAACCGTTAACAGGGCCTCACTTGCAAGTTCCAACCAGGGCCTTGTTTAGATTGTGGTATTTTTTGAACCCGATAAATAGTACCACTTTCGTCTTATTTGATAAATATTGTCCGATCGTTGACCAACTAGGCTCAAAAGATTCATCTCGTGATTTTGAACTAAACTGTGTAATTAGTTATTTTTTATCTACATTTAATGCTCCATACAAACAGCTAAATATTGATGTGATGGAGAGAGAGTAAAAAAATTATAACTTTTAGATGAATCTAAATATGGCCCAGGTTAGCAGTGGCAATCACATCATCATAAATAATCAAGGATCAACACCCCAGGATCCTGGGTGGTCACTGCCCCCTACGGATTTGACGCAGCTTTTTGAATGGTGCTAGTATGTGTTGCACTTTCGATCCATGGCGCCCTGCAGGGCCCACGAGGCTTTTGTGCTGCTGTTTCGTGCTCGTGCCAGGTCGGATGAGGTGTGAAGATTTGGCCATTTGCTAGGGCCCCGTTTATATGCGTAAATTTTTCAACTCTAACACCGTACTTTTGTTTGTATTTAATAATTATTATCTAGATCTTGTTTAGATTGCCAAATTTTTTTACTCTCTCTCCATCATATCAATTTTTGGACTCATGTATGGAGCATTAAATATAGATAAAAAAATAACTAATTATACAGTTTAGTTTGGAATCACGAGATGAATCTTTTAAGCCTAGTTGGTCCACGATTAGACAATATTTATCAAATAAGACAAAAGAGTTACTATTCATCAGGTTGAAATTTTTTCGCAATCTAAACAAGGCCCTAATCATAGATTAACTAGGCTTAAAAGATTCGTCTCATTATTTACAACTAAACTGTATAATTAGTTATTTTATTTAACTATATTTAATACTCTATGCAAGCAGTTAAAGATTGATGTAATGAAAAAAAAAATGAAAAAATTTAAAAGTTTGAGGGTATCTAAACGAGGCCTAGGTGTGGGAGTGTGACCGTGGAAAGGAAGGAGAGGCATGCAGAAAAGTGTCCCTGATCTCACTCCAGACAAAAGCATGTTCCACCTTAGCAGGTGCGCATATTTTTTAATGCTTCTGGCTTTAGTATGATAAATAAATAAATGATATTCACTCTATTCTTAAGAAAACATATAATTTTAGCACGATACTAAAAGAAAATTGAGTAAAGTTTAACCAATTGTATAAAAAGATACACGCATTTATCATACTAAACAATGTGGGATGTCATATCAAACGATTTAGAGAGGGGATTGTTTTATACGAGCTGAAACTGTTTCGAACGAAGAACCAGAGTAGAGCTGTTTTTTTTTTTTTTCGTAAGGAGCTGGAGCTATGAAAAGTGGTTGCTCCTCACGTGCACTGACCTCAGAAGGGGCATTAGTGCAGGAGCTGTGTCAAAGCTGTCTCTAGTAGAATCTTTTTTTTTTTGACAAAATCTCTAGTAGAATCTTTGTATCCTCGCAAAGAAAATTTGAGGATATTGGTTCGATTTAGAGGAAGCAAGGTCGGCACCGACCAGGTGGCGAGGCCAACGGTGTGCGTATTGGACTCTGGGCGGTCTAGTAACTCTAAACTGGTTATTAATTTTTTTTAAAAATAAAAAATTAATAGAATATTTGTTATATTAGGACGAATTATATTGGGTTTAGCAAGTGAGACATCGTATCGTATATGCTACACATCGATCACATCATGGGGGCTAAAGTAGGATAGGACTCTTGCCGTGCACTTTACTGGTACGTGGTGGTACTACACGTTTCTGTATTGACAATGAATTGATCTGCCCGCGAGCGGGGACACACAAAAAAAAGGAGGCCATGGAGGCCCCCGGTCCATGATGGGTGAGATTACGATTACGATGCGTGTGATGACGGAATGATCTCATGGAGATCGAGTTGGGCGGGATAAGATGGCGACGTCACGTTCACGTACGGGGACCCATCTTTGGAAACACGTACCTACATGTACATGGGTCTGGAGGCTGGACCGCCAGGGACGATCGAGTCGAGTAGTGACTGCCATCGGATTAGGCACGAAACCCTTTTTCCATCAATTAATTTTATTTATTTGTTAGTTAATTTTTTGAGCTTGATTTGTTAATTAATTAATTAATTAATGATTATTAATGATGATGGATAATTAATAGGGGGTTGCTAATTGGCGCCAGCTTTTGATTAGCTGCGGTCGTCTCACATCTGGGCCGGCAGGTGGCTTTGTACCTATATATGGGCCTGCTATCGGTCATGTGTACTGTTCAGTTCGTTTCACATCTGGGCCGGCAGGTTGTTGCTTGTATCATGCCTGGTCCCGTCTTTTTATTTCTATTCATTTTTATTTTCAGTTGTTTCTTTTTTTCAATACACAAAAGACTTACGCATCTTTGTATTTAAAAAAAATTTCTTGGTTTTTATGATTTTATACATCTGTTCAAACTTAGGAATTTTTGTAAACCTTTTCTTAATAAAAATGTAAAACCTAATTAAACTTTTGATTTTAGATAAAAAAAGGTAGTTCTATCCACATCCACGTGCAAAATGCGAACCCAGATCGGTAGCATCCACGTATCTCCGCCTCTCTTTTCTGAATATTTTTTTCCTCCCATAGAATTAACGGCCTTTAGAGTTTACCTTCCTGGCATTGGGCTTTTGGTGCCAACATTAGGTCCATACACATGGTCCACACATTGCAACCAAATTAATTTTGTTTTGGTTGGGGTGCGCCAAGCTTGTGCAACATTGCAACGCCCAAGCGACACTCAAGACCAAGCATGGGTCCTCCCCACAAAAAATAAGTTTTGAATATCAAAGAGGACACGTAGTCCACATATCAGATATTAAAATGATAATACACTTGATCTAAGCCAAAAGGCCAAAAAAATGGTATAATTTTTCAATCTTGGGTGCCCCTGGTTTTATGTTGGCCTCCACCGCCTCAGATGTTTTGTGCAGCGATATGGCACTAATCCTACGGTGTTAAGAGACGGATTATCTAATTTATTATTAACACGTGATGGGAAAGGCGCAAGGGCAAAACCATCCCATGCTATCGTGTTGGGCTCAATGTTTCATCTAGCTAGGCACTAGGACGAGGTCAGATTTTGTTTGGGCTGGGCTTTAGACTATTCTCTATTGGGCCGGGCCTGCTCGGCAATTGCACGTGGCTCCTAGTGCATACTAATACTAGTGGTCCGGCGCGCCCTCGCGCCAGATAGGAACAGTTGTGGAACTAACAATAGAGCATCATTAGTAGGGAAAATAAGCAAGTTTGATGCTATTTCTGAGTATGTTTAAGGACTGTTACCAAATGAAAGGATACTGCATGCATTTCACTATTATTAATATGTAATAATAGTTTGAAGAAGATTCATGGGTTGTCATCAAATTCTACCTGATGTAGGTTGTCCAACAGCTAAAGAGTTGTTGGGCACTATTCTAACAATTTTCCATTGACCAGAAAAGTCATCTGTTGCTCACATGTTCGTCGTGGCTATCTCTGACGAGCAATCCCACATAAGATAGGGAGGAACAGTTGATGGAATTAGAGCCAGGAGAGGCGTAGAAGGATCCCTGAAGAGAACATGTATTAATAATCTCAAAGTGATCCTCAAGAAGCTTGCTGAAGACCTTGTTTTATTTATTTCTAACCATTAGCGTCATATAGAATGCCTTGGAAAACAGAGGTTTAATTTGCTGAAGTTGTCGCCAAACTGAAAAGTATAGAAAACAAAGCATCAATTAGCTACCAACCAATTAGACACAAAATGCAAGGATGGATGTGAGCATTTTAGGAATTCTAAGAGAATGAACGAAATAAATGGAACTTCGTAAGCTAATCTCTCACTATGATATCTTTGTGGAGGCGCAATCTCAAAGGCAGTGTAAGTTTTTACCAAAGGACCCAGAAATGTATCTGGTAGCATGGGAACAACACATATGGTTATACATAGAAGTACGAGATTAATTTAACAGGCACAGTTCTGGCATTAGTTTTTCATTCTTGCACTTTAATTCTACTAATAATACAGCATCATCAGTGAGAGGTAAGAAAACAGAGCAGTACCCAGTTAGCTTTCATTACCTAGAAGACAGGTTAGAAAAACCTCATTAGGTAATTCGCAAAGATCTCCAAATTTGTTTATGAAATAAAATGGTAGATGTGCATCGCCTTTCTATTAAGCTGTATGCATCGTCTTAAGAGGCCTATGATATGCCTGCTATGTGCCAATTGGTTGACGCACAAAACAAAAAAGCCAAAGTGGCGGGAAAAGTTGGTCAAACCAATTATATGTTATACCTAAACACAACTGCATGCTAAATTAGATAACCTAAATGTATTGCCATGGGGAGAAGATCACTAAGACATGACAAAAGATTTGTTTCACTGACTGGGGGTGCACATGTAAGCAGTTGCCTGGACCTCCATGTTCAGGAAATCCCATAGCTAGCAATATATTTTTGACAAAATCTGAGTGATCAAGGAATACAAAGCTTTTGCACCCAACTCAATTGCAGATAACTGTATGTCCTGTTCCCCCAAAATAGCATGATGAAGCAGAGCAAAATTTATTAGTTGGTATAAGAAAACAAGACCTTCAGCTGCTGTTGTGCGACCTCATACCATCCCCTCAGTGCAGGCTGCTGCCTCTGCACTTTGCTGCTGCTCTGCAACAATACAAATGTGAAGCACCACTTTCATGAATAATATACTGAAATGTCTCAGTGTTGATGCCCTTTAGCTATACATTCATGATCCGAAGCCCGACGGCAACACCACAAGGACATAAGAAGGAGATAGGAATTAGGAACTCTTGATCCAGTTCTTTTTAGGAAGTGGCTAAGAAAAGCTAGAAGAAGGGAACAAAATGGAAAAGAATACCAGAGGAAAAAAGAAGAGGTTGCCAACCTTTTTAGGGACTATAGTAAGTAAACAAATAAATCGGTATTCAATTGGTATTATGTACCTAAGAGGAAATGTACTAACCAGAACCATTCAGTTGATCCAACTTTGTCATTATAATAAGAGGGACGCATGTAACCATATACAACCACATAACTTTTGGATTCACTAATGAGTACTAAACCATATGCTTGGTATACCTCATTCACATAAGAATTTTGTGGCAAACCTGTAGATGGTCATGGATCCTGGCAACAGGAATGGATACTGTTTCTTTCCAATTGCAGACCTTGAAAACTGAACTGTGACAAGCAAAAAAGAAAAAAAATATCATGAGAACAGATTGGGAAACTGAGAGACAGAACTACGAATGTGATCGGCATAAATCTCAAACTGAATCGTGCATTTATATGAGCAGCTAAATTTGTATCAGGCATTATATGAACCGAGCAAAGGTGGATTAGCACTGCCGGGGTGGACTCTAGGTTTTTGTTGAGTGAACCAGCATTTTTTTTTTTTTGCAAAAACGAATCTTTACAACTCAGCTAGAAGTTACACAAAAGAAAGTGGTAATAGAACATAATAGGGCTAGATTAAATGAATATATGTTCAAGTGAATGGAGAGCTGCTATAATGACCTTGCATAGGCAATGCCACAAACAGATGGCGTGGAACAGTACAGGCCAAACCTGACTGTCCACCAACAGGTCGTGGATGAATCACTCTAGATGTCTGTGACACCAGGGATTGAAGCACGGTATGGAGCCCCACTTAGCAACTGGTCCTCTGCATCATCATGTTCCACAGTAAGAACACCTCTAATCGTTGAAACTTGAAAGCAAACAGAATGCAATAAACAAATTCCAGATATGTTCCAAAAAATCTAAAATTAGTCAAAGCAAGCACCAAGTCAGACTAAGCAAATAGCTATGTGACAACTAAGAACTTATCTAGATCTAAGCATTAGTTAATCACACCTAGCATATATATGTGGTTGCCTGCAATTGAGGAATGTTGTCAATCTAGAACTTAAAAAAATCAGAATTCATGGCGCAAGAAATAGCTATGTGACAACTAAGAACTTATCTAGATCTAAGCATTAGTTAATCACACTTAGCATATATATGTGGTTTCCTGCAATTGAGGAATGTTGTCAATCTAGAACTTAAAAAATCAGAATTCATGGCACAACACATGAAGCAATAATAATGCACAACAAAAGTAACAGCAAGACCAAGAGAACACAGTATTATTAGAACACAAATTGTAAGAGAGAATTGGCAAGGGATTTTGTTAAATAAAATAGAAATGCATTTAGGCCGGGGTGCTTACAATAGAAGACATTAAACATTCAAAAATGGAAACACCATCTGGATCCTTCCAACTTTCACATAGCTTCTTTTGAGTTTCTGCAAAAGAATTGGAACCAGTCCTATTTTAGCATTGGCAAAATAATCATATCAATCTTCTCTAATTTGAAGCAGGTAAGAACGTACTTATGGAGACACTGGCATTACAGAATCTAGGAATTATTTTAGCCTGTAAAATAGACAGCAAGCTGTAACACCTTTGGTGTTATATTAACTAAAACCTGACATGTCATCGTATGCATTGCAAAACAATCATGATTAGTTCACCTTTGATATGCATCAACTAAAACAAGTTTATATTTCATAGGTTGTTTGTGTTTCTGGAATGTTTTGTCACATGAAATCATAAAACCCTACTTTCGAATGTAATCTAAAATACTTAGTTTATATTCTACGTACTTGAGGTGTAAACCGTATTTACACTAGTGTCAAGCATAGTGTATAAGTCTAAGTCTAACCTTAAAAGTTATTTTCATATTTGAAGTTAAATTTGGATTTCAAAGCTTATTCACAAGTCTTACGGTTCAAATTTAAATTCAAATTGGAAAGCTATAAAAATATTTTTCAAAAGTCAACTTGGTCAACCAAGGGTACTATTGGGTCATTGACCTAAAAATGTCCTTGGATGAGGTTTTTGATCACTAATGACCAACCAATTAATTTAGAAACCAAATCGAGTTTGAATTCGGTTTCAAAAACCCTTTATTTCAAAACCTAATTTTATCCCCTTTCATATAATTCAAAATCTATATAGAATTTAGAGATACTCTCAAAATATAGTTTGTAGATCTTGACAAGAGTACAAAGTTGGTATTCAAAGTTTTTTAAGTTTCCAAAAAGAATTTTAAATGAATTTGAAAATACAGTTTTTCAGCATTTGTCCCCCTTTGATTTTAAAACCATAATTCAAAAATTATACATAATTTGGGAAAACTTTATATATGAAAAATGTTTGGTTTGAAAATTTGAACATTTCATAGTTTTGAAGAATTTCAAGTTTTAATGAAAAATCAAAAGTAATTTCAAATATCCATTTCTAGGGTTTTATTCCCCTTTTGAATTTGAATTCATATTTCAAAAATTAAGCAGAATTTCAAAATGTTTGTTAAATGAAAGATATAGCTCTTGGAAAGTTATGCAAATTCTATTTTTGGAGATTTTCAAGTTCCCATATAAATTTTGGAGTAATTTGTTATTTTTGATGAATGGCATTTCTGTATAATAAGGATGGAATAATTATAGACAAATGATATTCAGGGTTAAGAGGCCGGTGTTCACACCAGGTCTGTACCAAGCACTGTCCTTGCAGTGGAAAAGAACAGAATTTATCTCCTTAGAAGCACGTCTCTCGGCATATATGCAGTGCAAACTTCAGAATTTCTGGGAGGTCAAACAAACTATGGCCACTGTGCAAGAAATCAAACAAATTTCCTGTAGACATACTTTCGGCAATGGAAAAAAAATATAAGGTGTTGAAGGTATTACCTGAAATAAGCTGCTCTCAGACACATACAAATAATAACATGATCCGCAGCGCATAAACAAAACTCAGTCTACACAGTGTCCACGCTGTGAAAGGTCCAATCATTTGAGACAAGCAACATAGTGTCTGAACAATGTAGCATTTGCATACATTCCAAGGGAAAAGGTTGCTGATGTATGACAGTATGGTTTAGAAGCACCATCTTTTCGAAGGTAATGAGAATAGATTCTTGAAAGTGAAAATTGCAGGCATATACTGGAGTGTATACCAAAAATCTTGAAAGTGAAAAAAATAGCAGGCATATACTGGAAATTGCTTGTCAGGGCCATGGAAATTGAACTGATTACGAATTGCTCGTCAGGGCCATGGAAATAGAACCATCGGTAACAATCAAATATTTGTTTCCTTTTTGGATGCACTTGTATAACACAAACGTGATGATATCATGTACCAAAACACTTAGCTGTAGATAAATTCAGATAAATTGTGATAAAGTTTGATAATTGCACCAACAATTAGAACTGGCTGTAGCAAATTAGGAGCCGTTGCATCTCAAATCGGTGAAAAAAAATTGGAAGCAAATTTGCATCATATTTTTACCAGGAATGTAGATAAAATCTCACCCAAATTTGATAATTGAACCAACAATGTGGAGCCCCGCCAACATAACCACCAGTGAGATGACACCAAGAGAGAGAGGAGATGGGAGTTTACCTCGTCGTTCTCGCATCCACCACAGGAACAACGACCTACTGGCTGGTGCCGCTGTCATCGGCGAGGGCGTCAGCACGGGATCAGGGCACCTCTGTTGGGGTTGGAGCTGGCACTGGGCGGTGATGAACTGTAGCATAGGCGGCTAGGGTTTCCTGTAGCACCTGCAGCAGTGCTGGGAGCAGCCAAGCCGGTGGCCATCGAAAGGGCCTGACGACGCCGCGATGCTGCTGGACGCCGTGGCACCGTGGCACAGCCCGGCAGGGCCATCGCGCCCCGCCAGGCCCTGCCTGCGCCATGAGGAGTAGGAGGAGGAGGGCCGCCACCGCCGCGCCTGCCTAAGAAGGAGGAGGGAGCCCCCCGCTGCCACGGTTGCCTGCGCCGCCGTGGCCGGCCGCGTTGCCCGCGTGTGGGGATCGAGAGGGAGAAGGAGAGGGAGAGGGAGAGAGACCGACGGGTGAGGCCGCGAGGGAGAGAGGAAGTTGGGAGAAGAATCTTGAACGACGATTGGAAGCCAAGTTTATATTTGTCTCTCTAGGAGAAGCAGAAGCTATGTAAATAGAAGCTGCTTCTGATAACGTAAATATGAGAAGGAGCAGGTAGAAGCTACGAATTCAACGAAGAATCCGATACAGTAAAATCTAGCAGGAGGAACCTGAGCCACTGGATGAAAAGATCGGACGGCCTGAAGAAATTACAGCGACGTGGCATGGCGTTCCTGCGGGAGCCCGGCGCAAATTGAAGAGAGTAACTAATCTTGTAGTCTAATAGTAGGACGGTCCAGTGAGACGCTACCCACCAGAGTTCAAATCCTGATGCTCGCACCTTTTCCTGGGATTTTTTCAAGGATTTTCGGCGTTATGCATTAAGTGGTAAGCGACGTTCCCGTCGACGACGAGGCGCCAGTGGTGATTTCGAGAATCTCTAGATCTGTCGGGTGCTCGGTCTTTCGAAGGTGCTCATAGGGGTAGAGTTTGCATACGTGTGTTTATAGGGGTGAATGTGTGCGTGTGTGGGTGTATGTGTTGTACTGTGTACTTTAAAAAAAACTTCCTCAAAATTAATGATGATCAACGTCGAAGAATGAAATGACTATACAGTCCCTTTGAAAAGCATAGTAGTACTAGCTTTTTTTTTTTTTCAAGAATACTTGTACGTCACTATAGCTTAACCCTCAATTGCATTGATGTGCCACATTTTGACGTATATATATATATGCACTAGCAGGTAACCCGCGCTTCGCGCGGGCAGCAGTGTCCAGCAGAAAACAGACTTAGGTGCAATGGCAAAGTTTTTCTGCTTTAATGGTAGCTGCTGATGGTGGGAGATGTTGATCTTGCAGTTGTTGTGTTGAAAAAAAAATGCAGAATTCTACTTTAAGCAATTGATACCTGTGTACAGATTGGAAAAGAGGTTTAAAACTTGATATGGATTACATAGGAGAAACAGTTATCTGAAAAGGAGCATATAGTGTAGTATGCAATGTAGCGTATCTTTATGTCGAAGCTGAAATAGCAAGAGTTGTGTTAGGGAACAACTAATTTTAGGTAACCTAAAGAAAATTTTGTGCTATGGGGAATCAATGATCACTATAATACATTGATGGAAACAAAATAAATGTATGTGTTCATGATATTCTAGAAAAGGAACAAATATAGGAAGGAAACGTACAACTACTAAACTCACATTGATGGCTCTGAATGGAAGATTTCTGTTTATGAGTGAGATGTGAGAAATCTCTTGTTCCTTCGTAAAGGGCTAGAAAAAAAAAATGGATTCATACAATAGAGGCTCTGTGGGGACCATGGTGCTCCACTTGCCGTGCGAGAGAGTCCCAGGCGTGGCCGTTGCCGATGCAGGACTGACTGGTGACGGCAGATGATTCACTGGTGGCTAATAACCAAATATCTTTGTCCAGTTCGCAAGGGTGAATGGGAGCACGCAAATATTTGGCAAACACACTCACTGATCCAGAAGAAATCAGAGGTGCATCATATGGTTAATAAATTAGCATTTGTGGCAACAAATGGTGGCCGGTGTGCATGCCGTGAGATGATTCACTGCTGGTCGGTGCCTACGCCGAAACATGATCCACCGATGGTCTGTCCAGTTCGCAAGGAGGCGTAAGTATTCAAATCTTTCTCAAACACAATCAGCACCGTTTCAGTGGACGCATGGTGGCCGGTGCCCATAGACGCACCCAGGCACACGCCGTGACGCGAGCAGGCCTCGCTGGCTGCCGCGCACCGTGGAGATCCGGGCACGCTGGGGCCCGTGGTTGCACCGGACAGGATGGACACGGTTGTTGGAGAGGAAGTCGAAGGCACAGTTCGGACTCCCGAGCGTCGGGGATCATCCGAAGGCGCACCCAAGGCGTAGCATCCAAGTTGGAGTGGGCACAGTGCCGGGCCGCCGGCACAGGCGATGGCGAAGGGCAGCGCTGGGGAGGAGGGGGAGGCGGAGTGGCGACGCGACGGAAGGAGCGATGCATGCAGGGAAGTTTCGGGACTGGATAGGGTCGTCTCGTGAGGGAACATGGACGGATGCATAGGTGTGCATCGGTGTTTGCAGAAGTCTTCTGCGTGGCGGTGACCTAGCAGAGGTTTGTATGGGTTTCGGAGGTGCGGACGGTTGTGATCTAAAGCTGTAGCGCTACAGGAATCTGTGAGAGAAAAAGGAAGGAACACTATTCATCTACAGTCACCCGGAACAAAGAAGCTTTATAGATGAACGAAGTCGTGGTGGCCCAAGTCCAAATGTGTGATTGTCCTAGCGGAATTACAGTGCAATGCATCATGCACGATGCATGTGGGTTATTGGAACTTGAATTGGACAGTTAGCAGTGGCAAAAAGGTGCCGCGGTCCGCGGATGCATGTGTTTGGACGAGAGCACTCACATGGTAACATCTCCATCTATATCTGCAGGGCTCGGGATGATCATCAGGACCGATGCAGCAGCAAGCGCCACGCACACACATGTTGGCATGCATATGCATGCATCTAGTCTAGAGAATAATCAGTCTGGATTGGAGGATTAGTATAGTTGCTCCCTGTAAAGCGTTGCATTGAGGTTGCATCGAGTGATACTAGATGTTCGTGTTAGAAGTCATGGTGGGTTTGTTACTTTTGTAGTGCTCCGGAGAAGAGATTATGAGGAGTTTGTGCTCACTCCACGGGATCGCGAAGGGCAACACTAACAGAGCGTGTCATTAAGTTACCACACTTATGGGTTGGTTGTGCGGCACCCTGCTGCCAAATAAACCTCAGTAAAAACCACTGTGTCAATATTGTCTTCATAATCTCTTCTCAGTGGTTTATATTTACTTTGCACAAGCATCGTATTTACATTTATATATATCGTGCTTGTGTAGTCATTCTTGCAATTAGTTAGCTTGTGTAGCCCTCTAGTTGCCTTCTAGTTTATGTGGCATAGAAGTATCTCATGTGTGATTAAATAGCTTGTGTAGCTTAATTAGTTATGCTGCTTAATTTATGTAGTTAAGTAAATTGAGCTCTTGAGATAGAATTGTGTAGCCATTATTCTTGAGCATTTAGTGAGTTTAAGTTGGTTTTGTGTTTTTGCTCATTAGAATTGTGTAGGTGTTCACCTGATGCTTTAAAGTACTAGTTGTTAGGTTTATGTGACCTTACAAGCTAGAATTTAGGAGAGCACTAGCTAGCACATCACCTTAATTCTTGTTTAGAATCTTCTATAAGGTGCTTATTATAGAGTTATAAGTAAAGGAGTGAAGTTTTGGCTAGATTTTAGTTTAATTCCACATTTGTTTAGGTTAGCCAGTACGATAAATTTTAGAAAGGAGGACTGTTCACCCTATGTTGATATTGGTTATGCATACGAAAGAATCAAGGAGAAATAATCAATAAGCGCATGGATATCAGTGAGCACTTCACGCGGGAGATAAATCCAGAGTATCGTATTTGTTTATCCGCTAGGAGAAAACGTGCAAAAGACTAACCCGGTCTTAACTGCTACCCCTGGGCTGTAAGGCAAGATAGCGAGAATTAAGCGATATAGAGAGATTAATCCGTCAGTCTTCCTCTAACCTATGGCAATCTTTGTGATTATTGTTCTAAGGGGGGCACCTAGGGAAAAGAGACACCTCAGAGAATGCTTAACCCCGGCACACTAATTTCTACCAAACCTTCTGACGGGATATGGATTACGGAGACACCAAGGGGACTGTCACTTCACCCACTGCTACCACAAATCCGGCCAGATAGGGAGTATCTAGGAGTATTCCTAGCCCAAGCACCACGCTTACGCTACGAATAATTACTCTATTCCATACGCGAAGCGAATAAAGTAAACTCATATACCAAAGAACAATGAACTTACTAGTATTAGAAGTCGAATTGCCCAATGATCCTAGAACCAAGCCTCGAGTTAGGAGACTTGATCCTGCAAGTACAACTGGAGAGGAGACACCGACAGGCTAGGCTTCCTCCAATTCTACCTCCACCCTATACTCTCTCAATCTCTCTTGCTGCTAATACCCTAGAGAGACGGATCCATTCAAGGGACCCCTCTCTGGCTAATTCTCTCTAGAAAATATGAATTAGGGTTTCTGAATTCGCCCTAATCCAGGGGCTAGGGGCCCTATTTATATAGCCCTCTAGGATGCACCACAGCCCTCGGATCAAACCGACCTAAATAGACGGCTAATATTCATCCTCAAAGTCGGGGGAGGCAGGATTCGCGAGCCTCCACTGATTGGTGGAGAGCTCTGGGCGGTCGCCCCTGCCCCTGGGTGCCCACCCAGCTATACTGGCAGGTGGGCCCCAGCTTGCAGGGGTGGCTTCCTGAGTCTTCTAGATTGTTCCTGAGTACACGTTCGTCTTTTATCTCTATGTAATCCTGAGATGTGGATCTTCTTTGGTAGTTTTCGGCTGACACCCTGCAGAAATAGATATTCACCAAAACTCATGGAATTCTGTTAGTGATAACCCTATATCTACCAGGTGTTTGCATATGGATCCATTTTCATGTTTAGTTGATGGTTAAAAGTATGAGTTATCTATCGTCAACAAACTCCCCCACACTTAGTCTTTTACTCGCCCTCGAGGAAAAGGATGGATTTACTTTAAGCATAACCTCAAACCAAGACATCATCAATAGATTATCCCTAGTCATAACTGTACTGCGGGATTCAAAGTGTCTACCAAAAGACTTTGGGAAGTTGAGGATGGAACAACACAAAGTAGAGCTCCTTTTTCTTTCAGTCCTATCACTTGGAGTTTTATAATATTTTTGCAATAAAAAAACTTAGCTTACCCTTCTCCATCATGTAGCACACTCGAATCACTCATTATATGTGGTATTTGTGGAACTCACTGAGGCATGTATGATATATGCCTTATGTTGTATCCTATTCTATAAAAGCTTATATGGAATTGAAGGTATTTCAAGGAAATAGCATACTCACCTTGCATATGTTGCCTAGTCAAAACGGGATCCTCAGAGGGGAGTTTCATACCCTTAGATCAAGATGTGCATGTGTGTGGAAATATTTGGTGGCTAATTCTAATTCTACTTTGCTCCTTAAACAGGCTTCTCTCTTTTGAGATAGAAAGATAACATAAAAACTTTCAAAAAGATTCATGGGCTATCATATATTTATTTTTTATTAGGGGTATTATATTTTTCTGATTCCCCTCTTTCTTTCTTCTCTCTTCTTCTTTCTCTTCTTTCTTTTTTTTGAATACTATATTTTGTGTAGCCTCATGTATAACATACCAAACTAGGAACAGAAACTTTGGAACAAAAAATATTACAAACTTGGAGCATTTATTCTGAAGTCCTAACAAATGTCTATATCTTCTCCCAGTATAGGAGATAGATAATAGGCGGAAAGCATGTTTGTGCGTACTCCTAGTGTAGGAGCAGCAAAAATATATCTGGGTGTAAGTGATCTTGATCTTAATGAATATGACCCTCCTCTCAACAAGGGTCTCACAATGATTGACCAAACTCAACACAAAGTAGTAGCCTATGTGCTAGTTTTATAATTTATCGATGAGGCTCTATAGGCATTTATTACCACAGAGGAGAAGTGTAGCTAATAATTTTAAATTTTTGAAAATAAAATTCTCCAAATGACTAGACATCAGAAATCAGGTTCTTATGGTTCATACTATCTCACTTTCCACAACAACTTAAGTAAAATAGGGTCCCTATAAAAAAGTTCCCAACAGCAACAGGAATTCCTAGGAATTATCATGGTGTGAGTCTATCTTAGGGTCATGAGTAAAATAATATACCTTCTCAAAATATTTAATAAGTGTTTTAATTCAAGATATTTTAATGTGAAACGAAACAGCGTGATTAGGCTAAAATTTTGTAACATAGGGAGATTATACCTGACCGTGGTTGAGGCTAGAGCTAGGTGGACCCACCCCTTGGGCGGGCGCCCAAGGGTGCTGGGCGGCCGCCCACTGCTGGTGGCCCTTTGGGGTCTACTTCGCTAAGTGCAGTCTTCGTGTCATATCTTTTCAAAAATTTTAGTTGTTGCACAGAAATTTGTTCGTTACGTCGTCGGGTGTCTCCCCCACACTTGTTTCCTGTTATCCTTCATTCACAACATGGTGGAGACAAAAGAGGCAAAACATACCTAATAATAGTATTATAGTATTTATTGCATCATCACATAGGGCATCTTGTTTACAAAGACTGACCCGAATTGACACGAACTAAAGTTTTAACTTCATTGATGAGATGCTAGAGTGATTAGACAACCATTCTTTCTTCTGTTTCTGAAAGCTCTTGTTTGGTTTTGGCTAATTGATGACACATCTAGTTGCTAATGGTTTCACTAAGTGAATGTAGAAATATATTAGCAACACATGTGATGATGGGAGCTAGGTGGCATATGGAGGTGACCACGTGATCCTATGATGGACATGGTGCACATGTGATGATGATCAAAGCTCCGATGGAATCAAGAAGAGCCCATGGAGATCAAGGCAAAGGTTTGCTTGTAGGGCTTTTCGGTTTAGTGATTGAGACGCTTAGCGAGCGTGATCACATTTAGGATAAATGCCGTACTATCAAGAGGGGAAGTCACGGTTTATCACGTCGTGCAAGTGCCTCTAGGATCTAACATTGAGCATATCCATTAAGGTCTAGAGCACTAAGCTAACTCCTTTGAAAATGGTTTGTGAAAATGCTAACACATATACACATGGTGATGTACACTTGGCGGTGTTGGCACATTTGTAAAGGAGATTTCTTTGGA
The DNA here is from genome assembly GCA_023333625.1 of Bothriochloa decipiens. Lineage (NCBI taxonomy): Eukaryota > Viridiplantae > Streptophyta > Magnoliopsida > Poales > Poaceae > Bothriochloa > Bothriochloa decipiens. Next base: position 10,394,426 of record CM041647.1, read on the forward strand.
GAAGGTTCATGGACTCTTGTGTTGGAAAAGAGAGATGATGGATCTTGAATTGGAAAACTACTTTGATCCTTTATGATTTGGATTAAGAGTGTATGTGAGTTGTTTAGCCCTTTGAGTAAGCTTTCCAACAAAGTCCAAGATCATCAAAAACAGAGTTTGGAGCTAGGAGATATGCCCATTTTAGCGCGAGGTGGTCTGCTGCGCTGTAAGCGACGGACGCATCCTGAGCAGAGTGTCTGACGCGTCCAGAGAGCGTAGGACGTGTCTGACGCTTGCAAATTTGCATCCGTAGCTGTCTTGGATGCAAGGCAGTGGTGCAGCAGGGGTAAGGGAGCGCCGGACACGTCCGCCCCGAAGCGCTGGACACGGGGCGTGAGCGCCGGATGCGCAACAGAGAGCTTGCACATGGAGGTAAGCACGGGACGCTGGAGAGCCGCGTCCTATGACGTGCGTAGGACACGTCCGGCCATCCCAACGGTCATTTTTCAGGGAATCGCGGTTTCAACACGTAGGACGATGAACAGTGATCAAGCTGCATCCTATGGTCATCGCAGGACACGTCCTGCGATGCTTATTTGAATTAGCCGGTTTCCCGCGCAGTGCTTCAACGTGTAGGACGCGTCCAACGCAAGGCGTAGGATGCGTCTGACGTGTTTTTTTTAGCCCTATTCAGAGAGTGTGCTAGCGCGATGAAAATGTAAGCGTAGGACGCATCCTACACAGGGCGTTGGACGCGTCCGACGCTCCTGAATATAGCCGTTTGAGAGTGTAACAGTTGGATTTTGAGTGGGGGCTTATAAATAGCCCCTTGGCCGGCCATGGGAGCTCTCTCTTGCCCATTCTAACACCTTAGTTCATCATTTGAGCTGAAGAGACTCCCTACCTCTCCTTGCTTTGTTTCTTCATCCAAGAGAGTGTGAGTGAGAATCAAGTGCATTTCTTAGTGTTTGCATCTAGAGGCACTTATTCTTTGTGATTGCTGTGGATTTCTTATTACTCTTGGGTGATTCCCTTTACCCTAGATGGCTTGGTACAACGACGGTAGTTGAGCTCGAGTTGGTGATTGTTCGAAGCCACACCGGGTGATTTGTGAGAGGTTCTTGGGCCTTCCCCGTGGGAGCTCACGAATTGGCCACTCTAGTGGAATCATGGCTTGGAGGATCCCCATCTTGTGTTGATAGAGCCTCTCCTGAGGCTGTGGGATTGGCTAAGCCAGTGCCATTTGGCGGGCACATCTCCAAGTGGGTGTATCGCCACAACGAGGACTAGCTTGCCGGGAAGCAAGTGAACCTCGGTAAAAATTATTGTGTCATCTTGATTTCCGAGGTTTCATCCTTGTGATTGTGATTGTTATTGATTGGTTCATCTCCTCTACATCGGCGGTATAACAATCCAATCCCTACTCTTGCACTTACTTTTATATATATATCTCTTGTGTAGTGTTAGTTGCTATCTTACTCCTAGTGAACAAGAAAACTACAAATAATTACACTAGAGAGCTAAGCTAGCAACCTACATTGTTCGTGTGATTAGAGATCATAGTCTATTGCTAGAATTGTGTAGGTGGCTTGCATAGCTTAGTTGAGCTAGTGCTAGAAAGAGCTTCACCATCTTAAGTACTAATTGGTTGTTTTAGTGCTTTACAAGTAATTTTTATAGGCTATTCACCGCTCTAGCCATTAGGACTTTACACGTGGTATCAAAGCTAGGCACCGTTTATTTGAGGTTTAACAACCTACGGTGAAGAAATGGCTACATTAAGCTTTCACATCAACAACACCAAGAGAGCACCACCCTTTGATGGCAATGATTATGCAAAGTGAAAGATTAAGATGAAGAGTCATCTCAAGTCAATCAATATAGAGGTGTGGAATGTGACCGAGACCAAGTTTGAGGTTGCAAGACCGGAAGCACCCACACCGGTTGAAGAAAAGAAGCTTCAAGCAAATGACATCGCCGTGAGCTCATTCCATGAGGCTCTTGATGACAAAGCATTTGAGCTCATCAAGAACTTAGAGGTGGCTCATGACATTTGGGCAAAGCTTGAGGAGGCATATGAGGGCACCGAAAGTGTGAAGACGGCAAGAGCTTACATGCTTCAAGATAAGTTTGCTAGCTTCACAATGAAGGAAGATAAAAGTGTGTCGAAGATGTTCGATAGGCTACAAGTGATTGTTAATGAGCTCAAGGCACTTGGTGAAGAAGTCAAGGATAGTCAATTCTCAACCAAGTTCATGAGATGTCTTCCCAAGAGATTTGATATGTTGAAGACCGTCATGGTGAAGACAACAATGAAGGAGAAGCCAACTTCAAATCAAGTCATTCAAGAGATCATGGCCGATGATGAGTTTAGAGAAGATCATGATAAGGAAGAGTTGGTGAAGAAGAAGAAGAAAGAAAGTGAGAAGAAGGATGATGATAACAAGAAGAGCTTGGCATTCAAGGCTTCATCCTCCAAGAGCAAGAGCAAGAGCAAGAGCAAGAAGAAGCAAGATTCATCAAGTGAAGAAGAAGAAGCTAGCTCTAGCAATGAGGATGATGGTGATGAGTTGAGTGCTCTATTTGTCAAGGTTGGCAAGCTATTGAGGAAGGAGACTCACAAGAAAGAGAGCAAGAGGTCATCATCTTCATCTTCATCCAATAAGAGTGAGCACACCATGAAGTGTTTTAGATGTCATAGAAAGGATCATCTTGTTACCAAGTGTCCCTATGATAGTGGTGATGAATATGCCATGGAAAAGGAGGCCAAGAAGAAAAAGAAGAATCAAAAGAAGAGGAATGAGTCTCATGTTGCTACTTGGGAGAGTGATGCATCCTCAAGTGAAGATGAGAGTGACAAGAGAAGCAAGAAGAAGGGGCATGCTAGTCTTGCAATCCAAGAGAAGATTTCACTCTTTGAAACTCCATCGACATGCTTCATGGCTAAGGCCTCTAAGGTACAATCCGATGATGAGAATGATCATGATAGTGATAGTGATGATGATAGTGGTCCAACTAAGGATGAATTGTTCATCATGCTTGAGGATTGTAAAAATGAATATAAAAACACTAGAAAGGAATGCAAGAACTTGACCAAGGCTAATCAAACCCTTGAGCAAGAACTTGAGGAGCTTAGAGCATCTTATGAGAGTCTAAAGGAAGACCATAAGAAGCTTCAAAAGGCTCACACCAAGCTTGAAAAGGCTCATTCCTCTCTTAGTGAATAACTTGATAGCATTCCACCAGAAGTTGAGAAAGCTAAAACATGCAACATAGGCATATCATGTGATATTTTTGATGAATCTTTCTATAAGCCTATTGTTGTTGCTCCATCAAACCCTTCTTGTAGCACTTTCACTCCTAGCTCATCTAGTAGTGATGGATTCACTTGTGACTCCACACTAATGGTTGAGAATGAGACACTCAAGGAGGAGGTAAGAAAGCTCAATCACACCTTAGCTAAGGCTTATGGTGGTGAGGACCGCTTTCTTATGTGCTTGAGTAGCCAAAGGGCTTCTCTCTATAAAGAGGGATTGGGCTATACCTCTAAGAAAGGCAAGGCCGCTTTTGCTCCTCACAAGACTAGTTTTGTGAAGAACAATGGTAGCTATTGCAAAAGTTGTAAGCAAGTTGGTCATGTAGAGCAAAGATGTATGAACAAGCAATCCAATGTATCCACAATTAAGCTTGATTCATTCTATGTTCTTACCAAGGGTGCAAATGGTGTAAAGGCTAAGTTCATTGGTGCACCATGGATGGGCTCAAGGAAGAAAGCTATTTGGGTACCAAAGAGCTTGGTTACTAACTTGGAGGACCCAAGCAAGTTTGGGTACCTAAAAGAGATTGATCTTGTCTTGTAGGTCAATTACAAAGCTGGAGGGAGGCATTGGGTGCTTGATAGTGGGTGCACTCAACACATGACCGGGGATTCTTGTATGTTCAATTCAATTGATACAAATAACAATGGTGGATTTGATTCTATCACCTTCGATAACAACAAGAAAGGCAAGGTCAAGGGACTTGGTAAAATTACTATATCCAATGACAAGAGTATCTCCAATGTTTTGCTAGTTGAGAGCTTGGATTTTAATCCTATGTCGGTGTCACAATTGTGTGTTCTTGGCTACAAGTGCATCTTTGGCAAGAATGATGTTGAGGTCATAAGTGAAGAGGACTCTAGTTAGATATTCAAGGGATTTTGGCATGGAAGCTTGTACTTGGTGGATTTCAATGCTAGTGATACTCAACTCACATCTTGCTTGCTTAGCAAATCTAGCATGGGTTGGTTATGTCATAGAAGACTTGGTCATGTTGGAATGAAGCAATTGAACAAACTTGTGAGGCATGACTTGGTTAGAGGCCTGAAGGATGTTACATTTGAGAAGGATAAACCATTTAGTTCATGTCAAGCCGAAAAGCAACATGGAAAGCCACATCCTAGTAAGAGTGAAATGAGCACATCTAAGGCATTTGAGCTATTGCACATGGACTTATTTGGCCCAACTACATATACAAGCATTGGTGGCAACAAGTATGGTTTTGTGATTGTTGATGACTATACTAGATACACTTGGGTGTTCTTTCTCTATGACAAGAGTGAAGTCTATGATCTATTCAAATCATTTGTCAAGAGAGTTCAAAATGAGTTTGAGGTCACCATCAAGAACATTAGGAGTGACAATGGGAGTGAGTTCAAGAACACAAGAATTGAAGATTTGTGTGATGAGGTTGGAATTAGACATCAATTCTCAGCAACCTACACTCCCCAATCCAATGTAGTTGAAAGGAAGAATAGAACCTTGATTGACATGGCAAGAACAATGCTTTGTGAGTACAATGTTAGCCAAAGGTTTTGGTGTGATGCAATCAACACGGCTTGCTACTCTAGAAACTGGCTCTATTGCTAGGGGAAGCATGAGAAGACACCATAGCTATTGAATGGAAGAAAGCCCAACATCTCATACTTTATAGTGTTTGGATGCAAATGTTACATTCTAAGGAAAGGCACTAGACTTGGAAAGTTTGACAAGAAGTATGATGAAGGATTCCTACTTGGGTACTCCACCAATAGCAAGGCATATAGAGTGTGGAACTTGGCAAATGGCACATTGGAGGAAGTTCATGATGTTGAGTTTGATGAAACCCAAGGATCTCAAAGTGAAGTCCAAAATCAAGGTGATGTGGGTGGAGATCAATTGACCAATGCAATGAGACACATGGACATCGGGGACATTCGGCTAAGATAAGTAGATGACGAAGATGAGGTGCAAATGACTAGTCAAGAGGTTCAACTTGATACAAATCAAGCAAGTACTAGTGGCACACAAGGTCAAGATCAAGAACAAGGACAAGCTAGCTCAAGCAATCAACTCCAAGTGCCTCAACCAACAAGTGTTGCAAGCGATCATCCTCTAGATCAAATCATTGGTGACATTAGAAGAGGAGTACAAACTAGAACAAGATTGGCAACTATTTGTGAGCATTACTCATTTGTATCATTTGAAGAGCCAACCAATATACAAGATGCTTTGAAGGATGCAGATTGGGTCAATGCAATGCATGAAGAGCTAAACAACTTCACAAGAAACAAGGTTTGGTAGCTTATTGAGAGGCCCAAGAACTATAATGTAATTTGCACCAAGTGGGTTTTCAAGAACAAGCAAGACCAAGATGGCCTAGTGGTAAGAAACAAAGCAAGATTGGTTTCACAAGGATACACTCAAGTTGAGGGTCTTGACTTTGGAGAAACTTATGCACCTGTGGCAAGATTGGGGGCAATTAGAATCTTACTAGCCTATGCGTGTGCCCACAACATCAAGCTATATCAAATGGATGTGAAGAGTGCATTTCTCAATTGGTACATCAATGAGTTGGTCTATGTTGAGCAACCTCCTGGTTTCGAAGATATCAAGAAGCCCAACCATGTTTACAAGCTCAAGAAGGCATTATATGGTTTGAAGCAAGCACCAAGAGCATGGTATGAGAGGTTGAGAGATTATCTCCTCTCTAAAGGGTTCAAGATGGGAAAGGTTGACACTACTCTTTTCACCAAGAGGATTGGCAAGGACTTATTCATATTGCAAATCTATGTGGATGATATCATCTTTGGTTCTACCAATGAAGACTTTTGCAAAGAGTTTGGTGAGATGATGGCTAGTGAGTTTGAGATGTCAATGCTTGAAGAGCTTAGTTACTTCCTTGGACTTCAAATCATGCTAATGAAGAATGGCACATTCATAAGCAAGGCAAGTACATCAAGGACATGATCAAGAAGTTTGGATTGTAAGATGCCAAACCAATTAGCACACCCATGGGCACCAATAGTGGATTGGATCTTGATGATAATGGTAATATGGTTGACCAAAAGCTCTATAGATCAATCATTGGAAGCTTACTCTATGTCACCGCTTCTAGGCCTGATGTGATGTTTAGTATGTGCATGTGTGCAAGATATCAAGCCTCACCTAGAGAGAGTCACTTGACGGCGGCCAAAATAATATTGAGGTATCTCAAGGGCACACAAGATGTTGGCCTATGGTATCCCAAGGGGTCTAACTTTGAAATGATAGGATATTCAGACTCCAACTATGCCGGTTGCAAAATTGATAGAGCACAAGTGGCACATGTCAATTGTTGGGAAGGTCTCTAGTTTCATTGTCTTCAAAGAATTAGAATAGTGTGGTACTTTCCACCGCCAAAGCCAAATATATTAGTGCGGGGAATTGTTATGCACAACTACTTTGGATGAAAGCCACCTTGAATGACTTTGGAGTCAAGTTCAAGCAAGTGCCTTTGTTTTGTGACAATGAGAGTGCTATCAAGATGACCAACAACCCGGTCCAACATTCAAGAGCAAAGGACATTGATGTGAGACATCACTTCATAAGAGATCATCAACAAAAGGGTGACATAAGCATTGAGAGAATTGGCACCGAAGATCAACTAGTCGACATATTCACCAAGCCACTTGATGAGAAGAGATTTGCAAGTTGAGAAATGAATTGAACATACTTGACTTCTCAAACATGAGTTGATGCACCCCACATTTATATGACATGCCTCTCCTTCGACAAAGCAAGGTAATGTTGATTGCCATGACATTCATTCTTTGTTTAGGACTTGTTTAGAACATCTAGACATATTTGCATAATATAGGCTCTTTCATGAAAATCAAATGATTTGATGTATATATGGTACCACTATTGCTTCTATGTTTGAATTGATCTAGTGGTAGCATATAACATGTTTGTGGGCTTGCAAACCTAGTGTTGATTCTAGAAAATGAGCTCAAGATGTGTAATTTAACATGGTCAAGATAACCCTTATATTCATGAAGTGTGAAGAAGCTTTCCCTTGGTTCAAACCAAATTACATATTCTAGGCAAGTGATCTAGATTTGACCACATGTTGATTCTTACCATGGCTTGATTGACTTAATTCTCTCCACTATTTACCTTTCTTGGTGATTGTTGACAAAGGGGGAGAAGTGAGTCACAACAGCTATGTGGCAATGGTAGGGGATCAATTAAAATTTGAGCAAACAAATAGGGGAAGCAAGCTCATGGACTATTTTTTGCATTTGTATGTGCACTAACATAATGAGATATTGCATTGCAAGATTTAAATTCAATATTCTTGCTTGAATGCTGTATGCTTGTACAGAACTTGAATGGTGATATGAAGTACTAGTATGCATAGATGGTAACTAGACATAGTGCTTTATCTTTCAAATCAAGATATTATGCTTGTAATGTTGATCTCACAAGGTATCTTAAGTTTTGATCTATGTCTAGCTACAATGGTGGTAAGGATGGTTCATTATCGCACTTCGATTGGTATCACACTTCAAAGGTCCATTCTATAAACCTTAGCATCATTTTGGTAGAAATACCTCTCCCACAATTCTTATCCATACATATGTGATGAACTGAACCAAACACATGAAAGCACATATGTAGGGGGAGCTATTCTACCAAAACCAAAATTGAAATGCTTGTCCAAACTTTGCTTCATAAACGAAATGCATTGGGCAAACAATTCAATTTCATCAATTGAATTTAATTTCCATATCTTTATGAAAGTTGTCATCAATTACCAAAAAGGGGGAGATTGAAAGCTCTTATTTGGTT
>CM041647.1:10402543-10433396 GCA_023333625.1 Bothriochloa decipiens
TGGAGGTGACCACATGATCCAGTGATGGACATGGTGCACATGTGATGATGATCAAAGCTCTAATGGAATCGAGAAGAGCCCATGGAGATCAAGACAAAGGTTTGCTTGTAGGGCTTTCTAGTTTAGTGATCGAGACGCTTAGCGAGCGTGATCACATTTAGGATAAATGTCGTACTATCAAGAGAGGAAGTCACGGTTTATCGTGTCGCGCAAGTGCCTCTAGGATCTAACCTTGAGCATATGCATTTGGGTCTAGAGCACTAACCTAAATCCTTTGAAAATGGTTTATGAAAATTCTAACACACATACACATGGTGATGTACACTTGGTGGTGTTGGCACATTTGCAAAGAAGATTTCTTTGGAGAAGGATCATGGACTCTTGTGTTGGAAAAGAGAGATGATGGATATTGGATTAGAAAACTGCTTTGATCCTTTGTGATTTGGATTAAGAGTGTATGTGAATTGTGTAGCCCTCTGAGTAAGCTTTCTAACAAGTCCAAGATCATTGAAAACAGAGTTCGGAGCTAAGAGATATGCCCGTTTTAGCGCGAGGTGGTCTGCTACCCTGTAAGCGACGGACACGTCCTGAGCAGAGCGTCTGGCGCGTCCATAGAGCATAGGACGCGTCCGACACTTGTAAATTTGCATCCGTAGCTGCCGTGGATGCAAGGCAGTGGCGCAGCAGGGGTAAGGGAGCGCCGGACGCATCCGCTCCGGAGCGCCGGATGCGGGGCGTGAGCGCCGGACGCGCAACAGAGAGCTTGCACGCGGAGGTGAGCGCAGGACGCTGGAGAGCCGCATCCTATGACGTGCGTAGGACGCGTCCGGCCATCCCAACAGTCATTTTTTAGGGAATCATGGTTTCAACACGTAGGACGATGAACAGTGATCAAGCTACGTCCTACAGTCATCGCAGGACGCGTCCTGCGATGCTTATTTGAATTAGCTGGTTTCCCGCACAGTGGTTCAACGTGTAGGACGCGTCCAACGCAAGGCGTAGGACGCGTCTGACGTGTTGTTTTTTTAGCCCTATTCAGAGAGTGTGCTAGCATGGTGAAAATGTAAGCATAGGACGCGTCCTACGTAGGGCGTTGAACGCGTCCGACGCTCCCGAATATAGCCGTTTGAGAGTGTAACTATTGGATTTTGAGTGGGGGCTTATAAATAGCCCCTTGGCCGGCCATGGGAGCTCTCTCTTGCCCATTCTAACACCTTAGTGCATCATTTGAGCTGAAGAGACTCCCTCCACACCTTTCCTTGCTTTGTTGCTTCATCCAAGAGAGTATGAGTGAGAATCAAGTGCATTGCTTAGTGTTTGCATCTAGAGGCACTTGTTCTTCATGATTGCTGCGGATTTCTTGTTACTCTTGGGTGATTCCTGTCACCCTAGATGGCTTGGTGCAATAGCGGTGGTGAGCTCGAGTTGGTGATTGTTCGAAGCCACACAGGGTGATTTGTGAGGGGTTCTTGGGCCTTCCCCGCGGGAGCTCGCGAATTGGCCACTCTAGTGGAATCGTGGCTTGGTGGATCCCTATCTTGTGTTGATAGTTCTACTACTAAGGCTGTGGGATTGGCTATGTCGACGCCATTTAGCAGGCACATCTCCAAGTAGGTGTATCGCCACAACGAGGACTAGCTTGCCAAAAAGCAAGTGAACCTCGATAAAAATTATTGTGTCATCTTGATTTCCGAGGTTTCATCCTTGTGATTGTGATTGTTATTGGTTGGTTCATTTCCTCTACATCGGCAGTATAACAATCCAATCCCCACTCTTGCACTTACTTTTATATATATATCTTGTGTAGTGCTAGTTGCTAGCTTAGCTCTCTAGTGTAATTATCTGTAGTTTTCTTGTTCAATAGGAGTAAGATAGCAACCTAGGTTATTGGTGTGATTAGAGATCGTAGTCTATTACTAGAATTGTGTAGGTGGCTTGCATAGCTTAGTTGAGCTAGTGCTAAAAAGAGCTTCGCTATCTTAAATACTAACCGATTGCTTTAGTGCTTTACAAGAAATTTTTATAAGCTATTCACCCCCCTCTAGCCATTAGGACCTTACAGTTTCTTAGATGGATATTCGGGGTACCACCAAATCCCTATGCATCCAGATGATCAAAGCAAAACGACCTTTACATGCCCTTTATGGAACCTATGCCTATCGTAGAATGTCTTTTGGGTTATGTAATGCGCCACCATCTTTTTAAATATGTATGATGTCTATATTTTTTTTGATATGATTGAAAAGATTATGGAAACTCCACCTATGTTGATTGGAAGACTTTCTTGAGTCATTTCAACTTAGCCCGTCCCAAGCCCGGATAAAGGAGGACGGTGTTAGGTTCGGCTAGCCAACATTTCAAAACTAGCCACTCTCATGGATATGAAACCCACAAGAGATTCGTTGGGGCGTAACCCTCCTAGCGACGCGCTACAGCAGAACCCGGGTTCCTTCTATTTGAAATGGGGTTCTGCTGGGGTTCCATGTGTCAAAGATATAAAAGCTTAAATGAAATGTTTCGACGGGTGTAGTAAAAAATGAGCAAGGGTCTTCACACTTCCCTCGACGGGTGCGAAGGGTAAGAAAGCTAGCCGAGCCAACTAGGATTCGTCTAGGTAGCTGGAATGTAGGGTCCCTAACGAGTAAGTTAAGAGAGCTAGTCGATACAGCAATTAGGAGGCATGTAAATATTCTATGCATTCAGGAGACTAAATGGAAGGGCCAGAAGGCAAAGAAGGTGGAGGATACTGGCTACAAACTTTGGTACATGGGGACAACATTGGGTAGGAATAGTGTAGGCATCTTGATCGATAGGAGCCTTAAGGATGGAGTAGTTGAGGTGTGGAGGCAAGACGACCGGATTATCCTAGTCCGGTTGGTAGTTGGAGATTTGGCTCTGAATGTGATTAGTGCCTATGCCCCACAGGTAGGTCTTTGCGAGAGCACCAAGAGGCAGTTTTGGGAAGATCTCGATAGCATGGTTAGTACTGTACCTATCAGCGAGAATCTCTTCATAAGAGGAGACCTCAACGACCATGTGGGTGCAACTAATGTAGGTTTCGAGCGGGTGCATTGGGGTTTCAGGTATGGTAGTAGAAATCAAGAGGGGGAGGATGTTTTGAACTTTGCATTGGCCTACGATTTGTTGATAGCGAACACCGTCTTTAAGAAGAGGGAATCCCATCTAGTGACTTTTCGTAGCGGACAACACCTGAGCCAAATCGACTTTATCCTTGCAAGGAGGGGGGATAGACGTGCTTGCTTAGATTGTGAGGTGTTACCTGGGGAGTGTGTTATCCCTCAACACAAGTTTGTGGTGGCGGATTTTCGTTTTTGGGTATGTGTCCACCGGGACAATCGGGCCAAGATTGCGAGAATAAAATGGTGGAAGCTTAGGAGGGAAGCAGCGCAAACATTTAAAGAGAGGATGCTAGATGAGGGGCGTGGAAAGAAGGAGAAGATGTAGATGACATGTGGCTAAAGATGGCAACCTGTGTTCAGAAGGTGGTTTTAGATGTGTTTGGAGTGAGTAGGAGAGGCAAACGGGAAGCGAAAGACACCTGGTGGTGGAATGACGAGGTGCAAAGGGCTATTAGGGAGAAGAAGGAGTGGTTCAAGCGCCTCAATCATGACAAGAGTGCAGCCAACATTGAGGGCTATAAAATAGCAAAGAGGGCTGCAAAACGAGCGGTGAGTGTAGCAAAAGGTCAGGCGTATGATGACCTTTATCAGCGGATAGGCATGAAGGAAGGGGAGAAGGACATTTATAGGATGGCTAGGATCCGCGAGAGGAAGACGAGGGACATCAACCAAATCAAATGCATCAAGGATGGGACGGATCGACTTTTAGTGAGGGATGAGGAGATCAAGGACAGGTGGAGAGAGCACTTTGACAAGTTGTTTAATGGAGAGAATGAGGGTCCTACCTTGGAGTTGGATGACTAATTTGATGATACCAACAGACGTTTCGTGAGGAGATTTCAGGAGGCAGAGATCGGAAAGGCTTTGAGGAGGATGAAGGGAGGTAAAGCGATGGGCCCTGATGGTATCCCCATTGAGGTGTGAAGATGCCTAGGTGCCAGAGTGATAGTATGGTTAACTAAGCTTTTTAACCTCATTTTCTGGTCAAACAAGATGCCTGAAGAATGGAGGAGAAGTATATTAGTACCGATCTTCAAGAACAAGGGAGATGTTTAAAGTTGTACTAATTACCATGGGATTAAGTTGATGAGCCATACGATGAAGCTCTGGGAGAGGGTTATCGAGCATCGCCTAAGAAGAGTGACAAGTGTGACCCAAAACCAATTTGGGTTTATGCCTGGTAGGTCGACCATGGAGGCAATTTTCTTATTACGATGGTTGATGGAGAGATATAGGGAGCAGAAGGACTTGCACATGGTCTTTATTGACCTCGAGAAGGCATATGACAAAGTACCGAGAAATGTCATGTGGTGGGCTTTGGAAAAGCACAAAGTCCCAACTAAGTACATCACCCTCATCGAGGATATGTATAGGGATGTGGTGACATGTGTCCGAACATGTGATGGCGACAAAAGTGACTTTCCAATTAAAATAGGACTGCATCAAGGGTCAGCATTGAGCCCTTATTTATTTGCTTTGGTGATGGATGAGGTCACAAGGGACATACAAGGTGATATCCCTTGGTGTATGCTCTTTGCTGATGATGTGGTGCTAGTGGATGAGACTAGGGCAGGGGTTAATAGGAAGTTAGAACTATGGAGGCATACGTTAGAGTCGAAAGGGTTTAGACTTAGTAGGACCAAGACCGAGTACATGAGGTGCGATTTCAGCGTGACTAAGAATGAGTAGGGAGACGTTAGCCTCGATGGGCAAGTGGTGGCCAAGAAGGATACTTTTTGGTATTTAGGATCGATGCTACAAAAGGATGGCAACATTGATGAAGATGTTAGGCATAGAATTTTAGCCGGTTGGTTGAAATGGCGTCAAGCTTCAGGCGTCCTCGTTGACAGAAGGGTGCCTCAGAAATTAAAAGGTAAGTTTTATAGGACAGTGATTCGTTTGGCGATGTTATACGGTGCTAAATGTTGGGTTTCATCTCTAGCCTACCCCAACTTGCTTGGGACAAAAGGCTATGTTGTTGTTGTATTGAAAAGATTATGGAAGTTTTCATGGATGATTTTTCTGTTTATGGAAAGACTTTTGATGATTGTCTAGAAAAATTAGATAAGGTTTTGCAAAGGTGTGAAGAAAAGCAATTAGTCCTTAATTGGGAAAAGTGTCATTTTATGGTTATTGAAGGAATAGTGCTAGGACACTTAGTGTCTGAAAGAGGCATTGAGGTAGACAAAGCTAAAATAGAAGTAATTGAACAGTTGCCTCCGCCTGTTAATGTGAAAGGGATTAGAAGCTTTCTTGGCCATGCTGGCTTTTATCGTAGGTTCATAAAAGATTTCTCATTTATTGCTAGACCCTTTACTCATGTATTGGCCAAGGATGTTCCTTTTGAATTTGTTGATGCATGTTTACGAGCTTTTGAAATTCTCAAAAAAGCGCTCATCTCTGCACCAATCATTCAACCACCTGATTGGTCTTTACCTTTTGAAGTTATGTGTGATGCAAGTGATTATGCGGTGGGGGCAGTCTTAGGATAGACCAAGGATAAGAAGCATCATGCAATAGCTTATGCTAGCAAAACTCTGACAGGGCCTCAACTTAATTATGCTACCACTGAAAAAGAGCTCCTTGCTGTTGTTTTTGCTATCGATAAGTTTAGATCTTACTTAGTGGGAGCTAAAGTAATTGTTTATTCTGATCATGCTGCTTTAAAATATTTGCTCACTAAGAAAGATGCTAAACCTCGTTTCATAAGATGGATTTTGTTACTCCAAGAATTTGACTTAGAAATAAAAGATAAAAAGGGAGTAGAAAATTTTGTTGCCGATCACTTGTCCAGAATGCAATTTGAGAATCCATAGGAACTACCCATCGATGACTCACTCCGGGACGACATGCTCTACGGAATCAACAGATCTGACCCCTGGTATGCAGATATTGTTAATTTTATGGTTATAGGTTATGTACCACCAGGAGGTAACAAAAGGAAGCTTGTCCAGGGGAGCCGCACTCATATATGGGATGAACCATACCTCTTTTGAGTATGCTCTGATGGCTTACTCAGAAGATGTGTGTCAGCTGAAGAAGGAATCAAAATCATTGAGAGATGCCATTCATCACCATATGGAGGGCATTATGGGGCATTTCGTACACATGCAAAGATCTGGCAATGTGGATTCTTCTGGCCAATGATGTATGAAGACACAAGAGAATTCATTCGAAGGTGTGGCCCATGCCAAAGGCATGGCAATATTAATTCTAGAGATGCCATGCCACTCATCCACAATCTCCAGATTGAGCTTTTTGATGTCTGGGGGATTGACTACATGGGGCCATTCCCACCATCGAAGAAATATGAGTACATCCTTGTGGCAGTGGATTATGACTCCAAATGGGTCGAAGCCAGCCATGCAGAAAGGCTGACAATATGCATTCCAGAAAGATATTTGAAGAAATAATATTTCCAAGATTCAGAGTTCCAAGGATAGTGATAAATGATGGAGGATCACATTTCATCGACAAGGACTTCGAGCAATACTTGTCGAAGCATGGAATATGTCACAACGTCACTACTCCTTATCACCCTCAGACAAGTGGTCAAGCAGAGACATCAAACAAACAAATCAAGAATATTCTACAAAAGATAGTGAATGAAATGGGTACAGCATGGAAGGACAAGCTTCACGATGCACTCTCGGCGTACCAAACAGCATATAAGACGCCCATTGGGATGTCACCATATCAGCTAGTGTATGGGAAGACTTGTCACTTACCAGTTGAGCTAGAATTCAAAGCTCACTAGGCCATCAAGAGATGGAACATGGACTTAGAAGCAGCAGGATATAAGAGAAAGATGTAACTCTCTAAGCTAGAAGAGTGGAGAGAAAAAGCATATCACAATGCCAAGATTTATAAAGAGACAGTAAAAAGATGCATGAAAAGAGAATCAAGAAGAAGGAGTTCACCCCAGGAGATAAGGTATTACTTTTTAATTCCAGGGTAAAGCTCTTTGGGCATGGAAAACTTCAAAGTAAATGGGAAGGACCATTCGACGTGGTAAGCTCATCATCACATGGAGCCATCACGCTTCGCAACAACGAAGATACGTTATTCAAGGTAAATGGTCTATAAGTAGACGTAATTACTTTCTTTCCTAATTAGGGGTATTTGGACCCGACTTTTTACTTTTGGATTTTTGGGGTCCAGTAACTTTTTTTGAAAACTTAAAAATATATAAATAATTTTGCAAAAAAGTTAAGACCGAGAGGGCTCGAGGCCTGGGCGGCCGCCCAACCCTACGGGTGCCCGCCTAGCTATGGTGGTAGTTCACCGCTGCCTTTCTCCCTTGCAATCCTTCTACATCCTTCATCCATAAAAAGAAGATGCTCGGTTTATTCATGCATTTCTCATCACGTTATACCCCAAAGATGCCCATTCTATGCTTTTCAACCCCTATATAAACAACTCATGCCTCTGTCAATCTCATTCCATCAAGGTTCTCTTTCCTTCCTACTTAGAAGCTTGCTACGCCTCTCCACACAGCCATGATGAAGCCCGAGACTGAGAACTTAGATAGGAGGATGATCCGCTATGGAATCGACCTCAGCACCATCCCCAAGGAGGAGCCCGAGTGCAAGGCCATCATCCCAGTTAATGAGCCTACTCCCCTTGCCACCATTCCACCAAAGCCTCGCAGCTATGGCAGCTCCTACTTTGCCCAACCTGTCCTACTGCACCACCTAAGCCTCTTCTCTTGGAAGGAGTTTCGCCGAAGGGCCCCATTGTCAAGCTACCCGAGGGGACCAGGCTCCTGCCTCCTAAGAACAATGAGGTGCTCATGGAGGTGAAGACCAACAAGAGTGCGGAGATTGTTCGCACCAAGTACAACATTAGGGAGCGCACCTACTTCGAGGCAGTTCGTGATCATCCTAGCAAGGTCAAGTTTATCCCACCAAAGGAAGCTCCCAAGCATGCCCTTGTTGCATCCGAGATTCCGTGCAAACGCCGTAAGACCATGGCAGATCTGGAGAAGGAGCTTGAGGCTCAATGCACTATCATTACCTCTCTAGAGTCTTGCCAGTGTCTCTAGGGAAGATGCATCATCCGCACCGACAAAAGGGTGTTAGATCTAGAGAAAAGTTCCATCGATATAGTTGAGAGGGTAAATGCTTTAGAGCACCCCAATAATTAGAGGCGATCTATCCTAGCATCTGATAGGGCATGAGTGAGAGTTAGATTAAAGTTGCCTATAATCTTTCCTAGTTGCCTTATTAAGCTTTCTATAGTCTATGCACATCCGCCATCCTGTGAAGGTTTGTTGAGGGATCAACTCATTCTTCTCATTTTGAACAACAGTCATGCCTCCCTTCTTAGGCGCAACTTGGACAGGGCTTACCCACTCACAGTGTGGCAGAGGATATATAATCCCAGCGTGTAACAGTTTCAAAACTTCCTTCTTCACAACCTCCCTCATCGCATTATTGAGTCTACGTTGGGGTTCTCTAGATATTGGAACATTTGGATCTATGGGAATGCAATGGGTGCAAAGAGCAAGACTAATTCCTTTAAGGTCCTGGAGTGAGTAGCCAAAGGCTGAATGATGTTTTTCTAAGACAGCCATTAGGCGGAGAGTCTGCTCCTGAGTGAGATTATCACTTATAATAACAGGAGACTCTGGATCATCGCCTAGAGAAGCATATCTAAGACCGGATGGTAAAGGTTTGAGCTCAATAGGAGGTTTAGGTGGTACTGCAAACTCATCTAAAAGTTCATTCTTAGAAGGGTCAGCTTCTTCTTCTATGAAGAATCTAGCTTCATCTTCTAACTCTGGCTTACCTAAAAAGTCTAAAGAAGTAGCTCTAAATTCCTCCAATGGATCATATTGTGGACAGGGCTCAGTCCTAGAGTTTAAAGAGTGTGAAATGGATAGCGGGAACTAAAGTTTCTTGCCTAAGAAGATGTTCAGTTTCCCGGTTTGCCCTTCATAGAGAAGTCTTCTAAATGGTTGTCCTATCAAAAGGTCGAAGTCCCATGTGTCAAAGATATAAAAGCTTAAATGAAATTGGGTTCCTTCTATTTGAATTGGTAGGACATGTAGAATTCCTAGACTGGGGAAGATATGTCCTAAGAGTCTTCTCATAAATTTCACTGTTGGGGTTAATGTCATGTCTTTCAATAAATATTGTGCAAGTGACACAGACATGATATTTATACGCACAACTGGATTGTAGAGAGCATCTATTTGATCTGTATTGATTATGCAATGAATCAGAAGAGAAGATGAATCCAAACGTATTACTTTAGAGGAAAGCTCTGATTCTTCTATCCATTCATTGCTCATAACAGACACTAATTCTCCTAAGGTTCTTCCTAAGGGAATATCCTCAAAGGCATTAAAAGACTCTCTAAGATAATGCTTAGTCTATGGCTTTTTCATAGAATGATAATTCAAAACATTTCCAAAATCAGAAAATAGATTAGGTTCTATTTCTAGCATAAAATCTAGAAACGGAATTTCTTCTTTTTCTTGCTTAAGACATGGTTAGCTGAGGTAGGTGGTATATCTGGCAAAGAGTTGGCTTCAGCTACTTGAGGTTCTGGCTCTACTTCTAGAAGGTAATCTAATTCAGTGGATAGGATTTGATCTAGGATTAATCTTGCTTTCTCAGAGGAGACATGCAAGAAAGATCCTCCAGAAGTTGTGTCAAGCAACTTTTTACTATCTCTACACAGACCTTTATAAAAATCCTGTAAAAGAATAGGGTCCGGTAGACTAAGGTCTGGGCCTGATGCTAAAAGTGTAGTGAAACGATTCTAGGATGAGGCGAAAGATTCGTCAGGTTCTTGCTTGATAGTTAGAACCTTGACTCTAAGGTCGATAATTTGGGAGATGGGATAGAAATCTAGGCAAAAGCTGGAACGTAAGATCCCCGATCTCCTTGTTGCTTACCTACAGCTCTATCATACCATTGTCTAGCTTTTCCCTTTAATGAGAAAGGAAATAGCTTCCAATGGAGAGTTTTGTCGGACATGCCTTCAAAGTGAAGACAGTCACATGTTTGCTCAAAGTCTATAATGTGAAGGTAAGGGTTTTCGTCTCCTCCTGAAAAGGATAGGCTTTGGACCAAAGTAATCAACCCCGGACTCATCCTATAGCTAGGTGTTTGGATAGGTTGTGATGACTCATATGGCACTAGGCTGGTCTCCGTGGGTGCAGAAAGTTGAATGATAGGAATGGAATTTAAATTATCCATAAGGATAGAAAAAGATAAGATAAAAGAAAAGGTGAGATAACACAAAAAGATAAAAGTATAGGTACAAGGTAGATTAAGATTTAGGTTATCTAAGAAGACCATCTTTCTCCTCGGCAATGATGCCAGAAATGCTTGTTGATATTGGTTACGCACACGAAAGAATCAAGGAGAAATAATCCACAAGTGCACGGATATCGGTGAGCACTTCACCCGGGAGATAAATCCAGAGTATCGTATTTGTTTATTCGCTAGGACCTGCAAAAGACTAACCCGGTCTTAACTACTACCCCTGGGCTGCAAGGCAAGATAGCGAGAATTAAGTGATATAGAGAGGATTACTCCGTCAGTCTTCCTCTAACCTATGGCAATCTTTGCGATTATTGTTCTAAGGGGGCACCTAGGGAAAAGAGACACCTCAGAGAATGCTTAACCCTGACACACTAATTCCTACCAAATCTTCTAACGAGACATGGATTATGGAGACACCAAGGGGACTGTCACTTCCCCCGCTGCTACCACAAATCCGGCCAGATAGGGAGTATATACGAGTATTCCAAGCCCAAGCACCACGCTTATGCTACAAATGATTACTCTATTCCCTACGCAAAGTGAATAAAGTAAACTCGTAAACCAAAGAACAATAAGAACAATGAACTTACTAGTATTAGAAGTTGAATTGCTGAATGATCCTAGAACCAAGCTTGGAGTTAGGAGACTTGATCCCGCAAGTATAACTGGAGAGGAGACACCGACAGGCCAGGCTTCCTCCAATTCTACCTCCACCCTATACTCTCCCAATCTCTCTTGCTACTAATACCCTAGAGAGACAGATCCATTCAAGGGACCCCTCTCTGGCTAATTCTCTCTGAAAAATATGAATTAGGGTTTCTAAATTCGCCCTAATCCAGGGGCTAGGGGCCATATTTATATAGCTCTCTAGGATGTACCACAGCCCTCGAATCAAACCGACCTAAATAGACGGTAATATTCATCCTCAAAGTCGGTGGAGGCAGGATCCCCGCTTGCCCAGCTATACTAGCAGGTGGGCCCTAGCTTGCAGGGGGTGGCTGCCCGAGTCTTCTAGATTGTTCTTGAGTACACGTTCGTCTTTTATCTCTATGTAATCCTGACATGTGGACCTTCTTTGATAGTTTTCAGCTGACACCCTGCAGAAACAGATATTCACCAAAACTCATGAAATTCTGTTAGTGATAACCCTATATCTACTAGGTGTTTATATATAGATCCATTTTCATGTTTAGTTGATGGTTAAAAGTATGAGTTATCTACCATCAACACCCCTTCTAGTCTGCTATCTCGACCATACAACCACACTAGTTGTGGCTTCTTTAATGGAACAATCTCTAAAAATTGATGTGCAAGAGCTATTTATGAGCTACAATGCTCCCCGATATAGTTAAAGACGGTTGGTTACGTCGTCCGCCCCTATTAGGGATGAAAGGCGGCCTATGTAAAAATCACTCTTGTACTGGTGTCTGTATCTATGACACATACATATCACATTCAATATACACGATTAGGCTAGACAATGGGACTTCTCGGCAGCCACCAAGTAAAAGAAATGTAATGGCAGTTTAGGTTAAATCATACTACTGTTTAGCCGGCCAGTCTGAGGTGACCTATGATTTGAACTTGTTTCATTTAATTTCACTACACAAACTCGAATTGTCTTAAGTACAAAAAACATCAAAGAAAGGGGTTAAATCATCAAGGAAATGATACTTGACCACAAACCGTAAAGCCACAGGGGTAATTCCAATTTCTTGTAGTGTTTGAACCCTGCACGTTCAATATATATTTCCAACACATGCGTGGCAGCCACGAGTAGCAGTGCTCTCCTAGCAATGCATCAAGCTCAATCGGCACCTACACGTAGAAGCGGGTGGAGCCAACGTTCATTGACTCTCTCTTGCAGGACAACGCACATCCATTTCTCCCTTAGCTCTTAGGCAGTGGTGGCGCTAAGAGCAAGTATAGCAAGGGGAACGGTATGTAAGCTTGCAGCTGACTTGGGCACACGAACCAAGAAGTTATATGAGAGAGATAAGTGGATCACATATTAATTGTGAAAGGCCAACCAATGTATGAGTTGGCAGCAAGCTAACAAGAAATCTTATAGCCAGTCAGTTATATTATTAGCCTTGCTCTAAATGGACTCCACTTGGATTTTAAAACTTGTGTAACAAAAATTAAAGTGAAAATGAAACAAGGCATAAAAACAAAGTCTGACCTAGGTAGATGATTAACGAATGACGATAATAAATATATTGAAATTCAAAAATAGAACTTAGGCAAAAAAATGCTCAAAATATTCAAAATACAAATAAATGCACAAAAATGAAAAGAAAAAGATACTTATATGAATACATCAAACAGTAATAAGATGAGAAATCTCGTTACAAAAACATAATAATAATAATAATAATGATGATGATGATTCAAATCGTGAAACATAAAAAAGTACACACAAAAACAAAGCTAGGTACGTTTATTGAATGAGGAAGCTCGAGTTATCGTGAATACCAAAAAGCTCAGAAAAAGAACAATGCCTTATACATATGATGATCAAAACGAACTCATCATGATGTAAATCGTTATAAAAAAGAAAATTTATCATAAAAGATACATACATGGGATATATATTATAGCCAGGTTTATTGAACGAGGAACCTTGACCAATATAATCGTGAATGTACAGCGTAGGCCAGTTCTGTTGAGCAAGCGGCGGGAGGAGATCGATCTATGCTCCATCTGGAGATGGGAGACTAGAATCCCAGTATGGCCTGGTGAAAACGAAGAGCAAATGGGCGGTATACACAGAGTAATCCACTGCTACAGTGCTGGGATGCTCATCCATAAAGTTCTTGTGGTCACCATCCCAGCACTTTTGGAAATTGTTGTGCACGCCTGCGATCCAGTTGCCCACATCATTCAGATCCGGATTCCTGGCGTCCACCTTGGCGTCTCCCATGGCGTCAAGGCGGCCGAGCTTCGCCAGTGGCTCCTTTGGCCCTATCGATGGCTTCGGTGACCACCTTGATGCACTCGTCCAGCTTGGGATCTTCATAGATGTGTAGCTCCCTAATGAAGGCCGTGAGCTTGGAGACCACGACGATGACGGAGGCGGCAGCGGCCCTGTTATAGCTGCCGTTGATGAATGTGGCGTATGGGAGCAGCAGCTCGTAGCACTTGCTGGGGGCGCCCGGTCTCCTATCGCAAGTGTCACAGCGGTCGCGGATGAAATCCTGCGCCGCGGCAGAGGGAGTCAGGTTTGCCACAAGTGGCTTTGGCTCTGCGCCGGCGGCGATCGGCGACGGCCGTGCATGACGATGCTAGGGCTGCAAAGATAGAGGCGACGACTGCCACTACAAGAATAGGCAGAAGAACAGGAATCTTTGGAACGCCACCCATATTGTTCACTACTGCAGAGAGCCTGGCCTATAATCTTGTGCCTCGATCTAGTTTAATTTGGCGACGTCGTCTATATATCGACTAATCGGAGGCTCAGAGCTACTACCACAACCACTACATTATTCTATTGCTATATATACATTATTACATGCATCCATCCGGCTGCCACCACACATTATATTATTATATACTATACTGTATTTTTTATGTCGGTGTTTCGACCCCGGGGGCCGAGCACCAACGAGTGAATATGTACTACGTGCTCGCTAATCCGAATGGTGATGCAAGAAGAACACACAAGGTTTATCCTGGTTTAGGCAATAGAAGGCCCTATGTCCAGCAGGGGAGGGGGGAGTTTGTATTATCTTGCACCGAAGTGCTTGCATAGGGGTGAATACAAGCGAGCGAGTGTGGTCGGCTAGGACTTGAGCGCTGTGGGCTCTGGCTTTCCACTGCTTTCCACTGTGGGTGTATAGTGTAACCCTAGAATTGATGCTTGTAGGGCTAGCGTAGGTTATGACGTCGAAGGAGATGCCGATCAAGTCACCGTTGCTGTAGAGGCGTGCTTCGGGCATGACTCACCCTGCAGCGACATGCTTGGAGATGACGGCCATCCTTCCTCTGTGTGTGATGACGTCGTAGATGTCTGGTGAAAGACCGGTGCCCATGCGCAGGTGTGCAGATCCCTGTAGCTATCGCGTCGGGAGTGGTTGGAGTACTGACCGATGGCGTAGAAGTCTTGCTCGAGGGGCTGAATGTAGTCAAGGAGGTCAAGACCCAAACGTATAAGACCAAGCCCGAGAAATACGATGTTTGTGTTGACGAATGCGTCTCGAGGGGGCGCCGAACGGGGCACAGTGCGTGGTATGGTGATACAGTATGATACGATCCGTTGGTTTCCTAGGTATCGGCAGTAAAAGGAGGATTTGGCCGGTGTACTATCCACTGTTAGCACGGCTGTAGCCACGAGGTTAGAGGGGAACAGGTGAAATGCATTAAATGTCTGGGGAATCGTACGGAAAGTAGGCGGGTCGAGGGGGTGCGCGATATTCGACGGTTGATTGTTCGCACAGGGGAGTTTCATCACTCGAGGGGGTGACCGTTCCCCCGAGTGGACAGCCTCGAGTCGAGAGGGTCCCATCGAGTGAACAGTAGTCTGGTTCGTTGAGACCCATTCGTGGGCCGACCCAGCGTCGTTTGATATTTGGATCGGGTATCTTATGTACTTTTGGGCTGGGAGATAATAATGGTGGTTTTTTGGGTTTGTTAATGCAGGGATTGAGTTGCTTAGTTTAGGGTTAAAGGTACCCCTTATTCAGGTACCCAACATTTTATTATTAAAAATAGCTGGTGTGTCAATATTTTTGCTACATTCATGGCTGGCCACACACTTCAATTTGTCTATTATTATGGCATGCGTCCTTAACAACCTTTTGTAAAAAAATATTTTTTTTGTGAAATTTTCTAATGAACTTTAGGTGCAGAGATGAGCTAAATCAAAGAGGTAGTCAGAAGATATCTAATACTTTCCATTTCAAACTTTCTTTCATTTGAATTTGTTTAGAGTCTCAAGTATGCATTACAAAATTACTAAAGAAAATACAAGAGTAATGCATCAGCAACATATAGTGACAAGTGGGTTTCAGAAAAACTTATAGTAACAAGTGAATCTGGGAGGCAATGGCACTAAGTAAGCAATATGCGACGGCTGAGGTTGTGAGTTTAAACCTGGGCAACGGTTTCTTTCGAGGTTAACTGTTTGTAACACGCTTTCTTGGTGATTTGAGGCCCTCAAGAAATTAGATGTAATTGGCAGAACAATAGCTAGCTTCCTTCATGTTTTGTAAATTTTGTTTCCATTTGGTGACCAATGCCAAGAAATTAACCCCTTTTTTGAGATTCAGAGATTCATTCATTCATCAGAAAAAATCAGGATTACACTCTTCAAGTATCACTTTGGATCATAGGTACAAAAATTTAGTTAGCCAATGGATCCAAATAGGGCTCTATCTACTAATCTTGGAGACTTAGACCCTAGTTATTATAAGCCACAATAATTGATTCTCCAAAAAAAGTAGTTGGCATGTATTCAACGAATTATATCCATATCTTTTTGAATCATCCATCAAATTTGATTTTTGTTTTGGTTGGGGTGCGCCAAGTTGGGGCAATAGTGCAATGCCCAAGCGTAGAGGACCCAAGTAGCAAGCTACTATAGTGTGCCCCCCCTGATTTTATATTGTCTCCACCACCTTAGATGCTTTGCGCAGCAATACGGTACTAATCCTACACTATTGAGACGGATTAACACATGACCCGAAGGAGCGCAGGAGCTAAACCATGCCATGCTATCGTGTTGAGCTCAATGTTTCAACTAGCTGGGAGATCGGGCCCGGATTCTCTTTGGGACGGGCCTTAGCGCTGTGATCGAGAGATCATTCTTCGTTGAGGCTGCTCTAAAGAAAAAGTAATTTGCTCAAAGAAAACGAAAAAGAAAATATTCGCACATGACTCCCTAGTTCCTCCCTGCAAATTCAATGATGATCGTCTACGTCAAAGAACGAAATAAACTATAAATTATATCTTTCCTTAAAAGAATAAATTAACTATATTTTCTTTAAAAGTTAGTGCTATTACTAAGTATCCCTGTTTCATATTATAAGTCGCTTCAACATACTTTGAAAAGTCAAAGTATCTCAATTAACTGTCTAGATTTATAGTTTTTTACAGAGATACTTGTATATATGGTTTAACTCCTGTCACTGTTCCCATTCCCCACTGGACTTTTCGAGGTACCCCAACCATCAGCCCATGCATGAACGGTCCTAGGCCTGTGTGGTTGTTTATAGTCTGAGAATCCTAAGTTTAATCAAATATTTATACACACATTAAAAATAATGGTGTTTAACATATAATCAAATACACATCGTTAGACCATTAACGTCATATATTTTATAGCAATCTTATTTAAATATATAAATATCAACACTAGTTTTTTGTCGAGTCAAATTTAAGATTGATTAATGTTGTCTTAATGACTCATCGAAAAGTGTCCTTATTTTAGGACGAAGAATGAAGTATAGGAGAGTGGACAAAATCCTAGGAGATGGCGATGGAAGATTTGTCGTCGGAATCTTATTTTCTCGCGCCTTTGTGGATGTGAGATATCTGGTATCATCAACCCCTCAATTATTTCCAGGACAAATGCAGCGTCCTGCCAAGCACTAGGGATATCGTTGTGGATTGAATTCTCATGTAGAGATAGATATATGGGTCGATCGATTCTCTAACGGCGCGAGCTCAATGATTCAATTCCACAACGCACCCTTGTCAAAAAAAGAAGTCCACAACGCATCATTATTTGGCAAGCTCATTACAGAGCACTGCAGTGCAGCACAGACCACAGACGACAATTCGATCCAAGACAAAAAACCGATGAACGACAAATAAAGCGAGCATATACGTGCAGTGCAACAACTAGCTATAGCTACAAACGACACGGAAAGGCAGCAGCGGATCGATGGAGCAAAAGAACCTGTCAGCAGGGACAAAGCCGCCAGCAGCTCCTGGCCAAAACCAATACAGATTGCAGGCATCGCGTAGATATGCCACATGCCCAACAGTCCACAGCCTTCACATGCACGGACGACGAGTCTGACTGTCACTTATTGACATGACTGTCCAGATCATCGATGGTTAGTTAAGCTGTCGAGATCACAAGTCAGACCAGTCTTTGTTTTTGAGGACAACAAGTCCTTCCCATCCACTGATTGAGCTGCGTGCCCAGGAGCAGCCATCATGCATGGTTGCAGCATTGGGTTGGACACAGGACACGGTCGATAAAAGTGGTCAGTGGAGCCTCAATGTCATATCAATCTTTGCGCATATGCATAAAACACTAAATATAAAAAAAAAACTAATTATATTAATTAATTATAAATCACGAGATGAATTTTTAGTCTAGTTAATCTATAATTGAATAATAATTACCAAATACAAACGAAAGTGCTACAGTTATAAAATTTTCTATCTCTAACCATCTAAACAAGGCCTCAAATGCTTTTGTGCAGCGGTATGGCACTAATCCTACGGTGTTAATCAGACGCATTATATATATTTTATTAACATGTAAGATGCGAAGGGCGCAAGAGCCTTGCTATCATGTGTTGGGCTCAATGTTTCGTCTAGCTACTAGGCGGTCAGTTTTTTTTCTTTGGGCGGGACTTTAGATTACTTTCCATTGGGCGGGGCTGATCGGCAATTGCACGTGGCTCTTTGCAGTACGAATTGGCTTGTAGTTGGATGGTCTAGTAAACGCTATCTATCAGAGTTCAAGTCCTGGTGTTCGTAACTTTTCTTAGGATTTTACAGAATTTACTGACATTATGCGTTAAGTGTTAAGCGATATTTCTATCGACAACGAGGTAGCGCCAGTGATGACTTCGGGAATCTCTAGATCTGCCAGGTGCTTAGTCCTTCCGAGATGCTCATAGAGGCAGGGTTTGTGTACATGTGTTTACAAGAGTGAGTCGTGCATGTTGTGGGAGTCCGCGTTGTACTGTGTAATTTAAAAAAAAACTGACTCCTAGTGTAGTGTATATATGACGGTTAATATTAATCATTTATTGCTTCCTCCTCAAAATTTGATGATGATTTACGTCCAAAAATGAAATGACTATACCATCTTTTAAAAAAGAAGTATTAGTAGTAGTATATACTCTTTTTATGGGAGTTGCTATTAAACAGTCGTCTGGTTTATTGAAAAAGTCCAGGCGACGTTTGATCCCCATGGTCATAAGCATCTTCATGCTTTTGTATGCTCGGTAGAAAAATAGTATATCGTGCCTTGGACTCGTCGCTTGAAAGTGTACAGGCGCCTGAACTTTAAAAAATTAATGTGATTTTTCTTTTGCAAGAATACTTATATGCTGCTATACAGTTTAACCCCCACCGCATTGCATTGCATTGCATTGTAGTATTGTACCACATCTTGACACGCCTCTGCGGCCATGCATCACCGATGTTCGTTTCCTGCGAAATAAGGGGGAGAGAGAGAAAATGTTCATACTATGAATGAAGTGATGATGTGATCACTCCGCTCAGCATCGTCCTACCAGCAGGGGCAACACTACAGTGCAACGCAACGCAATGCTACTATGTGGGTTATTTTTTTTAGAATGGACGGCAAAAGCTTTGCCGCGATTTTTATTAGACGAAGACAAAAAAAAAAGAAGGCAAGTGTCCCGCCTAGTTTTTGAAGTGGAAACTGGACGAAAAACCACATACAATTATAGAGGGTACCCTACTCCATCTGCACACCTAGGTACCCGGTCAACTCAACTCGCGCCACAAAAGACGCCAACTCGACTCAACTCAACTCCACGCTTGGTCAGACTGGGACATCGATACAAGCCTCTAACCACTAGAACTCGGTCGGATTGGGTCGTCAACACGAGCCTCCACTTTAAACCACAAGGAGCTCCACAATAAAACTCAGTCGGATTGGATCGTTGACACAAGCCTCCACTTTGAGCCACTAGAAGCTCCACATCTGAGGCAGCAAGCAACTAAAGACTAGTAAAAACCACTAAAAACACAAATCAACTAAAAATAAACTATGTCTACTCCACCACAGGCACCAACCACGAACACAACAGCAGAAAACGATGAACTAGCACTGCCCGAGAGATCCAAACCGAGTAGATTTCCACAACGACGCCTTCAAGAAGGTTACGACGCCCAAGCGCCGCCGTCATCCGTCCACAGCAGGACAAGGTTCTCACCCATGGAATATGCTGGGGACACGACGCCCTCAACAGGGGAACGGTACCAAGTGTCGCTGTCGCCAGGCTTTCGCCAAAAGGAACCCCAGCACAGACATCGGTCAAGATGTCGGGTCCCCGCCAGCCACCAAGATGTCGCTGTCGGCAATCCATAAGAAAACCTGACCGGGGTCAACGCGCCGGCCACTCGAGCAGCCGCAAAGCTGCGCCAACACCCCGCCAGAGCACCTGCCGAACACCAGCCTCCCGCCACCGTGTACATCCACCTACCACTCGCCGTAGCCGTAGTCGCCGTCGACCACCGCAAACGGCCGAGTTCCCGTCGCAGGTACCGCCACCCTCTGAAGGTGCTAGATCTGGGGCGGTGCCCCGGACCAGCACCCTCGTGGACGCTATGGCCTCTGTCTTCATAACGACCGTCCCACGTCGGCAGTCGAAGGCATGGGGGGAGGGACAGCATAGACGAAGACCGCCCCCCCAACGCCGGCACAACCCCAGCCACCACCACGAAACGGCCACCATCAAGAGGGAAGCAGGGGACAAGCAGAGGGGGAGGGAACCCCTCCGCTGAAACGGCCACCATCAAGAGGGAAGCAGGGGACAAGCAGAGGGGGAGGGAACCCCTCCGCTGCCCCCCCACACCCGAAAGGGCAGCAGCCCCGCGACGCCCTGCCGGTGAACCCCACTGGAGAGGAGCCACAATCACCGTGCCCGACACAGTCAGCAGCAACGCCACGGCACCGTGGACCTACCAAAAACCACCGCCAGCCACACCACCATGGTGTCGCCGAATAGCCGCTCCTCATCCAACGAGCACCCCTCCCCACACAGCAACAGCAGCCAGCAGCGGTCGGCCGTGGCCATCCCACAGCAGGCGGGGGGTGGAAGGGGGGAGGGAGAGAAGGGAGCCGCTGCCAGCTCCACACCACCGCCAGTTCCACCGCAGGGACGTCGACCACAGCCGCCGCCGTCCGGGCCCAAGAAGGCCGGATCCGGCCCCCATGGAGCCCGAACCAGCGGCCAAAGCAGCCGCAGACCCGCTGCCCGACGACGAGTCCCTCCGTCACCCGCCGCCGGCCACCACCACCACCGGCACCGGCGCGATCCGGACTGGCCGACAGGGGACCGGATCCGGACACCTAGGCACCGGATCCGGGCGCCCAGGTACTAGCCCGCCGGGGCCGGCCGTCGCCGCCGACTCCTCTCCGCCAGCGCCACACCGCTCACGCCGGGGAAGAAGGACGCCACATGCCCCGCCGCCGCCATCCCGGCCAGCCGAGCGGCCATGCTGGCGGCTAGCTCCGGTAGCGGCGCGGCTGAGGATGAAAGGGGGGGGGGGGAGGCGGCGGCTAGGGTTGCGGGGGGCCTCCCGCGTCGCCCGCGTGAGGGACGACCGGGAGAGGGGAAAGACAGAGTTTGATTATGTGGTCATCGCTATGTGGGTTATTGGAAGTTGAATTGGATAACTATCAGCAGTAGCAAAAAGGTGGCGGATGCATGTGTTTGGACGAGAGCATTGTATATTCACATGGTCACATCTCCATCTGCAGGGCTAACTAGGATCATCATATATCAATTCGTCAGGACCGGTATAGTGACAGCAGCAAGCGCCACGTACACAAACACGATGTTAGCATGCATATGCATCTAGTCTAGAGCTTAATTAATCAGTCTGGATCGGCCGATTAATTGGAGCTTTCAGGACCGATGCAGCGCTAGCAAGCAAGCCCCAGCTGCAGGAGCATCCAATCCAGACACTGTTCCCACTTCCCACTGGACTGGACTTTTTCCAACCTGTCTGTCTGTCCAATGTCCATGGATGCATGAACAGACTTCGAAGACCGTGATAGATGGAACAAGATCTGCTGTCCGAATCTTATTTTCCGAGACCCGCGCCATGCATGTGGATGGTGATATACGTATCCAGTATCTACGCCTCAATTATTTCCATGACAATTGCTAGAGAAACCTATACGTATCCAGTATATCTACACGCACGCCTAACCGCGCGAGCTCAATGATTATTCAACTCCATGACGACGACGACGCATCAATATGGTGTGCTCAAGCAGCTGTTTCAGTTAACGCACGCAGTTGGATAAGCTCCAGAACATTGCAAAGCACAGCACAGCACAGACAATTCGATCCGAGACAAATAAAAACCGACGAACAAGCTAGGAACGGCATGGAAACTGGAAAGCCAGGAGAGGCATATGGATCGATGAAGCAAATAAGAACCTGTAACCTGCGACAAGCCGCCAGCAGCTCCTGGCCAAAACCAACTGCAGGAGGCATGGCATTGGCGTGCACGAGCTATAGCCCAAACGGTCCCTCTCCCGGCCTCACACGGACGACGACATGGAGAAGGATCCAAATTAAATCTCACTAGTCAGCTGACTGTCACTTATTGACATGACTGTCCAGATCATCTTTTTGAGGACAACAAGGCCCCTCCCATCCACTGATTGCATGCATGCCCACTGCCCAGGCCCAGCCATGGTTGCAGCACTGGATTGGGACACACGAAACACGATCGATCGATAAAAAGTGGGTGGCATGGACGAAGAGGAAACACGTCCTCTGTGCTGCTGCTGCACCAACAGGTGTACACTAGGGGAAAAAGGCCATCCATCTCATGTCTCCCCTCGTACGTGATCATATTCAGGTTGAAACGTTCGTCAGAGAAACGGATCCGCCTGCCTGCCAGTGCCTGCGCTCCAACGAACGGATCTCAAAGGATCATGGATGTCAGTCTGAACAGCAATTTTTTTTGAGGAAAAGTCTGAACAGCAATTTGACAAGGATCTGAATTTGCTTGGATTTTTGTCAGGGGATGCGATGCGAATCCATGGATTTGGTCGGTCGTTGGCCGGCTTCAGCCACCAGCTGTAGTATACGTATGTGCCTGCGACTGCATGCGAATTGCGAATCGGCGATGCCAGTCGGCTGGCCGGCCCTTCAAAACACATGCTTTGCCGAATATAATGCTCATGGATCTGCTTACAAATCTAATGGTATCATGTAGTAAGTACTATGCAGAGGCTGACAAATTTTCTTTGTTCTGAAAGATTAGACGCTGACAAAATCTTGGGCATTGGGACTTGTGAACCTATCAAGACGCCGACGACGATGCAGGTATCCTAGACCACCTACACCGGCCTACTACATGCACCTGTGTTGTGTGCTTGCAGCCGTAAATCCAAACCATTTTTTTTAAAAAAAAAAGTCTCTCCAAACCAAATCTTGCGGCAGAGAACAGGTGTAAAGAACTGCAGAGCTAGTACACGGCGTGCCCACAAAACAATGCAGAGATTCCTGATGTGTCGAGTCAGCACCATGTGTTGGATCGTCAAGCAAAGCAAGGTTCATGCTCTGTGACAGACTGAAAGTCTCTGCATTACATATATATGCTTGGACACTTAGTAGTACATGCAAAGAAGAAAGCCTTGTTGTGCTTTGTGGTTTGTGTGATGATTAGGACGAATAAACGATGAAGAACACAAGATCAAACCACAGGAAGACACAAGATTTAACGTGGAAAACCCCTCCAATGCGAAGGGGAAAAAACCACGGGCGTCAGCCAGCAAACACTCCTTACTATAATCAAGAGTCTGGGTTACAACGCCGTAGCGGCGGCTTACAAGAGAATAAATCTCGGTGAAACCCTAGCAAGGGTATATGTACCGTACCGCGGGGTGCTTCGCCCCCCGCACTCCCCAAGCTAACTGGTGGCCACCGTGATGGGGCCTTCGGCTTCTACAGGCCTCCGCTTCACTCCGTCAGAAGTTCGGCCTTTATCTTGGGGAATGAATTTGGAACATATTCAACAGTTTATTTAGCAATTCCACGCTGCCACCGCAACTGTCTGTCTCTCTGTCTACTGCACGCACAATATATTTTTCTGAGACCATGCAGCTATACTGTATTGTTTGATTTTGCAAGGGGACCAAAGGAAAGCTGTTAGATAGGTTTTGGGGAGCTGAGGGGACCAACTACTACTACTACTACCAAGAAGCTCAAGTGAGATACCAAGTTCAATCTATCAATAATATTATGCTCAAGGAAATGACCAGCAACAATGATTGGAACACGTTAGCTAGGAGATGATAGATATGATGACAGCTTACTAATTATTAAGAGCCGCTGGCCTTTTTTTTATCTCTGTTGCATTTTCTGGGGTCAAGTTCGTGATCCTGATGAACTTCAAAGATGCTTCTCCATTGAAAGAGGCCGGACAAACTGCAATACATTGCAGCAGCTTATTACACCAGTAAGCAAAATAAGAGAATCTGGATTAGCAAAAGCTGTGCAAATTAAACAGGACCGATGTTCATTTGGTTACTTGCCCTCTGTTCATTCAGACATACATTGGGATCTGCTTCTCAGTAAGCCAGTAAGGTGACGACTGTCACACCACAATTAATTAATCGCATACCTGTCAGTCGTTTGAGTTTATTGTCAAACCTAGATGCCGACATTGAACGGATAAGAGGCAAAAGAAAGGAAGAACGAACAAGGAAAATCAAGCTTGTTTATTTATTGTCAAACGGTCTCGGTGAAGACTTGAAGCCACGGCTTCAGATGTAGATAAATAAACAAGTACCAAGATTAGTCAAAAGTGATGGGGAAAACGATCCAACATGATCTTGCAGCAGAGGTTATGGTTTCTTTAGCATTAAACCAGGTTGTTTGACTGACCGAGACTGACTGATTCTATGCTTCAACTTCACTCTTGCTTTCATTGTTTTTTGCCCCTCCTCCTGAGACTGAATATCTTCTGCTCTAAATTATTCTGCAGTGAGCTAGGCAGTAGCAGGCAGTGCAATACCACACTGCATCAATCAATTCAAGTAACTGAGAAAGCTCCGGATCCAATTAGCCCTGTTGAGCAATTAGCAGAACAGAACTGCAGGTCAGCAATGGACGCACACCAAACTGGCCTAACCTTGATGGCCGGCCAACGGCCATTCACTGATCCGATCACTTTATCAGTGAACTGTTCTTCTCATTTCACTTCCATTTCATGCAGTGCGAACTCAATTATTGGCGACGACGGCTCCTAATCCTAACTTTCGCTGTCGCTCGAGTGCGAGAGATCATCATGGACATACCCGACACGCGGCATGGGCTTTGTCCCCCGAATTAAAATCGATGCAGCCGCGTGCAGGTTTTTCAACGCTTCTGGACCCTCGGCTGGCTCTACTTATATGTCTCTCTGCATCTTTCTTCAGAGAGTAGTGTCTATATATCTTTCATCAGAGAATAGTCTGAATACAAAGATTTGCTTACTTCAAATTATATTCTGAGACCACCAACAACCTCCGAAAACGTTGAAAGTTATTTCGAATTGATGAGAAAAGTGTAGGAAAAAAGCATAACATAAAGAAATACTAGTATACTATTATTTTCAGGCTAAAGTTGTGGAAAATGCATAAAGTTCAGGAAAATGATGTGTGTCAGTGTGTGAGAGAGATGAGATAGAGAGAGAGAGAGGGGCAGAAAAGTCAATTGGCTTCCCCCTAGGCACCCCACCCCCACCCCAGCAGCTTTTAAGCTAAACAAGCTCCATCATCACTCCTTTGCATTGGAGTAGCAGCAAAGCAACTCAGTCAGTCAGTGAGTCTGTTCAGGAGGCACACAGCAGTTGTCTGTTCGATTGTTGCTTACTCCTCCTTCGTCGCAGCCCAGAGCAGAGGCCAAGGAGCTGGTAGGTAAGCTTCCCCTCCTATCGTTTCTCCCTTGTTCCCTGAAGCTTGTACAATTTGACTGAAGTGATCAACCTGCTGGTAATGGCATGTAGCTGTGCTGTTCTCTTGGATTGCTTTCTCTTCTGTTCAATCACATTCTTTAGTCTTTCCTGACTTGTCTGGAGTAGCATGTGTGAGGTTGGTGCCGAGCATTCGTCAGATGAATCCTCAGTTTCTGTATTTTCTTTGAGGCTTTTACAGCAAATTGCTCGCTTTCCTGAATCCCAAGTCTGTTGTCAGCCTGATCTCACCCCAAGTTTCTTTCTCGTCCATGCATTTTCTCTTTGTAAAAAAAAAAACACACACACACACACAATTTGTATTCCTTTTATTCGCCTCGGACTAGAGTAAAGATTTTTTTTTGGTTACCTCCAGATTCATTAAAAAAAGAAAAAAAAAATTGGTTACCCTCATCCAAAAGTTAAAAGTTCAGAATACAAATCAATCGCTCTAATATGCAGAGTTATTTATTTTCCGGTTGTGCGGTTTTCAGTGTCTCCACTGCAATCTCATAATCATAGGATTCCAATTCCAGCCTCACTAGCTGCCCCATTAAAAAAAAAAATTCCATCCTCACTAACGCCTGCTCCCATGGTGCCGCCCATTTCCTGGGCGATTATTCCCGCTGTCCCCTCACTGCCGCCCTTGCTTTGCAGTTGCTTGCAGGTGCTGCTTGCTCTGTCTGACTGTCTCCGATCCAATCCAAGCTGCAGGAGCCCTCGGAGATTATTCCTGGCATTGCGGCTGGCTTCTTGACCCGGAGGAGCCTGGATAGATTTGTGGAATACTTTGCCGATCCAAAGCACGCGGTTCTTGGCCAACAGCGCCTAATCTCTGCATCTGGTGGCCATTGGTGGTTCTTGGCTCTGATTTGGCGCTGCTGCTACTGCCTGGTGAGGACTGAGGAGAAAAGTGAAGGAAGGGGGAAGGCGATTCAGGTTACTCTTGGCAGTGTCAAGATGAAGTACATGAAGCTTGGATCGAAGCCGGATGTCTTTCAGACAGAGGGAAACAGTATCAGGTGAAGCTGTCTTACCTGCTCTTGTTTACAGTTTCCAGACTACTGCATTAGAGATGCGAATTGGCTTACTCTGAATTTCTAATTTCTACAACTGCCAGTTTGATTCACTTAACATCTTGTTTTTGTGGTTAGAATTTGTTAGTTTGCGAGTTATTTTTTACTAGAAATTTGACCACGGATAAATTTAAGCACTACAAATGAAATGACACATAATAAAATTCTGTTTGAAGTTGCCCCATGACTCTGACCAATTTCACCTCTCTAGCTAGTTTCTACTTTCTATAGATATGCATATCTGCAGTAGCTGAGTTGGCTGAAAACACATTCCCACACTGAACTTTAGCATTGTTTTTCCACGGCCATGATTAGCACCGAAAAAGAGAGTGTCTTTCTGAATGCGAGTACTTGTACTGTCAAGCTGTGGGTCTCATGATGGCACTTGAAAAGGCTCCATCTACACTGATCTCCTGTTCAGTACAGGGAAACGAGGCAGCATCATCATCTCTGATTCTTTGCCAATGGCATCTGTTCTTCAGCTTTACAAGCCATGTGCCATCTCCTGGTCCAGTGTTACATCTGTCAGATTATAGGCCGTGTGGTCCATTTGGAAAACGAAGGCCTATCACTTACCTAGCCTTTTGCGCCATCAGTTCGTTGTCAAATCATTTTCCATGGTCCACTTAGCGGTTTCATTAGGTCAATTAGACCTGTCGTTCATGCATGGGGGCTGGGGCTACTATCAGGAATGGCTTTCCTCGCCTTTTTTGCTGTACCAATGGTACTTTATTCAGGCTAAAACAAATGGCCACTTCTTTTCTTACATGTGGCTGATTTAGTGGCTGAAATTTGTTTCAAATTTCATTTGACCTTTACCTTGTTTATTACTTTCCTCAATTTCTTATACTATAATTCGAGATGATGCTGATGTTGAGTCCATTATTTGTTAACTGTTTTTCAGGTTTGTTACAACTGAGCTGGCAACGGATATTGTTATCACTGTAGGGGATGTCAAGTTCTATCTTCACAAGGTCAGGCTAAATCTCCAATTTGAACATGTTTACAGTCTCTGTCTTTGCACAGGAAAACTTAGATTGAAACCTTCAGCCTGTAATGTTTTTTCTTACAATCTGTTGGAAGAAACAATTTACACACATAGGTGTTCTTGACACGTGCTTCATTAGAACCATTGATAGTTGATCTATAAACCATTGTTTTGCTGTGACTGATCAGAGATGTCTTGTTTCAAAATTCAAAACACACACAGTTCCCTCTTCTGTCCAAGAGCTCCCGCCTACAAACTCTGGTAGCCTCAACAGGCGAGGAGAGCAACGACGAAGTGGACATCTCGGACATCCCCGGCGGTCCAGCGGCGTTCGAGATCTGCGCCAAGTTCTGCTACGGCATGGTGGTCACCCTCAACGCCTACAACGTGGTGGCGGCCCGGTGCGCGGCGGAGTACATGGAGATGTTCGAGACGGTGGACAAGGGGAACCTCGTGTACAAGATCGACGTGTTCCTGTCGGCGAGCATCTTCCGGACCTGGAAGGACTCCATCATCGTGCTGCAGTCCACCAAGTCGCTCCAGCAGTGGACGGAGAACCTCAAGGTGATCAACCACTGTGTCGACGCCATCGCCACCAGGGCGTCCATGGACCCATCCGAGGTCGACTGGTCCTACACCTACAACCGGAGGAAGCTCCCGTCGGAGAACGGCGGCGATGCGCAGAGCTGGAATGGCGTCAGGAAGCTGCCGACGGTGCCGAGGGACTGGTGGGTGGAGGACCTCTGTGACCTGGAGGTGTGCCTGTACAGGAAGGTCATCCTGGCGATCAAGGCCAAGGGGAGGACAGGAAGCGACGTCGTCGGCGAGGCGCTGCGGGCCTACGTGTGCCGCCGGCTGTTCGCGTCCCTGGACCATGCCGTCAGCAACGGGCTCGACTGCACCAATCACCGTGCCGTTCTTGACGCCGTTGCCGAGCTCCTGCCGCCGGAGAAGGGGTCGGTGTCCTGTGGTCTCCTTCTGAAGCTGCTCAGAGCTTCGTGCCTGCTGGAGTCCGGCGAGGCCTACCGCGGCGAGCTGGTTAGGAGGGTCGGCGCGCAGCTGGACAGAGCTTCGGTCTCGGACCTTCTGATGCCTGCTGAATCCGGCGACGACGCGATGTACAATTTTGACATGGTGGCTGCGATACTGGAGGAGTTCTTGCTGCAGCACAAGATAAATGGCAGTGATCGGGCGAAGCTGCAGGAAGATGATGACAGCATGGATGTAGCTGCTGACAACGTGATCATTTCTTCGAAGCTGGCGGCTGTCGCAAAGCTGGTGGATGGGTATCTGTCTGAGATAGCCAAGGACCCGTGCCTTCCTCTGGAGAAGTTCATCGGCCTCGCCGAATCTATGCCTCCCCTGTCTCGGCCGGTGCACGACGCGCTCTACCGCGCCATTGACGTTTACCTCAAGGTATGCACGAATAATTGTGCTCTGCAAGCATTTCAGTTTCAGTAGGCAAAAAATGTTCAAAATCTGTAATTTCAGTAGGCAAAAAATGTTCAAAATCTGCAATTTCATACAGGGGCATCCGGGCATGTCGAAGGGCGAGAAGAAGCGGCTGTGCGCACTGATGGACTGCAGGAAGCTGACGGCGGACGCGAGCGCGCACGCCGTGCAGAACGAGCGGCTGCCGCTGCGCGTGGTGGTGCAGGTGCTCTTCTTCGAGCAGGTCCGGCAGCAGGCCGCGGCGGCGGCGGCCTCTGCCGCTGCTGGCCCCGCGCGCTCGCTCGTCATGCTGCCCAGGGACGACGGTGCGTCGTACGGCGGCAGCTCGAGGTCGGCAACCAAAACGGCGACGGAGGACGAGCAGTGGGCCGTGGGCGGCGCGCCGGCCACGTCGGCCTCCGGCCGCGACGCCAGCTCGCTCCGGTCGGCGAGCCAGATGTCGGCCAACAACGGGAAGAAAGCCAAGGGCGGTGCGGTGGCTCCGGCGCCGGCGAGGAGGGTGCTGGGGAAGTTGTGGTCCGGCAAGCAGGCGAGCAGCGGGGAGAACAGCGGGTCGGACGACACGTCGGAGAGCCCCGCTGGGTCCCTCAACCTGGAGGAGACCAAGTCAACGCCCTCACGGATAAGGCATTCTGTGTCGTAGTGGCTGTATATGCTTTTTTTTTTTTTTTGTTGTGATGGTTTTCTTATAACCTTTGGATTGTATTTGCCTTATAGAAATGTTTTAGTGTAATATATTGTCCATATATATATATATATATATATATTATATAAAAGGGGTATAATTTTGATACTTAGATATACTAGCAAAACATGTCCGAAAACAAATTACGTTTGGATACCACGCGTTGGTAGAGATTTTGGTTGAGCCGGTTTGACCTTAGGATAAGATTATAAGACTACTAGTGAACTATGCTTTGTTCTTACTTTAGAACTACATTGCTATGGTTAATATAGAGTGAGTGAGATTCACCGAAGGTCTTTGAAGTTATCTGCAAATATCATATAGGTCATCAAAGTTTCAAATGTATTTTAGGTCCCTAAAGTTAGTTAAGGATTTATCTAGGCCCAAACATGTATTTACCCGACCCCGTGGGTGAAATGGCACTCAATGCTTACATGAATATTATAGATGGGGCCCACATGTTGGTGGCAAGACTCAATCTTGGAAAATTGTATCTTTCTCACACAACCTCAGATGAAGATAATTCTTGTACAAAGTTCTAGCCCTTGATGAGATATATAACTTTCGCATAAGAATCATCATCTAGTCATGTGAAAAAAGATATGATTTTTTTTTCTAGGATTGAGCCGTGAACTTGACATATCAATGTGAGAGCTGAGTCAGCATGCCATGTCAGCTACCGAGTCAAGTCAGGTAAGTGTCCGTTTGGACATGGGATGGGACCCAAGCTAAGTTCAGGGTAAAAACATTTTAAGACTTTGGGGACCTATGTGACACCTATACCCAACTCCAAGGATCTATGATGAATTTAACTCATATAAAGTCATGCAGAGATCTATTTTTTTTTTTTTTTGTGAAACAGAGATCTTGTCGTATGATGAAGTTTGAAACAACCTTGTGCTGTGTTTGTAGGCATTTTCTCTCTTTTGCCTACCATTTATGGATTTTTGTTTGGTTGGCTTTATCGTCATGCCACACCAGAGATACACCACAGAAAAATGAAGCTGTTGTTTGCTAGTCGATAAAGATGTGGCATGTCAAACTCGTCAGGGCCTTGT
Source organism: Bothriochloa decipiens (assembly GCA_023333625.1). Lineage (NCBI taxonomy): Eukaryota > Viridiplantae > Streptophyta > Magnoliopsida > Poales > Poaceae > Bothriochloa > Bothriochloa decipiens. The sequence goes on from CM041647.1 coordinate 10,433,112, forward strand.
ATATATGTGTCACAACGGAGTATACTTCATCAAAAATCGGTGCAAAGTTTTTTTCCCCTTCAAGAGTAAATGCCCTTACAATGTAGACCATTGGATATATATATGCATCGTGATACATGCACAGTCTAATGGTTCACATCACAAGCACATGTGTCCAAACAGTATCTGTTCTTCGGCACAAGGACACAAATTCACAATGAGTGCCCATAGTTTGCGTCTTGGAGACTGTCCTCACCTATTCTTTTTCCATGGCATAAGTGCTACTAGCTGACGGATCGTTGACTC
>CM041647.1:10438396-10494643 GCA_023333625.1 Bothriochloa decipiens
GGGCGGCTCTCCTTCCAGAACGCCGATTGCAGCACCATCTGATTACCTAGATATTAATATTAATTATGTCTATACTCTCTTTCTATATAGAAAAAATTATGTGTATCTAGAAAAGAACAAAAGGTTTTATAGTTTGAAACCGAAGGAATACTTAATATCTGAATGAAGCAGATGCAAATCCATAATTTTTAAGATATAATATATATTGAGTTAAGTTATAAGAACAATAATGCATTGTTGTGTTGAGTTGAAAACAATAGACGGTCCTGAATAGCTAAATGTTTTCAAACTAAATAACTTAAGCCATTGTGTTCACCAAGGTGACTATATGTTTTTTTGTTCCAAATTATGAGTCACTTTGACATTTCTGTGTATATCAATTTAGCTATGTATCTCGATATTATGTATGTCTAAGTGCATAACAAAATCTATCTATTAAAAAAATTATGTGACTTATAATTTGAAACGGAGAGAATATATTTTTGAATCAAAGGAGTACATAATATATTCTCTCATAAATTATTGTTTCTTTCTTAACAAAAATAATTTCAATCATTATCTTACGAGTTCAGGCATGATGGCCTATTTGCCTTGTGCTGTGACAAATTTGCTTGGCATAGGCAGCAATCCTTGCTTGTGTGGTGGAGGTGGTGCACTGGTAATGATAAGGATGTGCTGTTTGTCGAAAACTTTTCTGCATTTGGATTCCGATTGTAAGTTCCATACAGCTCTATGCTCTGTGTTTGTCATGTTCGTGTGCTTTGAGAATCTTGCTTTCCAAAAAAAGGCCCTTAAAATTGCATAGTGATAGAAATTTAAAGTAGATCCAAAAGGCCCTTAAAATTCTTTCTAACATTTATTTTTTCTCCATATATTGAAATTGCATTTGAGACAAGGGGTATGAAATCTGATGAAGGTGCTCTAATGCAATTTCAGTAAACTGCAAATTACTATATAGGAAAATCTCTCGAAAAGAAAGCTCAAAGTTACAAGTAAAGTGCTTCATTACATCTACTTATACCCTACTAATGCACCAATATAGACAATGTTAAATCCACCCCATAAAACGTCCCCCGCTGAGAAGGCCCTCCTCCGTACACCCAGAAATTATACCCAGAAAAATAACTCTATACGAAATCAACCATCTAGATTTCTTTTCACGCTTATCTCTCTTTACTCACTCAGATCCAACGACCAGGATTGCGTGTATGGTCTCCTGCTCCCATCGGCCTCTCACGAAGGAACATCACGGCGCACCCGACGCAAGCCGATGCAAAATTAGCGCCCCTTCGCGCGGGACTCTCCTTTTCAATCCCTTTCAATTCATTCAACGCAAGGGTCAGCTCCTCTCACGGTGATCAGTTCATTCAACGCACGGTCGGCTCCTCTCACGGTGATCGGTCTTGTACAGAGTGATTGCCGTGGTCGTCGTGGTGGCCGCGGCACTCACTCCGTCGTCGAGGAGATCGCCCTGGTGAGGGAAGGACAGCCGCCCTGGCCGTGGCACTCGCGCCGTTGTCGAGGAGATCGCCTGGTCGTCGCAGGAGGACGGCCGCCCGTGTTGTACCAACGCCTGTAGATCACGTCGTCGATATGGCATAGCGTCGTGGATAGGGCACGCCACTCCATCGCGCTCCGTGGCCCTCAACGTGAAGTCGGCGCCGCCGTCGTCTCCGTGGTCCACAATGACACGCCGACAGGGAGGCCGGACCGCCGGATCGGGGACTGCCAGTCCCATGCAGGTATAGATATACATCCATATATATGCTCCATCTATGCTTTATTCGCATGCCCCTGCTGCATGATAGAACCTGGCCGGCGGCGGCGTGTGGCACTAAAACAGAGACGCTTGGCTTGCAGAGATTGGGTGCGCTGCTCCTATTGTTAGCTGTTGTTCCTGGCCGCGAACGCCACGCACGGGAAGATCAGGCGCTGCCAGTGGAGATCAGCTGCGTTCATTTCCGCCACCGAGTTCATGAGGCGGGCGGTGGAGATCTTCATGTGGATGAGTTCATCAGCGGAGCGGTGGACATAATCAGCCGACGGTTAAGGCAGCCGAGATCAGGTGAGGCCTTTTTAACGGTCATAAACTCATGATAAATGCTTATGCCTGATAAACAGATTCTGAACTCTTCTGATCGTTCGATGTCACCTGCGATGTGCTAGATTTCATATGTTCATATGGAAGTATTTAAAATGCTTATGCCTGATAAAGACGTAATATAAAATTTCTGTACATACGTAGGATCTAACTGAATTCGGTCCTGAGAAATGCTTATGCCTTTTTAACAGTCATGAACTCATGATAAATGCTTATGCCTGATAAACGGATTCTGAACTCTTCTGATCGTTCGATGTCACCTGCGATGTGCTAGACAGGTAACTCCTACGAAACTAGTTTCTCTGAATTCCTGCTGGTGAATGGATTTGCATGCTTGGTTGTGACTCCAACCAAACTGGGCGGAGCAGCGGCGTTCGGCGAGAGGCCTGGACAGTCTGGCGCGGCCTGTGCCCATGGCACAGCTCCTCCGTCAGAGGCAGGTTCGAGATTTTATATTGATTGGTTGATCCGGTTCTGTTTAGTTTTGTGATTGTGATGCTAAAGCCTATGCTATAACCCCAGCCCCCCCTTTTTTTTTTGCAAAAAGCATATATACAACTTGTATACAGCTCTAAATTGGTTACGGTTTAACCAAAAAGTTTGCTTGCTCCTCTCCTTTTAATATCTGATTTCAAGGGGAGATGAAATACATATGCCTCAAAATGGATATCTACATGCTTGAACCAATTCCTAGAAGCATAGCTCATATTCCTTTTAAGTGTAAATTGAAAACGAGTGATTTTTCCTTTTTAAGTGTAAATTGAGAATGAGTGAAACAAATTCCTAGAGGCATTACTGTTGAATTCTTATTTTCTTATTTTAAGATAGATCATTGAGTATAATCTAGATTAGTACAAATTGCAGTTCTATACATATTTTTTAAGGTCAAGGGGTAATTTTTTACATTGTTGTTCGTTGATTCTTCGGTTCATCTTCAGTACATAGGTAGCTGAATTGCTATTCTAACCATGACTGTAGTCAGTGAAATTCCATGAACCACATGGATTAAATGAAATATGTTTTTAGGACTATTGGAATAGATACATGTGCACCGAATAAGGCTTCCTTGTGCCTGCTGGAGCGATTGGAAGGCGTATACCATAGAGTCCAGAGGCCGTGGAGGTTTAATGGTCGTTTAATATTGTGTTACCCGGGACTAGATATCACCGTAGCACTAGTAGGGGCAATATACTATTCTTTTTAGGAGAAAAAAGTGCTTTACTATTTTTTTTTTGAGAAAAAGAAGTTATTTTTCTCTAAGTCAATTATTCGGCCCATGGGCCAAGCCCGCCAAACATACAAAATACTGACCCTCCTCCGGCCCAACTAGACTCGCAGTCGCCGTTCCAGTCGCGTCCATGGCGATCTTGGCAGGCCTCGCCGCCGTCCTCTCCGCCCTCCTCGCTGCCGCGCTCCGGCGCTTCCTAATCCCGCGCCGCCGCCCGGCAGACGCCGCCGGTTTCTTCCACCCGTACACCAACGACGGCGGCGGCGGCGAGCGCGTGCTCTGGTGCGCGGTGCGCGCTGTGCAGGAGCTCCGCCCGGACCTCCCCTGCGCCATCTACACCGGCGACGCCGACGCCGCGCCCGACGCCCTCGCCGCGCGCGCGCTCGACCGGTTCGGTGTCCGTCTCCTCCGCCCGCCGCAGGTACGGCGGCGCCTGGTTGGTCAGGGTTCCTACTTTTTTGTAAAATGAAGAGGAAAAACAAATGGATCTTGGTGGTTCGAGCTGCTTGACGTCCTGCAGAGTTGCTTCGATTCAGTTGAAATGACGGATTTTAGTTCAGCTGATTAGTCATGGCGTGTTGATTTCAGTTGAGCATTGCGCCGCTTTGGAAATCCGGTTCATATTAGGGTCTGCTTGCTTATACTGACTCACAATTCTGAATAATATTATTGGACTGCCTTATCTAAATCTTTTTTGCATTATACTGGTATAATACATAGAATCTGCTGTTCAGCGAAGGTCGAACATGCAAACTTTTTGTGTAGCTCCCTGTCTTCCTTGGTAGCTACTGTTAGTTGTGTTAGGAGTTATGTTCATGTAGTAGAATTATGCTGTACACTATTCTTGCTTCCTACTTGAACCTTTGGGGCTGTATATCATTGCTTGGCTGATTCATAACTGGTTGTTGTTATTGCTGGTCTAAATACATTCTTTGGTACAAAAGTAGACATTGGTTCCTGGCACCTGGCAGTTTCTGAGATGCGCATGGAAAATTTGTGAAACCTCCATATTCTGATTTTGTTGCAGATAAAAGTTGAATCATAGTGAAGGAATAACAATAATGCTAAATATAGTCTGAAAAGGCTAAATTGAGTGCGGTGCCTCTTAGGCCTCTGCTATATATAGGGATTTAAACCAATGTCATTATAGTATAAACGAATGTGGCTTTAGTAAGTAGTAACTCACTGAGTGAGGGAAATGTGTGGTACCTTTTTTTTTGAGAAACAAATGTGTGTTACCTTTTGTACAACAGTATTTCCATACCATGTTTACAAAATTAATTAAAGAATTTCTTTTAGCGGATGTGACATACCAGCACTTTTAATGATTGGTTTGGACTTCATTTTCAGGTTGTTCACTTGAATAAGAGAAAGTGGATCGAAGCAAGCACTTATCCCCATTTCACAATGATTGGGCAAAGTCTTGGCTCTGTCTACCTTGCATGGGAAGCCCTTTCTAATTTTACCCCGCAGTTTTACTTTGATACAAGTGGCTATGCTTTTACATATCCATTGGCTCGGCTATTTGGCTGCAAAGTCATCTGCTATACACATTACCCTACAATCAGTTCTGATATGGTTGAACGTGTTAAGCACCGCAGTTCTATGTACAATAACAACTCTCGTATTGCAGGAAGGTATGCACTGCACAGAGTGATTAGCTTTAACTCTTTATTAGCCCACCAATGTATGTAATACAGAAAAACCATGATGCATTACCGTATCTGAGAAACCAAAGTTGCAAAACATGATCAAATCACCAATAATGTGCTTGCTAAACATGCATGTTTATCCTAAGTGCTTTCTTAATCTACCCTAAGCTCTTTATTGACACATGTTTCTTCCTTCTTAAGAGGCCACATATAGATTAATAGGATCAAGTAATGCTCAACTAGTTATTATTTTGCCCACTCGTTTTATTAATGCTTAAGGAACATGATTGACATGGTTTTGCTGTTTCCATAGCCATGAATGAGGTTCTAGTTATCTTTGTTTCTGTATATGTGATCAATTATAGTATCTTTCTGTTCTTATGTGATAATAATGACCAAGAAAACTAATGGACACTCATTCTACTGTAGCATTTGGTTGTCCCGATGCAAAATCCTTTACTATACCATATTCAGTTGGTTATATGGTCTGGTGGGTTCATGTGCACATCTTGTAATGGTTAATTCGTCATGGACAAGATCCCATATTATAAACATTTGGAAGATCCCAGAGCGTACTAAGAGGGTGTACCCTCCATGTGATACTTCTTCTCTTCAGGCATGTCTAGACTGCAACCATCTTGCTAAACTTTTCTTATGAATCCTAATCAATCAATTATGTGCTCATTATCTCAACACATTTTGAGCAAGTTCTTAGTTTTATCTGAAACCTTTGGTTATATATAATGCAGATGCTTCCCCTGGAAAGACCAACGACGCCTCCTATTTTTATTTCAGTTGCACAGTTCCGCCCAGAAAAGGTATGTGATGTCAAGATTCAAATATAAAAGCTTAACTTCCAATCACCCACTTCAGATTAACATTTATCTATCTCGCTCTTCCACCAGGCCCATGGTCTTCAGCTAGAGGCATTTGCACTTGCTCTTCAAAGGCTAGATCCTGACTTTGTTAAGCCAAAGCTTCAATTTGTCGGTAGTTGCCGGAATAAAGAGGATGTGGCCAGACTACAGAAGCTTAAGGACAGATCCACTGAACTACACATAGATGAGCATGTGGAGTTCCACAAGGATATTTCTTACAGGTACTGTATTCTACGTACTACTTTGATTGATGAACATGGTAACTGGTATGTCCTATCAGTTAACTGGTAGGATTATTTATTTAACAGGGACCTGGTACAACTTCTTGGGGGTGCTATTGCTGGGCTCCATTCGATGACAGATGAACATTTCGGAATAAGTGTTGTTGAGTATATGGCAGCTGGAGCTATTCCAATTGGTAAGTAATTACCCGAGTTTCATATTCCTTACTCCATTTTTAGGTTAAATACTAGGTAATGTGGAAATTAAATCCAAGTGTGAAATGACACTGAAGGTGAGGATGGTGCATAAGTCATATCTTTGATAGGCATTTTAATCTTGGAAACATAAAATACTTTGTGCTTTCCACACGTTTTGCAGCTCATAAATCAGCAGGACCAATGATGGACATTGTGCTAGATGAGGATGGACATCAGACGGGATTTCTAGCCTCCGAGAAGGAAGAATACACTGAAGCAATTATCCAGGTCTTTAGGATGCCGGAGTCAGAGAGGCAAGAAATGGCAGCTGTGGCTAGGAAACGTGCACAGAGATTTTCAGATCAGAGATTCCATGAAGATTTCACTAAGGCTGTCCGCCCCATTTTGTTAGCAAGGGAAGCCTGACAAGCTGCAATTTCCACATAACAATCTGAATTCTCTGACAAGTTTCATGGTACAGTGAAAGACTTGCAAGGCACATTTGAATTAGCATAGTTTTGTTTCTCCCTTTGACTAGGCTGCTTGTGGATGTGCATCATGTAACACTACTGTACAGAAATAGATCACAGAAAATGACCTGTCAATAGCGCTTGGTGCTGCACCACTTAACTTTGTTCAGTGATACATAATTCACAATGGTGATCATGATGCACCGCTTTGAATCTTTCTTGCGGTATTTTAGTAGCTGTTGAGTTTGTTCTTTCAACTTTCAAGTTCATTTTCGTGAAATCGAATGTTTCTATCTGAACTCTGCACTGAGCAAATGCTTCTGTTTGAATTGTGTTGTGCCAATGACTGAGTGGACCCAATTGTACCCATGGATTTTTATATTAACTCAATTTGTCCTCCACTCTTTACTTTCCATGATGGAGTTGCAAACATTGATGAATTAAACTTTACTAATTCCTTTGATAAAACAAATGGGGTAAGCACGTTATCACCAGAGCTTTTTGATCTTAGTGATCTGCCATGCATGTAACGAAATACAAACGAATATACCACACCACACGATCTCTAAGCTGATCGATCAACCATGTCATTCAGCAGATGGGAGCCAAGTCCAGGGAGCTCCACAGCAGCACGTCGTTGTCGCGGTCGCCATCACCATCGCTCGCCTCAGACGACGATGAGCTTGTCGCCTCCGGGGCGCTGCCGCCAGGTGAGCACTCCTCAAGAGACGGCTTGACATCCTCTGCTGTTTCCGATGACGGTTCTTGCTCGTGCGGCTGCTGCTGAACTGTCTCTCGTTGCTTCTTCCGGCAGGCCTCCCTCAGCCCGGAGAGCTGATCACGCACGGCGTGGCCACTACCGGCGGCGGCGCCGAGGCGCATCTTGAGGCACTCCGAGACGCCGCTGAGCGCGTAGAGCGACGCCGAGATCTTCCTCTCGTAGTCCAGCCTGCTCGTCATCAGCTCCTGAACGACCGTGGCCGGCTCGCCGCCGCCAACGCCTCCGGCGGCGGCCTCCACCGCGCCGCCCAGCTCTGCCGCCACCACCTCGAACGGCGAGCAGAGCTCTGCCGCCGGCGACGCGGCCTGCTGATCCATGAACTGGAAATCCAGCTCCTCTTCTTCCTCCACCTCTTCCTCGTCCTCTATTTCTTGTGAGCTGCTGTTGTCGTCGCTGCCGCCGTCGTAGCTCAAGAAGTCGTCGACTTGGAAGGCGCACTCCTCGCCGTTGCCGCCGCCGTACGGTTCGGCGCACAGCGGCCCCTGCAACAGCTCCTTCTGCCTCGCCGGGGCGGCGTGGAGGAGCTGCTGCTGGTGCTGGTTGTTGCTGGCCCTGAGTCGCAGGAGAAGGAGGTTGGTGACCTTGGACGGAAGAGCCGGCGCCTGCGCCGGCGCCGGCGTCTGCGAAGGCTGAGGCGGAGGCGGAGGCGGCGTGGGATGCGCTACTGCGACGGAGGAAACGGTCGGCGACGGCGAGGGGCGCGGCCAGAAGTTGGTGCGCGTGTTGGCGCCGCGGAGGAGGCACGCGGCCTCGTCGTAGGCGCGGGCGGCCTCCTCGGCGGTGTCGAAGGTGCCGAGCCACACGCGGATCTTCTGGATGGTGTCCTTGATCTCCGCCACCCACCGCCCTGACGGCCGCTGCCGCACGCCCACGAACCTCTTCCTGCCCCGCTGCTGCTGCTGCTGCGCCGCCGCCACTGCGGCCATGCTGTCGCCGCCCGATGATGCCCATGCACACGCGTCTGTGGAAGTCAGCAGCGGCGGTGAGTGGACGACGCTCTCGATGTCCACGGCGGAGTCGTCGGAGGCCTTGCGTTTCCTCGCCATGGATGTCGTAGTCCGATCGAGCTCAGCTTTGTGGTGATGAAGGGAGGAGATGACGAAGAAGCGCACTGCAATATATAAGGGGGAGAGGAGGGAGTGGAGAGTGGAGACAAATGAAGTGGAAGCCTTTTTTTGAATTTTGTAGAGCTTGCATTAGCGTTCATGGCAGCTCAGTACCACATTAATTATTTTTGTATAGTGTATATGTGTGTAATCTAGGTTTGTTTTATTGCTCTTGTCTTTGTTGTTGATGGTGGGATTAGCATTGTACAGCTTTGGGGCCCAACATTTGGATTATGGAGGGAGAGACAAGGAGATCTAGCTAGTGAGAGGGATTGTATATTTTAGTTTGTTAATGTGTTGATGCTCTTATTAACCATCTCTCTTTACTACATTGATTAGCTATAAGGTGGAGGGATTGGTTGTGTTGGCCTAGTCATTGACAGATGGACATGACATGCACGAGACTGTAGTTGTTGTAGTAAAATGAAAAATCACGCCAACTTAACATAACCTATGTGACTATGTGAGCACATATTTCAGTTGGAAATTGTGGTATTCGTGTTGATAACGAATTAAAGATATTGTAGCTGAAGATTAAAAGTTTAGCATGTATCTTTGACCACTAATTTTTATTTATAGCATATTCTTAAATCCTTCGAGTTTATAATATTTTGAAAATACTACTAATACTTTTGAAAGGATTACACATGATACAAATCATCATTTAAGATTCCCTTAAGTTGACTTAAATCTTTTGAAATGGTGGGTTTCTATTGTGTTAAGTTAAACCAGCTTAAGTTTTGTTGAAAAAAACAAGAGAACACTTACGATATCAGAGAGGCAAATAATGAAATACACTCAAAATATATCTGGGACCTCATTCGATACTGTAAAAATATTTATGTTCTTTTAATAAACTTGATCAAACTTAAACTTGTTTGACTTACGAAGACAACTAAAAATCCACTATATTGAGGACAGAGCGAGTATGTGATGTTTACCTACACTAAGAAAATGGAATACCCGTGTTGGTGACGTGCTTTAAGGTTCACAAAAATGTCCCAGTTAGTTGTATATGCTAGAAGATGACCGAGGAGAAGTCCACAAGCAACCATCTAGAGCCTTTTCTTGACAGGAATCATGCTATGGTCTCAATCAGATCTGAGGTGGTATTTTTCAACGTACTAATGTAACGTTTTTATTTTTTAATTACAAGTACCAAGACGTCGGACAAAGAACCAGAAAAGGCATATATATATATATATATATATATATATATATGCTTTTTCCTTTGACTTAGTCCTTGACATCCATATATCACCTTTTGGTGATTAGCTCATGTCTATACGTGCTAATGACAACTTTTAGGTGTAGATGTAAATATGGTCAGTCTTATAATTCCTGAATTGTGGGCTTGAAATGATCAAACACTAGCTAGTATATTAGTTTAATTTGTTTGTAATAATGCGACCTCGATCGCCCGATTAACTATTGTGTGAACCTTAAGTGTATGATGATGGTAACTAGTGCTCGTGGACATGAATTGCGACGAAATTAACAACGTCTAGGGTTGAAAACTATGAGCTAGCTCTGTTGCTTTCTTGAACCCCGGGATTAAACCGGCGCCGCTACCTGTTGTTAGGCTGTAATTAACTGGTTTCATTCTCCTCGCTCCTTTTGTGTTTGTCATGCATATGACGACGACAGTGTACCCGATGCCCCTTTACTCGTCCTGATGCTTGCAACTAAAGATTAGTTGCTACTTGTTCGAGAAAAAAACTAAAGATTGCTACTTAGTCTTTCTATGCTCTGTGGAAAGATATTGCAAGCTGAAGTATGTCTCTGTGGCATATACCTCAATGTCTCTGTCACACGTACGCCTTGGGTTTATGTATCTCAGCCATTTTGTGTATCTTGTTGTTGGCCTCACCTTAATTGTTTGACTTATACTAATTGCATATCAGCTGATAGAGATGTTATGTGTTAATTAGCACAGTAATACTTAACTATACATCGATTACACTACTAAAAAAGTGGTACACACCAGAGACCTGTGGCCACAGCCCACAGACTGCTGCCTCTCTAGAAAAGCCGACCACCTCTAGAAAATTATATTATCACAGTAGAAAAACTGATTATACAAGGAACTACTAATTAGTTTGAAAGATAATGTTTAGTTCCAAAATTTTATTTAGAATAAATTAAAATGCCAAGCTATATACTCCCTCTGTATAGGAAAAAGGACGTCATTTTGGACCAGGTTTAGATTAAACATTGAGAACATATACAAATCATGAATAACTTTTAAATTATTGAGTTTAGAAATATAAAAAAATATAAGAATAGATTTGTCTTAAAAATACTTTCATAAAAATATAAATATATCACTTTGTGATGAGTATTTTTATAAAAATATGAAGTCAAAGTCATACTTTGGAGAACGTTTCACTGTCCTAAACGACTTTCTTTTCTATATCCTAAGGATCCAAACTTTGTCTGAAGATAATCTCATCTTTTACCAAACCACTTGGCCTAGCTTGAACTGACCACATGGTGTCACAAACCACTATGCTTAGCTACTCAGTTAAAACGATTCTAAACATTGAAAAGCTCATCAGTTTAAAAGGTTTACCACACTTTCTAACTGCCCCATCTTTTTGGGTCCTGGTCAAGTCTTCCCCGTGATGTGTGAAAAGGTCAAGCTTATATAACACTGCAGACTGATCTAAGGTCCTCTGGATCTTGGCCAAGAATATATACAACTGAGAAAATGACTTGTAGCACCCAACATTCCCTTTAGGTATGCATCACATTGGCTTGTCATGCTTTGTGACCAGGACCTCCAAGAATGCGTCAGCAAAGGTCTGCCAATTTTAACGAGTAAATGACAGCGACTTAGACCAAAGCAAGTAGTGATGAATTAACAGAGTATTAAAATGACATGATGGTCCATAGTTTACACAATTTGGCAGAAAAACATCGTCAAAGTATTATGATGCATTAGGATTCCTGGTTTCTACACTCTTCCCCTGGGATAAAAAAACAGGTTAAGATGTTAGGGTCACTTATCCTATAGACGAGGAAGACAAATGGCACCAGTGTTGATATAGGACACATCTTACGTGAACATGGGTTTCCAATGGCCACTTGCAAGTAACATGAAAGCCAAATGGCGCATGAATGTAGACAAGGATGAATAACACCGCCATACCAAGTAAAGTAATATGTTTCATTAAGATAGATTACCAGATCAGCACCTATGTATAAGCTCCAATTGGCAACCACATATAGATGGATCACGGAGTATACCTTTGAAATGCTTTTGGCTCATATCTTGTATTTTTTTGCCTACTTTTTCAACAGTTGATGCAATGATACTCGATAGATCTGTGACCTCCTTGATGAATAATGTAATTTTTTTTAATATATCACCTGCTATCACTCTCAGAGGATCCAGCTATGCAAGCAAATCTTTAATGGATCACATTTAAAACCAAGTAAACAGTACCAGTGGGAGACACTTTCAGAGTCAGTGTAACTAGCGCGTCGAATGGCCTCAGCATATATAAAACCAGGTAACAACACAGCACAGGCTTCCACGTGATGATCGATTCCACACCATTTGAAATTTCAGTAAACAAAAACTCTTTGACATTGACAGCTATGTGATAGTAGCCCCCCAAAAAAAAATATAGCAAGTAGAACAAAAAAAAAAGGACGTACCCAGTGCCATAGGCTCCCGCGCTGTGCGGGGTCTAGGGAAGAGATTTTAGCGCCAAGCCATACCCGCACATAATATGCGGAGGCCGGAGCTAACAAATATAGCAAGTAGAACACAAAGAAAACAAATAAATAAACCAGTTTCTCGTTATCACAGATGCTCCAAATGGCAAACAAGCTCATAGGATGCATAATGTGAAACCAAAGCAATGTTCACATGCATATCAGTTAACTCGAATAAAAATGGAGGTGTTGAAAAAATATGAAGGTACAACCCATAAACCCAGCACACATGAAGTTTACATTGCCAACACATCATAAAATGAGCAATTCGTTATTCATTTCTGAGAAGCGCACAAAATATCATGTACAAATATGTACAACAAACTCCCCCACCAGAAGGGTAAAAATTGCACAACAGACAACAATAAAAACTATGTCTATCAAAAGTTCTACTTTTACAATGTAGCATACAATTACACCTATACTACTAGCATATCTAATCACCAAAACCAAACCAAAATTCACATAATGGAATCAGCTGCCATCTACAACTTATCTGGAGCTAGACAGAGCCCAAGAGCGGTGCATTGCGTTCATCCGAGTTAGAAGCACGTTGGATAGGTTTCAGAGCTGGGTCACAGTAAACTGTTATAAGATTACTGAAGAACTCTGCCATATCTGGTTTACCCTGTTCTTCTCTATCTTTCTTTATCAAAGACTGCGTGTACAAAAAAGCAAAAAATGAGGACATTGTTAAGTTACAACCACATAATAGGAACATAAGGGCATTATGATAGAATAGGCATCAGCGTTAGTAAACTTTTATAAACGAACAGGAAATGGTACCTCAGTAGAGTATGCTTCAAAGATAGGCAAAAATCTGTTCCGGCAGAATTCATTGAACAGAAGGGTCAGCAGTGGGAGAGGAAGCAGCAAACTGGATGCAAGGGGAAGTTTCTTTAACCCAAATACTCCAATAGCAATTATATGCAGAACAACCAGAGAGAATATTGTTGTACTGTGCACAATGGGCCAAAATTTTCCTCCAGTATCATACTTTGGCGCATATACATTAAAAAGCTGCATTTGTACCAATTGAAGTTACAGTCAAATATGTGCAGAATGCAAGAATCTGATCAAAATAGCTCGAAACAACAAAGCTAAACCATTTCTCAAACAAATATACATTTCTTCTGCTAGCACTGCTTGATCAACTATGAAGTTAAAAAGAGCATTTCAAAATTTTGAATTGAAGAATACTGTATTTATCTGGTAAGAGAATATTCCACTCCTTGAGACCTAGAAAGCATGTGTCGCGTTTAGGAGTTTTTAATAGGGGTTTGAACTCCTATCACCCCTCTTCAGTTCAACAAATGTAGTAGTTTTCCAATGTGAGCATCATTAATGGAGAAGCTGTGATGTGGGGCCGACACTACAGCCGCCAGGCCGGAGCACGAGACACAGCTCGCAACAACGCGCAACGCGAAGAGACCACGGCGGCTGAGGTTTAAGGCCGGCGCGCAGCGCGAAGAGGCCAGAACGGCTGGGGTTTAAGGCCCCGCGCGGATCAAGAAGAAGAGCAAGGGATTAGCAGCCGGCGATTAATGCCAGGCCTTAGATCGAGGAGCTTGACTCCTATAAATGTAACCGTGAGACCTCATTATCAATTAAGCAAGAAGTTATCAGTCTGATCTCCTCCCTCCTGCTGTCTTCAATCTCACCTCCCTGCTGAACAGGCGCCAGGGTAAGTTATCAGTCTAATCTCCTCCCTCCTGCTGTCTTCAATCTCACCTCCCTGCTGAACAGGCGCCAGGCGAACCCTGGCACCGTCATCTACCTCCGGCTACGAGCTACGCAGCCAAGGGCCACCTACCCGGGGACTCGAGGCCCTTGACAGAAGCTTAGTAATTCTATGTATTACACCCATATTATCAGGATTTTGCGAATATTTCGTTTAATAGATCATATTAATTCAGAAGAATTAAATTCAGTAAATTCATAGGCGAACTCAAGCAATTGTCAGTTCTTTATCAAAAGTATATGAAGAAACATCTTTTTTCTTTGAGCTCTGGCTGCCTTCCAAAACATGAATGCAATTAGATATCAATATCATATCACTGACCTTTCAAACTCCATGCATGTTGTGTGACAATAACAACATGTTGAGGATTTATGAAAACTTATTAAGAAACTGAAAAAATAAACTGCAACTGCAATGTTCTCACCTGATTACGGAATATGAAGTAGCCAAGGCAGAAGTAGACCAATACAAATGGTAGCATAAGGGGGGCTACAATAAAATATACGAGTCCAAGAAGCCCAAACAACAGAATCCGTGGAATTTCACTATGATAAGGCATTGATGGAGCTTTGGAGTCATCTCGCTTGCAACACTTGGTACACTTTCCCCACAGATGACAGAAAAGTGCAGTAATCTGAGTGAGTTCCGATGTTATGCTTGTCCACGATGTAACCACATATGCAATAAAGAACGAGGCCTACACAGAAAACACAAAGCCAACAACAGTTAGCAATGCACAGTTCAATAATCATTTTAGTGAAGTATATTTCACATCTAAGGACTCACAGTACAAATATGTCTACAGAGATGTCATTTACATAGACCATGTTTAAGCTTACATGCTGGCTACTAAGGTTCTTGTCTTAGGAAACAAAGATCTATATCAATGAAAGTGCATCATATCTCGATGAAAGGAAATGCCAATGCCATGTGAGACAAAAAAAAAGAACATATGTTCCAGAAGCAATTTGTGATAAATTTCTTAAATAACACTGCAAAAATGGACCAATGTGTGCTATATTATGGTTCATTACTTCATTGAATGAAACAATAAAAGCATAAGCTACCTGTGCTGGTACAACAACTGCAAGTTTTGAAGGTAATTCTGTTGGATTAAAGAAAATCTTGAGTTGACCTAAGGCTGTGCCACTGAGAACATTGGCAAAGAACACAGTCCATATTGTAAACCGAAGCATCTTATTGCAAGCACTTCGCTCAATCCCACTAACAGAAACAAATCCTTGCATAGTCGAAAATAACTTCATTACTGAGGGCACATAAGATGAAAGAAGATGAAGAATAACACTGGGAAGATATCCTGTAACCAGTTGACTCACAACAGCACTGAAAGGACAAAACAAAATAATGTTTATAGTGAGTCTACCTGTAGTGTACTAAAGCATTATAAATAACAAGAGACCAAATCTTTGAAGGAACTAACATTTCCAGTATGTTCCTCAGAAAAGGCAACCACTGCTCTAGTTGTTCCAAATAGGTGAGTCCTTGAACAAATACCACAACTAGTAGAAAGACAAATATCAGGAGAACTGAAGCTACAAATACTACAAACTTGGCGATCCATCTTTGCATGAAGGATGTAGAAAAGAAAGGCCAATAAACATCATGAGGATCAGGAGCTAGCTCAGTTTGCCACTCAGTTGGGTTGTCTGACTGCCTAATGTAAACTGCATTTGCAGCACCATATCGAGATCTGAATGAAACAAAGGCAGCAGGAATTTCCTGAAGAGAGGTGAAATAATAACTACTGATCAGAGAATAGAAGATTATGTGTGCATGAATACCAGATCCTCAGAAATAAAGATCAATTCAGGATAACAATAAGCACATCTAGTCAATTCTCCCAAAGCCAAATGAATGATGAACCTGCACCTGTCTCCTAGTAGCATCTGACTGTTCCATCCTAACATTCTCTTCAAGGTCTTCCAGCCTTTTCTGGTATGTTCCAACAAGATCATTTCTACTAAATAATCCAAGAAATTTTCTTGGAGGATCTCCAGTTGACCGTCGGACATATTTTAAGTTGGTAAGCTTTGTACAAATATTCTCAGCATCATTCTGGACAGAAATGCAACATGAAGTAGGTGAAACCAGATAGTTAATTCACAAAATCACAACAAAGAAATTATGAAAATCAAACAAGAAGCAATCACAGAAGAATCCAGGATGAAAATGTATTCCACAAAATGAATCCTTAAAGTGTGAAGGTAAAATATACACAAAACAAAGATAACTATAAACAAAATAAATTATTATGGAATGAACCATCTTCCTCGCACCATCTTAGCATTCCTCAGACCAATGTATTTACATTACATATTTTTGAAAGCATGGATCTAGAGAACACTTCTACACAATATTCGATAATATCATTTTTAGGGAAAACACCAACATGCTGGTCATAACGGTACTATGTAGAATAATATTTTCTAAAAACCTGTGACAACTTTTGTCTTGCTTATTTGCACAATACTGCATCTGCTTTTTTTTTTTTGTCTATATGATGTTCTGACCAAAAATTTTTGCCTTCGAATACAACCCTCTTGTCAGAAACTGTCAGGTATTCACAAATAGAGAACGAACTTAACTTGAACATGAGAAAACATCATAATGCAAGCCTCCTGGAGGCGAAACACAGTGTTTGCCCCCTATCTCTGATGGGGCAGTAGCTGTGACAGACTGCAGGACTAGGAAAAGGAAAAAAGAGCATGGGAAGCAGCGCACGGAGAAAAGATGGATCATAGAAATCTGTTCTTTCAATGTTTATATTCCTATATCTGTTTTGAGGCCACACAAAGAAGTTTTAATGGCTACAATAATCTCTTAAGAAATTAGCCCCTGCTTAGTTTTCATTCACCCTCTGCCGCTGAATGCAAACAATAGAATTTTGAATTATACTCTATTGCAATTGTTATATCAAACAAAAGAAATAAATAGTGAATGAAGTCATAAATTAGAGACTGATTACAACTGAAAACAAGTGAAAGTCTAGCACACATGCACTTGATAATAGTTTTTTCTCTCATACAATAAATAGGAACATTCAGTAAAAAATGGACAATGTGTCAATCAACAGACACTCCATATAAGTATTGAGAACTATGAGTGAAGTAAAGGATAGCAGAGATATATTTAATAACCACAAAGAAGCAACACAAAGTAGCAAAACGAATTGTAAACATTACCAAAAGACGACGAAGTTTGCCAGTTTGATGAACAATCGTGTGTGACAAGTACGTGGATGCATGATACTCTTTGAAAAACTTATTAACAGCATCACCCACTGAAACGCCATCAGATACTGGAATAGCTCGAACAAGAACTGTGAAATGCTGAGGTAATGGCTTTGAGATCATAAAATACTCTAGCCTCTTTCCAGAGATATATTTGTACTCCTGCAAAGCGATGACAACGAGAATGTTTACAAAGACATAAGAAACCAGTAAAACATTAAAAAAGAATTTGACAGAAACAGTAGCTGATCAAGTTCAAATGTGAGACCCGATGAGTATGCATCAATTAAAAGAGGTCAATGAGCTGAGATGAACTCTAACAATACTCCAGCATATACTCTGCTGGCAAAAGGGATGCCAAAAACGTCTAGCAAATATAAAAAGTAGGTGATCAAAGAAGCAAAAAGAAGTTGAATTACTCACATGATACAGTAGGTACCATGTAATTCCAGTTAGGATATACACAGCTGAAAAGTGAAGCCACAATCTGCCAACCACAGTACCACAGGTAATCAGTTTATCTTATAGTCTCTGCCTTAAGGATAAATATACTTTGGAATACATGTGTCCATTTTATATTCAGCCAAACAAATTTGTCAAGATGGATCATTAAACACTAAGCAGACTCTATGGACTGAACAGAACAATAGCATGTCGCTAGATATCTCCAACAATTTATTTTTGGACTTGAATGTACATTCTTTGCCTATGCAAACCAACAGATGGCTACAATGTCTCCATGTGTCTTAACATAATTTATCATCAGATGAGGCAATTGAATTATCAGCACTATACAAGCAGTGGGGGAAAAATAAACTTGTTATCAAATTTATAACACTGGTTTTTTTTTTCTTCGAGAGAGTTAAACCTTGTCCTCAATTTGAACCAGCAAATTATTTTTTGAAAATAATTGAACCAGCAATTAGTCTTTGCTAACTGCAAGCCTTGCACCTTTAATTATACATTTATAGCAGCCATTTAGCATGATGTGATTCATCATTTCATAGAGTAAATCGGATCATTCTTTTTAGCACCAGAGAAGCAGCAATTGTGTGAACAACATATAATCTTATTACAATCGAGGCACGATTCCACCAAGCTAAAACACAACAGCATCTGATGAAACATTCAAGTCCTAACTCCTAGGCTCCTATCATCAATTGGAGCACAAAAAAACAAGCTCAGTTACAGGTGGAGTTGCTAACCAACTGGTGGTTAAGTTATGTTGGGTTGAAACGGTAAACAACGGGACAAAAGTACAAAAGCCCCTATAAAACCCCCCAAATATGCATTGAATTAAGCAAGAAGAGGAAGTGGGAAGCCCTCACTTGCTGGAGCCGTCCTGGACGTTGGAGACGCTGAACAGATCGATGGACTTGTTGGGCAGGTCGGTGAAGTCGATCTCCCGCAGCTGGTCCCCGAAGAAGTTCACGGGCAGGAGCACCCCGACCCCGAGCACCACAGCGGCCGCGAATACCCTGATGCTGCAAAACCCGACCCGAGTAGCATACCTCCAATGAGCAAGGAACCGCACCCCAATCGGGGGAGAAGAGCAGTACAGCGAAGAGAGAGAGGACGCGGGCCGGCCGACCTGAAGACGAAGATGCGGACGAAGACGACGCCGTCGAGCCCGGCGGCGGCGTGGATGTCCTCCTCGGAGCGTCGCCACGCGGCGGCGAGCCAGGGCTCGAGTGGCGCGTAGGGGCGGCGCGGGGCGTACACCTCGACGTACGCCCGCCTGCGGCGGAGCAGCGAGTAGGCCGCGGCGAGGAGCATGGTGAAGGCCAGGTTCAGCCCCACCGACGTCGCGAGCGCCGACAGGATCATCGCGCCGGTGCCCGGATGAAGCTCCTCGAAACACTCCTCCTTCCTCCCCCGGCGAGGTGGGGCCCGCTGGTCAGTGACACGGCTCGCTCCCGTGGCGCACGGGGTTTGTGGCTTCGGTGAGTGAGAAGAAAGACAAGAACGAGATCGCGATTTCGGATGTGAAAAAGGATGTGGACTTGTGGTTGGTAGGAAGTGGGCCCCAGATGTCAGTGAAGCACGTGGCGGGCAGGCTGTGAGCCTGTGTGTCCTGTGACGTGGTGGTCGGCACGGGTTTTATCGCGAAGCGAGAGGTGTGCGTCTGTGGAACCTTACATGCATGACGTGTATGACGGCTATATAAAATATGTACTCGTCGAGTACACCTGACACGTGTCAGTTCAGGGGAATGTTTGACAAATAAACTCGTTGAGGTTAACAATATATTTAAATTAAATTAGCTATAATTGATAACAAGTTAGCTCACGATTAGCTAAAGGCTTAACTAAAAATTAGTCTACATATTAACTTTTCAGTTTGATACAACAGAGCTAATTTTAGCTAATTCTTAGTTGGATAATATCTTAACTTTGACCAAATTTATACGATAAGATAATAATATTTAGGATGCCAATTAAGTATCATTGGATTTTTTCACTAATTATCATAGTATGTCCATTTAATGTCTTGTATTTTTTCTATAATTTTAATCAAACTTGAGATGTTTTGACTCTTCAAAATTCTTATAATCACTTACAATTTGAGACGGAGAGAGTATTTCTTATATCTATAATAAACTATTATGATATAAGCTCTAGCCCTTGGTAGCCTAGAAATCAGAATATGGCCATGTTCTACGTTTAACAATGTCCACGTTTATGTTTTCACCTAAAGTTGAGGGTGCAATGTGTGGGGAAACAGAGTGATAGTAATGGAATTGGAGGGAGTTATATTCTCCCATTCCATATTGTTCTTCATTTTAAGTTTCGTTCAAGATTAAATTTCTTTGATCAATTCTATAAAAAATGTATCAACATGTATAGAGTATTTAGTTAGCCTTATTAAATTATCATAATTAAATATATATGTATTTCGTAAATTTTTGAAAAAAAAGTGAAGGACAACTTCGAGATCGTGGTAGCCGTTGCGCTTCCAATCAAATTAGAGAAACTCATGATTAAATTGTACTGTTATTAATTACTCTCCGTTTTAAATTATAGCTTATTTTATTTTTTATACATTTTACTATGTAATATGTATGCAAAATCATGCAGAAAAAATTAAAATAAACTATAATTTAAAATAGAAGGAATATTATTCGTGTACCATTTGTTAGATATTTGATTGATGGTCAACATCAAAACGAAGCGAAATGATTTTATCCTACCGTTGACTTCGCTAGCGGCGTGCCGCGTTCGCGCCCACGTGGCAAGCATGCAGTGCAGCCATGGTGACACGGCATCCTCCGGCTGGTGTCGCGTGTCCGGTTGACACCAGGCTTCTCCTCCTGTCCCTCCTCTCGTCTTCTGCACATGGTGGGCGCCGGAGGATGACCGAGCTCTCGTGGAGAAATTAATCCATGTGCTTAGACTTAGAGAAACTATGGAGGTTGATTTTGCAAGGCAAACAAGTCGATTTAAGTTCTTGGGGCTCTATTTGGGTAACAAGCCCCCAAAGGAGAACGGGGCAAGTACAGTTTTTGGGCTTTAATTAACTTTTTTTTATCTGTTACGTATAGTTGGTCCACATATTCGTTGCATTACCTCACACACACGACCATTCTTTTTTGTGCAGTTAGATATAATGAAGCCCAACTGCGTAAGTGGGCCTTGTATTAGCTATTTCTAATTTTTTTTATGGAAATTTGTATTCCATTACTCAACCACGCCGGCTAAATCGTCTGACACTAAAGCCATGATACAGTTCAGCATTCTAGCCAAAACCACATGCTCTAGGCCAATGCTACTACTTTCTATATTGGCAAGCTTGTGTGCTACCTTGTTACAATTACGTGGAATATGTTTAACAGTAAAATAATCAAAATTATCATAGATCAAAACTTTAACTCATGGATTTCTAACTGCAATACTGCACATAGGTCACAAGCGGTTGGGCTTTTATTGGCAAAATAGAGTTAAGCCACAACTTTTTTGTGGCAAACAATTAGTGAATTTTCAGTTGCAAATAATTAGTGACATGCAAGTAAAAGTCTTGGAGAAAGAGAAAAAGATGGACAAGGACGGGGTAGAGAAAAGGATGGAGGGGACGGCAAATAATAATACGCGGGGGGGCGCGGTTTCTTGTTGGTCATATTCCTACTTTATGCAAAACCTGCATTTGCTCCGATTGCATGGTGTGAAATTAAGCATACAGTTTAGAGTATATAAAAAAAGGAAGCATGCGGCTCACAATAATCTAACCATAGTTCTCAACACCACCCCGCCAGCTTGCCATACCAAAACAAAACTAATAACAAATAATAAAGGGAAGTTTTATTCACGGAACTTTTGGAAGACCGAGCTAAGCAGAATTATCTGTAATGTAATGCTATTTTTCCAACCATTATTCTTTAAACATATCTGTCATGTGGGGCTGATAGCACCAGCAGCCGCCTAGGGACTTGCATGGCCAGCAGCCGCCTAGGGACTTGCATGCAGCAGGAGATGTGGGGATGTCATTATTAGCCGGACCTCGGTGAAAGGACACAGCCAGTGCAGCTTTCAAAAGCATGCATGACCAGGAGGAGCCCGATGAGGTTTGGGTGGTTGAAAGGACCTTAGCTATTAATAGCAATTAAGTTAAGCATTGAGAAGATCAAGGGGCCGAGCTCCTATATATGTACCCATGATATGAGATGAATAGGAAAGCAATGAAGAATGAAGAAAGTTATCTCTAAACCCTCACTTGTGCTGCTCTCAATCTCATCCCTGCTGCTCGGTAGTCAGGCAAACACCCTGTCACCATTACCCAGCCTACCTTAGCAATAGTTATCCTCTCTACACCCCATATAAATTAACGTTTATAGCATATCAGTAACAATTTCCAACAAAATAGAGCGCTCTAATAGAAGACCAACACATGGCGGCACCAAACTAAAAGTTACTGTTTCTCTAGTTTTGTGACATTCTGGTAGAGCACCACCATTCACGTGACATTTTAGGGGCGCCAAATGTTACTGTAACAGGATGAAGGGTTTGCACCAAATTCTGCCAATGTTATTGTAACAGGAGCAAGGGTTTGCACCAAAGCTATTAGCGATCTAACCTGTGTACTTCATGTCAAGGACACCCTGAAGCCAGGCATCTCAAACGAAGTGTGGCGAACTTCTCAACCTCAGCCCTCAGGTCTTGTATGTCCTTGTTGCCCCTTGAGGTCATAGCAGGTGTGTCTTGGAATACACTACGGGAGACAGGTTCTTTGACGATTGACTGCTGGAAGTAGTCGACAAAGGCCTGAAAACAGTCAGCGAATCCTTTGCCGACTGCTTTCCACGTTGGCAGTCGGCAAAAGTCCGTCGACAAAGAAAGCTTCGGCAAAGGATTCTTTGCCGACTGCCACGTGGAGGGCAGTCGGCAAAGACTTTGCCGACTGCCAAACCAGGAGTCGGCAAGGAAGCAGCCCCCGTCGTTTGGCGTCTTCTTTGCCGACTGACGATACGACAGTCGGCAAAGATTTTTTTCAAAAAAAGTCTTTGCCGACTGCCTGAGCTGGTAGTCGGCAAAGAGGTTTTATTTATTTATTTTTAAAAACAGCCTTTGCCGACTGCCAGCGCCGGCAGCCGGCAAAGCTGGTGCGTGTGTAGCTCGGTGCCCAGCTTTGCCGACTACCGTGGCAGTCGGCAAAGCTGGAAATTTTTTTCTGTTTTTCCATATATATCACAGCATGCAAATCACACACACATATATATAACATAAATTCACACCTATATAACACAAATCCATATATATATCACATGTCATCCATAACAAACGCATCCAATAAGTCCAACATCCAACAAGTCCAACATTGCAAGTCCAATAATCATAAAGTCCAAAAAAGTCTCACAAATCCATACAAAGGCCCTCACTCGTGCTGCGACCCTTCGTCCCTATGCCCATCATGGTGTGAAGGCCACGAAGACCACGAGGACTGTCCTTGTTGGAGCCCGTGTGGCGCCGACTGGTACTGGTGCCCCCACCCGGAGTGCGCATGCTGGGTAGGCGGAGGAGGGAAGCTTGCCCACGCGGAGGTCCCGTGCTGCGGAGGCCGAGGAAGACCGCCACCCAAAGGCCAGAAATGTGGCTGAGGGGCAACAACTAGCCACCCATGGCCTGGACAATGGTCATCTAGAGGAGTCGGGTTCGAACCCGCCGACTGTGCCTGCACAAAGGAGAAGCGGTCTCATTAGTACATGCATGATGGCCGCACAAGCCAAAACAATGGATAAACATATATACTCACTAGAGTCCCTGTAGGGCCAGGCAGAGGTGGTGGAGCAAACATCGAAGCAGGCAACGGAGGCAAAGAAACACGAGGGATCTGAATGTTCTGAAAGTAGCCGGCAATATCTTGCATCTGACGCTGCAAGTGCTGTCGGACAGCCTCAAGCTAGAGCGCCATCTCCTGCCGATGGGCCTCCTCTCGGGCCACCATCTCCCGCCGATAGGCCTCCTGTGAGGCCTCCTGCGTAGCCTGCAACTCGGCCAGCTCGGACTGCAATGTTACACCCTCGATGTTTAAACAATGCAAAAGGAAAGGTACATATGTAAAACCAATGAACAACGAATAAAACTAAAGTTACCTGAACCGCCGCCACTTGTGGCATCGAGGAAGAGGCGTTGGAGGAGTCGTACGTTGTCTTATATATATATAATACTAGCAAAAATGCCCGTACGTTGCCACGGGAGAAAACAATATCTCTAGGCACAACAATATTAATTTGGTGTTTTATGCTTACTCGCTCTTTCTTTTCCTTTTTTCCTCGCATACATGATTGGATATTTTGATCTCAGTGGATTGTCTGCCTAATATACATCTTTGCGGACATCAATCCTAACATCTTCATGTTGTAGAATATAGGCATTATCAATGTTGATATATCCATGATGCAGATTTCTTTTTGTGTATTACGGCTGCTATGGAAATTGAAAGGGTCATGCTGGCGCTCAGATGTCCTAAGCATAGGATGTCCGAGCACGCTCCACCAACTCCTCCCGCATCACTCCACACGCCCTCTCTGCCCCCCCGCATGCATGTGCATCGCCTCCGCCTGCTCAAACATCACATGGCTCGCCCCCACCTGCCCCCGCAGGTGACTCGCACGCCCTGCTCCTCCATAGCTGGCCCTCACGAACAACATCCTCCACCGCCTCCAAAACATGACCGCTGCATCTCTGAAACAAAAGAAAAAACAAAATGAAATAAACTCAAGCGAACTACTGAGACATAGAAGAAACATGTATTGTAGAAAAACATATGTTTGCAGAAACAATTAAAAACACGCCACAAAAGCAAAAACATATATAGAAACAAAAAGAAAACAACGTCCGAGACAAAATGAAAAACAGTATAGAAACATTAGAACAAAATAGAGAAGAAAAATATAGAAAACAACTCTTTTATAATATAGAAACATCAGAAAAACAACATGCGAAACAAAAACTGAGAAACAAGAGAAACAACAGCAATATCAGCCCAACTGCTGCAACAAACACAAATGGACAGATTACTACGAACAGAAACACTAGGACACCTACTGAAACAAACACACCTACTGATGCACCATGCAGATTGAATCAAATGAAATAGAGAAATCTCAAAATGAACAAACAGAAATTCTTCCACAACAACATCAGCCCCATTGAAACAGTCCACCTCATCTGTTGCCAAAACAAATTGAAACTCATTGCAACATTAGGAGAGCCCCTACTACAACATCTCAAAAAGAAAATTCCTTCCCCCGCAGCATCAGACCGTTTGAAACAATCCCCATCATCTATTACCAAACACTGAAATGACTTGTTAAAACATTACGAGAGCCTGGTAGACTCAGATCTAGAGAAGGGAGGAGGAGGGCTCAAATCAAAGGAGGAGGAAGAGGGGCACGAAAGAGTAGAGGAGAAAGGAGGAGGAGAGAGGAGGTGGAGGTGGAGGAGGCTTACCTCGGCCTGATTTAGCCGGATCCACTGCCACCACCCCGGCGGATCCGCAGCCTCCCGCGCCGGGTCCAGCGCCGCCGCCGTGGCTGGCGCGGTGGGAGCGGTGAGTCGCGACTCGCGAGGGAGGAGCTGGGGGGTTGGGCCTGCGCGGCGCCGACAACCGTGCCAACGAGGTGGAGGAGCACACCACCGCCAGCCATGGAGGCAGCCATGGGCGACGGGCCGTGTAGGTGCGGGCGCGCGAGTGCTGCAGGGTGGTGGGAGCGAGGGACTAGACGGCAGGGTGGGGGGTGAGGTCGCTGGGAGCTCGCCGTCGCCGGCCATGGAGGGAGCCGCCGTCTCCGTGCGTCAGGCAGCAGGAGGAAGAGGAGGAAACAAGGAACTCTGCGTGTGTGGGAGAAACTGCTGCAGAGGATAAGAAAAATGGGAGGTGGAGAGACCGAGGAGTCGGGTGAAGTGTGAGCCACGTGTCTTGGTGGGCCGGCCGTCGAATAGTATCCCACCACGCCGTCCTAATAAGTGTGAGCCACGCGTCTTGGTGGGCCGGCGGTTGAATAGTAGCTCACCACGCCGTCCTATCATTAGGACGTACTAATAATAGCATTACCGAAATTGGAAGTGTTTTTCTTACCATGTAAATATTTTTTTTGTTTCTGTTGAGTGTTTTTCTTACCATGTAAATGCTTGTTTTTTTTTTTGTGTTTTATGCTCTCTAATACATTGGATCGGATGCGTATTACAGTTTTGCAAAAACAATACATACCTGTCCCTCTTCTTTACAAATTCATTTGTTCATTCATATTACTAAGTTTGAATTTGGCAATATTAAAACGAAAAGAAACCGATCGTGGGAGTTGGGTACGGTATTATTCCGCAACGACATCTTCAAATATGACCTCGGAGATGTGATTATCAACTGTTTCTGGTGAACAATGAGCGACATAGTAGTAGCTCTTGGCCACGTGGAGGAATGTCTGCCTGGTATCCCAGCTGATAGAGCTGCAGCTCTCAAGAACGCACTGAGCCAGTTCCTGCATCTCCAACTCCACTTCCAGGTCAATATTCCCTAGGCTTTCCTGATCATTGCTCTGCAGTTGCATTATTATTCACAAACAGATAAGCTGAATACATTTTTTCTTAAAAAGAACAATTGGTAATTTCAGGATGGTTGATGCTCAAACCTGAGCCAGAACTCTAGAGGCCAGTTTGGAGCAGATGGAACAGATTAGCCTCTCCAGCTGGGAATACTCCAGGCTGTTCTCGTTCTGCTCCTCCATCAAACTGTGCCTTCCTGAACAGATCTCTACTGTACGAACCAAGAGCAATGCCGTGCTCCCTTCACACGTTTCTTGTATCTCCTTTACAGACCTTGCCATGATCCACTGCTTCCACTGCAATCGCAAGGAAAACATCATGATTCACCACCATATTTGATTTATCAATAACAATTTAACATTATGATGTGCATCTCACAGCTTCACGAAGACTGCACAAAGCATTGGCAGAAGCAGACAGGTCGATGAGTTCATGTAGTGCATATTGGAGAGCTTTATCTATCAGATCCTCCTGTCCACTGCATCAAATGCATCTTGCACTTCATTACTGAAACCAAATACTGAATTATTGAGCACTTGGACCGACCCATATATACCTGGCTAGTAGTTCACTGTGGCCATGGTTGTCCAGTTCATTGATGAGTTCTTCCCTCTTATTGTCACTGTAAGCGTTGCATTGCAAGTGCCACGAGATAGCCTCGGCGACCACCGCCGTGCGTGCCCAAGCGAGGCGCTCCACTGCTCGATTATCCTCAAAGATGTTAGCTCCCGCTAGGAAGTACGCTCTCAATATTGTTTTTGGGGTCACCCCAAACACTGCAGGATCATTCCGGTAATACCACCTTCAAATAACACACAGTGAGCACTTGTAATTTGCATATCTGCATACTACTGAACTTTACAAGACATATAAAGATAGCAAACTGAACCGGAAGAGGCTCACATTCTGAGGCCGTGCCACTCAAGTTTACTTCGCATCTGGAAATTACTGAAATCAGCTTTCGCCGCCTCCAGGTACAGGTCATTATTCACCAGAGGCATCCTGAAAAGTTCAGAGTCAGTACATTAGAGAGGCATTCTGGAATGCCATGCAAGAATTGGAAACACTGCGTCAGTTCACCTATAAAGGGACTTGCCGATCCACACATCATTGCTTCCACCATATTGCTCCAGATACATCCTTGTTTCAATGCGTGGCGAACTTGCCTTCCAGGGGAATTCCAGTGCGTACTCAACCTGTTTTCAGATGAAAAACCACACATATTTTGTTGTCTGTTTAAGATGCCATTGTTTGTTGACGTGTGTTCGCTGGTCTCGTTTTTTTCCCCTTAACGTGTGTTCCACAAAATAAACAAGAAGCAATGTACTGGGCAATGACAAACAATTGGTCGATTTACCAATCAAAAAGAGCGGCGTCGCTTAATTTTCTTGTCAAGCATGACATTGTTTGTTCTTGCCTTGTTGAGTTTTAGCCTATGTCAAATCAAAAGTAGTATGTTGAATTTTTGTAGTTTTTACTAATTGTTACTCAAGTTCATGTGGACAACAATGTTGGCAGGGAGTATGATGCTAACTAGAGCAGTAAAGGCCCATAATCCACCATACCGATGCGTGATGAACAGGCCAGGATGTACAATGCTCTAGCTAGTATACTATCATGTATATATATTGATGAGAGAACGTGTCTCCAGTTAAACTGCGACATGGAAAGCCGAAGTTCCATGCTTATATATATGCCTCTTTATGTGAAATTAAAACATTCAGATTCATTTATTAACAGAGAGGGACGTACAATTAATTTAGCCAAAAAGGAAACACTTGAACTAAGTTACCTCGCCAGGCATGTCTTTGGCGATGAGCCACTTGTCCTTGAGTCTGCCGCTCCCTTGCCTCTTGTACAAGAAAGCGCGGCAGTAGATGTTTGCACGCTTGAGCTCATCCTCACCTGGGAAGGCTACCTGGGCGGCACGGTACAGGCTATACATGGCTGTAACGGACTGGTTCGACTGCCTTGGAAAACAGAAGAACTCACCATCCTTCTCGAAATGGTTGAATACACCTGTGTGTTGATTGAAATACTGTCATCACTTTTGCCCGTCACTTTTAGCTGTGACGATATGCAGCTTAGGCTATCTCCAACAGTCCAGCCATATGGCAACCTAAACCCAAAATACATTGTGTAGAGGCTAAAAACGGTGTTCAACAGAGTAGCCATACCAAGAACCTATTTTAGCTACAAGGAGAGAAGATAGCCAAATATACATCCTCCCTCCGTTTTCTCTCTCCTCAACCCAAATCCTCTTGATCAGCAGGAACAAGATCTCCACCGCTGGGAGATGTTGCAGGGGAGGGTCACCGCCACCGTGGGGTTCGAGGAAGGGGTGCCGCCACGGGGGGGGATGAAGGACGAGGCATCGTTGTCATTTGGGATGAAGGAGGAGTCGTCCCTGCTGGGGACGAAGAAGGCGGCGCCGCCCGCCGCCGATAGGGATGGAGGAGGTGCTGCATCCGCCGGTGGGGCGCCACCACCGTGGAGAAGGAGGAGGCCGCCATCACCGGTGCGGAGGAAGATGTCGTCGTCTCCACTTGCCAAAGAAAGTCTGTCGCCTCCCCTGCCACTTGCGCCGATGGGATGGGAAGGAGGCGATTGGGGGCGGCCGATCCACTGGCGGCGATGGCGAGGCAGCCGCGGCGAGAAGCCGCCGGCGCAAACAGCGCGACCCCACACCACGCGCTCAAGGTCCACCCTCGCGGCGAGCTCGAAGCCGGGGGCCTCTGTCGGAGCTACCGCTCCTGCCGGCGCGGCGAGCCGGGTTCGCGAAGCCTGCCTACAGGTGCGTCCGTGGTGGTGCGAGGCGGCTCCACGATGCCTTACTTGCGGAGAGGAGTGGCCACGAGCGCACAGAGACGTGGACGCGCGGGCATAGGGGTGTAGGGCCGGAGGACGACGAGGCGGAGGGGTGGGGACGAGTTTCCCTTCGCTGTTGGAGTCGAGTAAATTTTCGATGGCAAAGCTTCACTGTGCAGCACCCAAAGGTGTCGAATTTGCATTGTCATTGTTGGAGACAGTCTTAGGTGATAGCAAGGAGGCAGGAGGGAGATGGAGCCCACTTGTGTTGCCACATGTCAGCATACCACATTAGTGTACATGCATGACTGGTTGTAACACTAGAACGTAGGTTTTACCTTTTAGAAAAAGGTTAGAACATAGGTTGATACTGGAAACTCGAATATTCCTGTCCGTGATGAATTTTTTTGTTCGCAGTACGCACAGAAAAATACAATTTTTTGGGTGGATTTCAAAATATATCAGTGAAAAATATATAATTTGATATTATTCCATCGGCGTTTTGAAAACTCACAGAAAAATTATATACCCGCACAGAAAAATTACGATTTTTCCATGGGTTGCTATAAAACACATAGAAAAATTAAACATAAAGAGAAAGATTGAACACCCCATCATATTAACTCCATATGAACAAGCATAATTTTTCTTTTTAATCCCTCTCTAAAACTTGTAACTAGCTTCTTCCCCTCGTACTAACTTCAAATTTGATGATTTTTTCCTAAAATTTTCAAAAATCATGCTATATCAATTCATTGTATTTTTAAATCTATTATTTTGGTCATATTTTTCACGTGACTTTGTTTTATCAATTGAAATTTTGAATTTCCAAAAATGATAACTTCAAGCAACAATTTGAAACACTTCTTCTGAAAAAGTTATGAACATAAATATTTTTGAACTCATCAAGATGGACAATTTTTATGTTGTTCATGTCTTCATCTGACAAAGTGATAGTAGCATTATTCATAAATTTACACATCTCTCATATAGTTTCACAAACTATGTGAGAGAGTTATAGATGTTTGAACAATGTGTACTACCACTTTATCAGATAAATAAAAATCCAAAATAGAAATTATAGACCTTGAGAGTGGTACAACCTTATTGGTGATGACCTTTTCATCTGGAATCATTTGCAATTTCAAAATCTTATTTAAAAGTTGTCATTTTTTGAAATTACAGAATTGAATTGGTCAAATGAAGTCCGATAGAGAAATGACCAAAATAAAAATTGTGCATCTTGATGATCTATACAAATTTTTAGTTTATGACTTTTTAATTTGAATTCATTTTCTATCCAAAAACTATGTGATAGTTCTAATATTTTGAATTTAATTTTTAAATTTGTTGGGCATTTCAGACTCCTAACTTGGGCTTGGACCTCTCTTTTGTTTTCAGGCCACTAAAACCTGCATGCCTATTAAGTTTCTGGATGATCAGATGCAATGATCTCAATCCAACATCTAAAGTTCGCCCGCTTTGCAACAAAACCAGCTCTACAACATCACAGCGTCAGCTTCAAACCCTAACCATCTTCACTCCCGTCCCCCTCTGCACGCCCAAATCCTCTCTCCAGATGTTGTGCTGCACTGCACCAGCCACCCCCCCGCCGTGCCTCCGCCGCCCTCCTTCCTCCTCTCCCACACCCTCCCTCACTCTCGAGGCCAACACACTTGTTGGCTTGGCCCATACACGCACAGAGCCCTGTGCTGCGTGTGGCCAGTGCGACCTGGCACGACGGCCCGGTAGGGCCTACCTCGGTGACCTCGACGGGCCAGCAGGTGCAGCGGTCCTAGTAGGGGTACGCCCCCGCACGGCAACCTCAGTACTCACAGCGGCGGCACGGTGGCCCGGGAGGGCCTACCTTGATGACCTCGATGGGCCTCCAAGCACGGCAGCCCTAGCAGGGGTACGCCCCCACACGACAACCTCCATGGGGATCCAAACATGGAATTTATGAGTTTATAAGCATCGTCGGAATGACAAAATTGAACATCTTTTGAGGGTCTACATATATAATTTGTTAATTTATGGGCTAAAATGGTACAAACAAGTTTAATAAAATATAAATATATATTGCTGATTAGCAATGATATAACCAAACAAGTTTGAGGACTGCCAAACGACAACTTTCGTCTGTTATTTATAGGGACATGCATGCAACTGTGTCTACTTAGTAACACGATAGGAGTTACTGAAGTTTACTCTTCAATGATATGGTTTATCACCCATTATTCTGATAGTGAAAAATATGTTTTACTTACAGGGAGAGACATTGTAACCGTGTAGTCGAAGAAGACGAAAGCCCATAGATGTGGCATCAACGTCATTAACAGGGAAGCCCCTCAAAGCAGGTAGCCCTTGTGGCGTCCATAGCCTGTCAATATGGACGGAATTGAGTAATAGTTTAAATGAGTAGCTAGTTTTCCCATTTATGCAGACCTAAAGGTTTGATTGATCTGTAATATATGTCCAAGCCCTATATTTTTTCATGGTATACGCATAAAAGAAAATCACTGTTATGAAAATAGTACGGATAACACATATTTATTTGTGAAACAACATCTACAAATCAGTTTGGCCAATCTCTGAATATCACTTTTCTAGTAATGAAATTTGGTCAAGTGGACATCATAACTCAGCTTCACCACCACATTTTATTAAAAAAATAACAAAAAATCACACTTTAGAGTTCTGCAAATTTTGAGAACCTATTTTATCATATACACATCAAGATAGTAAATCTAGGTGTGCATGCCAGGGACATAATGGTGTTTCCACTCTTGTATGTCCTAAGGCCACACCATATAATTGCTGGAAAATTCAAGGGAGAGGGTGTCCTAAAAACAAAACACAGATTTGGTATTCTTATAGATCAGCATGATGCCATATTAGATTGGTGTATGAATTGGGATAAAAATAAACACCGTTTCATTAAATTAGATTGGTACATGAATAATCCGGATAAAAATACAATCCTTTGTTTCAAGTGTTACCTGTAGACGTAATCCAAGCACTCTTTAATTTCACTTGCTAAGTATTTAGAAATGCCCAGCCGCTCCAAACGATCAGCTGCCCATAGCCGCTCAAATATATCAACTGGGTAGACGTAGGGTGCTGAAAAGACATGAAGACCCAACTACATTAGCTAGGTACGGATATATATTAAAATTATGGCCCATTAGGTATGAACAATTGAACATAATTTGTGTAGATTTCTGGTAGGCTACATTTGATCCCCACTACTTCCCATGAATTCCTAATACACTTATGCAAGTTATTTTATTATAACAATGGAGTCTCAGAAAATTTTAATTTTACAAAGCAGGGAGTCCCATGTGGATGCATGGATAAGGTTCGCTAAATAGTGTCCATTCGTAGAACAGTCCATTGTCATTTTTGAAAACTGGCCATTTAAGAGTAGAATAAACTTCATTAAATAGAGAATCTTTTAGGCTTATTTATGATATATAGGTATGGTGGGTTTTGAATATTTTGAATAGTGTTTATTTCTTGAGTTAAATGCAGTTTGGTATGTTCATCAATGTCCATAAACTCTCAAAGCGATCATTGTGTGTCCTTTGCCTATTCAAGTTGTTAATTCTATGTTCATATATGGGCCCAATAGTGAGACCACCACAAGCCATCGAGTGAATTTAGAATGAATCTCTTAAAAAGTTAAACAAACTGGATGGGGCACTTTGAGTGTTCATAGACGCACTTGAAAATGCAAATGAGAAGGACCTATGGTGCATTTCACTCTACATTGAATTTGAGAAGTCTTATCATGCATCTAAGTCACATAAATTCAACAAGCTTTCAAAGAATTTTTGGTATAAAGTTTGTGGTGGTGACTAGATTCTAGGTTTGGATAGACATCACTGTGCAAAATGGGCCCAACTGTGAGCATCTCTTGCAGCTGGTGCCATAAAGGTTCGAATGATTAGTACTGAAATGACTACTGATAATATTTATCACTGTAGAGATGTTAGATGGTGACACCGGAGATGCTTGAGATGGACCAGCCCGAGTGGACAAGTGTTTAAGTGGTACTACTTGTTTGCTCTGTAGCTTATATATATGGTGCGCATGCACTACTGTTGGACAATGCATGTGCTAATTGAGCTTCTTTGTATATAGGATTGACTTTAATTACCTCCACCATTGAACCTGTTGATGATTCCATCAAGGAATGCAAGGCACTTCTTGTCACCAGTTTGCATAAGAGCATAAGCTGTAGAAGCTGGTGACGCCGCAAAGGAGCCAACCGAACTTTGTAGCTCAAATAGCCTTTTCCAGTCCAAAAATGGCATTCCTTCTATGCTGTGAAGTAGAGTTGTCGGTATAGCATGCAATACATCTCTAGGAATCCTGCAAATATAACAAAAGGCCAATCAACTAAAACCCTAGTACATATGAATGGGTCAGCAGAAATGTATACAGTATCTTGGTATTTTGTAAGGTTGTGCTTGTCTCCTTGCATTATGTTCCATGTGTTCACCTCAATATGCTGGGCCATGAAAATGGAAGGTTGTGTCCCTTTGTTTATAAAGGTTCATCGACTAATATGACCAAATCCGGCTTAGTGTATACAGTGAAGCGTTCTGCCTCATTTTATGATTGTGTAAGACTACAGGTCTATGCAGTCAATCAAACACATGTGAGTTACACATCGTAAATATAGATACTAGTTAATGGGAGGCAACTAAACAATATCATACGATGCAGGTTGCTTGCTAGTCCTAGGCTTTTGTTTGAGAATTGAGGACATCCTAGATATGCATGGGTACAGATGGCCAAATTTGCCACATGGGATGGGCACAATGAGCATGATGGTACATGTTGGTCGTGCAGCAAGACCCATGTTGTGCCAAGTCGTCTTTCCTCTATCTGACTTGGCGTAAACACATCGAAGCCACCACTACTACGGATCATGGGATTTTTGTAGATTTCATCTTGGAGATGTCCCTATTGGGATAAGACCATCTCATCTATATATATTGGAGTATCATAGCCGATTTAGTAATCTAACGTCCAATCCTCAAAAAATATATCTACTACTCTTAGTTCTTTCCAATCACTTGTTGGCCAGTGGCTCTCTCAACGAGGTTCGTTTGCGTTCTAGTTGGCCTTGCGGGACCCTAGAGCTAACTCGCCGTACCCCTAGCTGATGCTCTTCCCATGAGGTGTTCCAAAGCTTTTCGAGCAAGGAATGCACATCGGATCCTTGTGTCTGACTTGTTGGTTGGTCTTGCTGTACTAGGGCTTTCTCACTGCATGCTAGGCCGTGTATGGCGTTGAGCATCCGAACCCTTGTTGATGTGTCACTCGATTCAATGTAAGCAGTACGAATGGAGAGAGGTAGTATTATGTTCAAACACTACGCCACACATTTTTCCCGCAGCGGTCACCTTTGCTTTCCCGCTGCGGGCAGGGGCCATGGTAAATCGTGACCTCTCCGCAGCGAGCAAGTGCCCGCTGCGGGAAGTGATTTACCACAACGGGCATGTTAGGATACTCGCCGTGGTAAATGGTCTGAGAAAAACAAAAATAAGAAAAAAAAACCCTAGATAGGCTCGCCGAGCCCATCCACGGCCCAACGGGCCCATCCACATGCCGTCGCCGCTCACCGGATCTCCAACCTGCCATCGTTATCCTCGATCTGTACCACTAGCGTAGGAGTACCGGATCCGATAGATCCACCATGGATCCGTCGCATTGAAACCGGGTCGTCACAGATCCACCATGCCGGCGCGCCACCCGAGCACGACATGGATCTGCGCCGCGTGAGGAAGGCCAGAGGAGCGCCGCCGCAGCTCCAGGTCATGGATCTGCACCGCGCGAGGAAGCCCGTGGTGGATCCAGCGTGGAGGTGAGGAGAGGCCTTCGCCATGGATCGGCGTCGTGCAAGGAAGGCTCAGCGTCGCGTGAGGAGAGGGTAGGGAGTTTTGTCATGCTCGCCATGGCTCCTTCCCCGCGTTAGGAAGGCCCGACGTCGTGCGAGGAAGGCCGCTGTGGCCCCGCGCAATGTCGTGGCTCCTTCCACATGCGCACCGCCAGCCAGGACGGGAGGGTCATCATCGCATCGCCACCAGGAGTGCGGCCCCCTACCCCGCGTGCGCCGCCGACTAGGAAAGGAGGAGAGGGGAGGGAGGTTCACTATGCTCATTGGCAAGGACGGGAAGACAGTGAGGAGCAGTCACCGTGGGGAGCTGAGGGAGAGGGTGTGAGAGGAGCTGAGGCTGGTGCGGTGGCGAGGGGAGGAAGAGAGTGTGACCGCTGGATTGAAACCCTAAGTTCTCATTTTATATGTGGCCGTCAGATTGGGCCTCACCTAGGCTCAATGGGCCGAGGCCTTATCTGTGGCGGGCATTATTAGATGTCTGCTGCGGTAAATCGATTTACCGTAACGGACATCTTCAGATACCCGCCATAAAAGATACCAATTTCTCATGGCGAGCATCTTAAGACGCCCGCTGCAGTAAATAGAAAGCGCCCATTGCAGTAAATCATAGGATTTACCACAACAGGCATCTTAAGTGTCCACCACGGAGTGCAAAAGTGCAACGCTGTGGTTAATCTTTAATTTATGGTGTAGTGAAATTCAAGAAAATGCACACCTCTGTTTTCGAGCAAAAATTGTGTTTCTTATGGCACAACCACCTTAATAATCAATTTGTAGAAATGAAATAATAGCATCAAGAGATTGATAATTCTCAAAAAAATTCTTTTCTAACTGTGATGTCCTTGTATTAAATAGCGCAGAGAATCCCTGCCTGGATGATATATTGATGATTGTCTCCTAAATTGCCATGTGGTTACAAATATACCTTTCGATTTATTGGCGGATGGAGTAAACAGTAATAATGGAATTGATGTATTTGTTACATACTTGGCAAGCTTGATATCTCTTTTGGATATATCACCTTCAAAGCAGGATCATTATAAGGTAGGTCAAGGCCTAAGTCCTTCGCCATCTCTAGAAGTGTAGGAAAGGTTATTTCAAAGCCAATTGGCATCCAGTCCTTCTCATCATCTATAAGCCTCCACAGGTTTTCACAAATAAATGAAAGACCTGCAACATATTGACAGAACTTTTGGTTATTTATAATTTTGTGAAAAATTAATATTTGCCCTAGATGGATTTTTTTGGAATACCACCCAAAAAATAATTTTGACAAACCTTTTCTGCATTTTCCGTGATGAATATTCCATGATTTCAGTGCGATGACGCAGGCTAAGGTATTAATGACCCGGTCTTGCACCAAGAATAAGGTTCCGTCACCCCAAGAGCCGTCGGGCAGCTGACTCTGAACAATCCAATCGATGCTCAAGGGGAATTGCCGATTGCGGTCCATCCCCTCCCTCCAGGTTCTTTACAAGGGCAACCCAGGCTGTGTCGTATGGTGAAACGCTGATTTCGCCATCTTCCATTGATCTAAAGGCTGCCCTGATGGCTTCGATCATTTCTTGCATCTCTTTAGGTTCACCCTTGGGACAGGTAGTGTCGTTGAACTGTAAAATAATGATCATCGGTGCATCACTTAAATGGCTTCATATTAGTTTGTGCATTTATTACAAAACTAATGCACGAATTGTCTGCACCTTCTGTCGTCTCGCTGCAAGATCTGCTTGCGTGCATGGAACAGATTCTCGTGCCTGGCCATTCACTGATTCCACAATGCACCCTATGCGTAGCAGACATAAAGGCATGGTCAACACTTCAATATTCAGCGAGATGAGCAGCACCACCACATGATTGTATCCATCTTTTGTCGCGCATGAGAACTAACAACCTTGTAAACGACTACCACAACATAGGCGACACGCCCACACAAAGCACACAACCTCTATGACTCTGCTCCTCCCCATTCCTCACATCTCCTTCTCATGGTAGTTTCAGGCGACTGACAGAGATCTATGGCCAGTGGTGGTGCATAAATGGCAGGCTACTATGTAACCACAGCTAGTGGCATCCGATCCATGACTGGTGACGTTTTGCCTGCGCGTCCCATCCCCGCAGGAGATGTTGGGGAAGGCCCCGGTGTGTTTGGGGCTCGTCTACCGCTGAGCCCATAGATAGGTGAAGGTCCCTCTCTATATTGTCCTCCCCTTTTTGTCCCATTTATTTTCTCCATTTCTAGGGGCCACACGTATATGATGTGTTGTCTGTGTTTCGCCATTAGGACAAGGCAGCGTTTGCTGTGCGTTTGGACCTGTCCATTCCCCCAATGAAACTCGGCACATGGCCGAACTCATTCTTCACCGGCAAAGGGCAGGTCACCAATGTTTAGTATGAACCATTTGTTAGATGTGTTAAATATGTGTACAATTTTGTAGTGGTGGAGCCATTATTTTTTAGAGCCTCGGCGAGACTGTCGACGGGGGACACCGGAGGTCCTCCACGGAGAAGACATAAGAACCTAGTCCAAATAGGATTCCTTTCATGTAATCCTACCAGGACTAGTTACACGTAATCCTACTAGAAACTACTCTGTAACCGACTAGGAAACTTGCCCCCTGGGATATACAAAGAAGGGCAGGGCTCCCTAGATCGAAACCAAGTCACACCACAACCAACGTGAACTACACAGCGCACCACAATCCTTCATACATCAATACAACGCAACAGGCTCACGCCGACTGGACGTAAAGGTTTTTACTCGATGCTAGTCGAGGGCCCGAACCAGTATAAAATCGTCTGTCTCGTCAAGCTTGTTGCCGCAACCGTCGAGTTTCGCAGTCTGCCAAGCTCCTCCGAACAAAACACACTGCCGGGTACCCTGGTCGTGGGCTACCGGTGATAAAACATCGACAGCTGGCGTGCCATGTAGGGGCTTTCGGCAGATTGTACACCGAAAGTTTGGCGGACCTCACCTTCAAGATGAGGTTTTCAACGGCAACTCGTCAGCTCTCGTCGACAAGTTGCTGCAGCTCAGAAGACCTCAAGATCAAGATCCGTCGTGGCGCTCGTCGGCCCTCGTCGACAAGTCGCCGCGGCTCTCGTCAACCTCTTCAACAACTCGTCGTATTCACGTTCAGCATCTGCATCGATTCGTGCATACACAAGACCGCTTCACCGGCATCTACTCCGACTTCGTCAACTCGGCGAGATCCCAGCTGAGCGCGACCACGTCGTGTTCCCACGTCAACCAGAATCAAGCATGCCTGATTGAAGCACCGCCGAATTCGTCTCCAACTCGACGTACTACATGGCCGAATTCGTCTCCAACTCGACGTACTACATGTCCGAATTCAAGCACCAAGACAGGAAAAGAGGGAATCTGTGTGGCGAACATCCTGGTCGTTGGGAAGGCGTACGTGTATTGCCATATACACATACGGGCAAGCCAAGTTCAAGTTGGATACGGAAGCAAGCTAATTATGAAAATCGTCATGCACGGAAAGAAAGCATAAAGGTATACGTTCAAAATGAAGACGTCCGTTCAGCAAGATATAGGCTAATTATATAAGTCATGCAAAGTTACCCTGGCTCGACTCCGACAAGACAAGCTTGACGGAAATCAAAACACGTGCGTGCATGTGCGAACAAGCAAGGAAGGCCACGCCCAGATTCACGAAGACGACGCAAGCTAATTATAGAGTCAAGAGTACGAAGATGCACACAAGAGCATGCAAGGAAGCCAGCAAGCAAGCAACATGCAACCAACGCATACGAGTACATGAATGCAAGACATGCGTACCAACCAACAAGGCTGTATACGCATATACATGAGCACAAGTCACGCACACAGTGGCATCATCGACAACTCCCGGTACACGATGACAGCATCCCGGTCACTACGACAACAACCCAGCGACGACGAACAACTCGGACGCAGTACTCGACTACTCGTCTGAACAACTCGGCCATAAATCAAGCTAAGTCACGATTTATTTCTTCGTATATCCCGGATATAATCTGTCTGCCTATGACGCCATATCATCCTCCCTTAAGCGGTTGCTTTTTCCCTCGAGTAGTAAAAGCCTTAAACCATGAAGCTTGTCTGCTCGAACGGATGGTCAACTCAAGAAACTCTGACCCTGCGCGGTCAACTCAAGAAGCTCTGAACCAAACGCGGGATTCAAGTGCTTAAATGTAACAAGCTACTACTCGAGGAACAAAAAGTTATCTTACAAGCAAACGTGCTGCTCTAAGTCTTCTCTTAACGGTCGCAAAAAGTCCTTAGGTAGAACATGCCTTAAGTCGTAAAGCTTGTCTACTCGAACGGATTGTCAACTCAGGAAGCTCCGACCCATGCGCGGTCAACTCAGGAAGCTCTGAACCAGGCGCGGGATTCAAGTGCGTAAACGTAACAGGACACTACCCGAGGAATTTGCGTGATCTACTGAGATCAAGATGCGAACAAAATTCATACGCTTTTCATAATGCTGGGGCATGCCCTCAATTAATTATCGATATATGGGATACCCTCCCGACTTCATATCTGGAATGTCAATTACATCATGTTTTTATGTTTAACATGCAGGGCCCCACATCTGGACCACACCATCGGGTAGGGTGTGCTCCTGAGAGCTGCCTTACTCAGCCAACACGACAAGTCAAGTCCGGAAAAGAACCTGTATCGATCAGAAAACAACCCGAAGAAGGTGCATCAAGGCTCAAGAGAGATTAGAAACAACCTGGATTGGTCAGAAAAAACAACCCCCAAGACGAGGAGATACAGAGATCAGCAAGAAAAAGAACCCCACAAGGAAGGGAAGAAGACAAAGGCTCAAACATCTTGAGAGTTCTGAGGTGGGGGTGATACGGCGTATCCGCTGAGGAGATCGTCCACCTGAAGCCTTAAAACTCGCAAGAATCCCACCAGCAGTGTCAGAAGGAAAAAAACCCTAACAAGAACTAGACAAGTTCAAAAAGAACCTCAACACCAAGCTCGGGGGCTCGCTTTCACTTCAACAACACCCAGGGGCTCGAATTCAACGACGAAGTACCAAGAATACAAGAGCTCAAGAACTACATCAGCAAGGAACTCCAGAACCCTTTCCCGAGTTCTTTCATGCTGAAAAGAACTCGGAAGAGGCTCGGGGGCTGCAGGAGTACCCTCCACCAGGCACTTTTCAAAATTTTTCATCTAGACCCTCCATCTTTTTGTTCCATAAAGCAAGAGGCTCAGGGGCTGCACTCACTGAGTGTAAATTTCTTGAAATTTGCACTCTGCAAAAAAGACGAAGATGACAACTAGAAGACGAAGACTATATCAGACCCTCCAGCTTTTTTTGCCACAAAACAAGAGGCTCGGGGGCTGTACTCAATAAGTGCAATTATTGCAAAAATGCACTCACCAAAAAACCAAGACAGAAGCAACAAGAAGGAAGAGCATCCCAAAATTTTTCCTCAAAAGAACCCGGTTTCTGAGTTCCAAATCCTGAAACCCTCGGGGGCTTGTCGACGAGGGAGACAGGAGGTTCCCCACGGAGAAGACATAAGAACCTAGTCCAATTAGGATTCCTTTCATGTAATCCTACTAGGACTAGTTACACGCAATCCTACTAGCAACTCTACTCTATAACCGACTAGGAAACCTGCCCCTGGGATATATAAAGAAGGGCAGGGCTCTCTAGACCGAAACCAAGTCACACCACAACCAACGCGAACTACACAGTGCACCACAATCCCTCATACTTATCAATACAACGCAATAGGCTCACGCCGACTGGACGTAAAAGTTTTTACTCGACGCTAGTCGAGGGCCCGAACCAGTATAAAATCGTCTGTCTCGTCAAACTTGTTGCCGCAACCGCCGAGTTCCGCAGTCTGCCAAGCTCCTTCGAACAAAACACACTGCCGGGTACCCCGGTGGTGGGCTATCAGTGATAAAACATCGATAGAGACATATACCGTGATACTAAGAATCTATTTTGGTAAGTTTTCCATGTCCTTGAAAGTGTCTTGAGCTCTGCTTCCTCTAGTGGACTATCTTTTTTTTGGGGGAACTTTACCTCTTTTAGAAAATGTTTGGCAAAAACAACTCAAATGACAATTTTATGCTTGATGTGCTTGATGTGTTGAACCAGGTGAGCCCGAGCACCAGCCCAGGATGGCCGGGCCTCATTTTTGGTATCATTAGACTTGAGTTGTATTAGGGGCTATAGGACAAGGTTAAAGTCCAACTTTGTGTCATAGATGGCCATATAAATGTGGCCACCACTGTTATAAACATGAGACAATTTGGCAGCTGGTTTTGGGTGGCGGCAAGGCCGCAAGGTCACCCAATGCCGGTGTAGCTACTGTTTTACGGGAAGGAGGGCCTATAGTTATTTCCCCGAGGAGGTAGGCACACTGCCAAACCTCGTTGAAAACATCGGACCTCAGTGTCATTCTCGTTTGTTTATTTTCTTCTAAGGTGGTTATACTTCCATAATTGTTCAAGTTTAGATTTAAGTACTGGGTTTGGAAGGATACGGAGTGAGCTGGGGATGGATTGGGTTTTCAAGGAAGTCCTGATATATTCGGAGCATTGGCAAAACAAATTGAATGTAAATCTGTACATGTGCATTCAAAAAGGGATGCTAGTGAACACTGGTCAAGTACACACCGTGTCGTGGAAGACGAGCCTGTAGCTGAAGGAACGGCCGATGTCTCGGTTCTGCCATCGGCCACAGCAAGCCAACGAGCGGAATTGAGGCTGCAGAAATCCATTTGCTCATCATCGGT
Organism: Bothriochloa decipiens; assembly: GCA_023333625.1. Classification (NCBI taxonomy): domain Eukaryota; kingdom Viridiplantae; phylum Streptophyta; class Magnoliopsida; order Poales; family Poaceae; genus Bothriochloa; species Bothriochloa decipiens. The sequence goes on from CM041647.1 coordinate 10,480,272, forward strand.
GAGCTGTCCCAGCCACTCGTCTAGCTACCTCACATTATATATGGATCTGGCATGAGCAGACAATCAACACTCCGCACCATATTTATATACTCGAGTTTCACCATCATATATAAATAATATAATAATATACCATTTAATAAAACATTAATTTTTCTCGGTATATTTTCATATCTTTCAACAGAGGATTCATCTTGGATCAATTGATAATGCAACATAAATTAATGGTCTAAGGTATATCCTTTGACACTCCATTTCTCGATAAAAATGGTAAGTCAGGTTGTCAAATGTAGACCGGTAGTCACCACTATCTCTGCTGACACTGGGAAACATGTGTTTGGTGCATCCAAGGTGAGGTGCCAATCACTAGAACCATTCCTGACGATGTCGTTGTAATTGTTTCTGACGATTTGTCAGTTGACTAATGAATGAACCAAGTTAGAAAAAACACTCTAAATTTGCATCTGAAATACCCACCTTGTGATTATGATAAATTGCACATGTTAGCGCTTAGGAAATCTAAATATCTCATTTCTTCCATTATTAAAGTTAGTCATATACATGACTATAAATTACCAAGTTCAATAAGTATTAATTATAAAAGAGATCACTTTATGAAATATCTATATTGACAGCATGTATTATTTGATAGTTATTTCTATTCTGTAAGGCCACTCTATGCTCTTGTAAGTCTATATGACTATGATTAATAATAAAAAAACATACTGACAGCTATATTTGAGATACTATATTGTGTCAAAAGAAGAACAATTTTAGCATAATAATAATATTAAAATGTAGCAAAAAAGAGTAGTATAATTTTTGTAATGTGAGAAAAGTGCAGGACCTGTCATGTTTGTAAAACTTTATATTATTTTCCTCAAGCATTTTAATAATCTCAAATGTAAAAACTCAAAAAAATATAAAGTTGTAAATATAATTGGGAGCTACAACTTTGATATAAAAAGTATCTTCATTTCACACCATACAAATAAGATATTATTCTTCTAATGCGACAAGAGCTAGTGCGCGATTATTATGCTGCTGAAATTTTATATTGTTTCTTGTGCATATTAACTTACTCATCAAATGAAAAAAATCAAAACTAGAAAGTTCATATAAAATCATGTTCATTTAGTCTTGTCATCTTCGTTGGCGCCACTCATGCCGATGCAGTGTGACAAGGTTTTTCATGTAGGAAACACTGACCAACATGGCATATATTGAGACACCAACGCATATGGCGCCTTTGCTTTGTTTGATCATGCTAGCAGGACTCGATTGACAAAAGTGGTTAGATATGCAAATAAAAAATTAGACAAAGTTATTATTACAATATTGAATAAAAATATATTAAAAATATAAAAAGTCAAGCATCCGCCCATACAAATGACAACAACGACCTAGACCTGTTCATCGCCGTGGGATACATATGTTTTCATTGTTAACGATAGCAAGAATGTCGCTCCTATGGTGTACCGGACCCTAGACCTGAGTAGCTCTGCTAGAGCTAACTAACAAACTCAGTTCGAGGGAAAGACACAACAGGCGAATCAGGATATGATTTTATTGTCTACAAAAATAGCAATTTGATGGCTAGATGACATGAACGTAGAAGGAACATGCGGTTTATCTTAAAAAACGATGTGGACATAAAGTTGGATGTTGGCCACTAACAGTTTTAGCATCGGCTTTAATTATTTTAAAGGCCAGATCAGCATTGACAACAGTTTTGGCTAATGGCACCGTTATGTGGCTGCGGAAAAGACTATTTCCCCCCCTTGTGTTCATGACTTTTTTCGGCCGAAATCGTTTGATGTTTAAAAATGTTGTTCAAAGTTTTTATTTCTAAAATTCAAATTGTGAAATATAGACAAGAAAATATTACCAAAAAGTAAGTAGTAAGAACACAATATTTTGGCATGATTTTACAAATTTTAAGAGAAAAAACAATCACATTTGAAGTTAGTATGAGGGAGAAAAACTAGTTACAAGTTTTAGCCATAGATTAAAAAAATAAATGTCCTTCAACAATTTGAAATTAAATTTCAAACAATATTTTAAATTCTCAAACAACAAAGATTTATAACTCTTCGAGATCTACAATTTTTATTTTAGTCATTACTTCATCTAAGGTCATTTTGTAGTGACTTCGTGAATTTTAAGATATGTATTTGTAACTAGTTTTTAAGCTGCCCCTATAGAGAACCATTTATAGAGGTGGCTCAATATTTAGCCGCCCTTATAAAAAAGGAGTGGCGTTTCTACAAATCGTTTTTCACGTAGTGGTTGCGTGCTACTTCTTATATGATGACTAATGTTGGATGATATGCATTCAATGGTAGATGATGTCCTCATTGACAACGAGGTTACTGCAGTAACTTCATGAATCTTAAGATATGTTGGCTCAGTCCTTCAAAGATGATCATAAGACAGTGTTTGTGTACGTGTGTAATAGGGATGAGTGTGTGTGGACGTCTACGTTATAGAAAATATCTCCCATTTTCTATTGCACAATATTATTTTTTAATGAAACTACTATTTTGCAATACTTTTTTAGCGTACGTACCCATAGTGGCACAGTGACAGCTTTTTGAACCGATCCTCAACCATTTATGGTAGTTATCAACCATTTGTGTACTAGTTGTGTGGTTACCTAAATTTGTAATATATGGTCGGATTCTTTTCAAGACGAGATCAAGAAAACTCAACCTCGGGGGACAAAAAGCCCTGGACATCTTGCTTAACAAGAAGGGCATCCACGTAATTCGCTCCCACATGGAACTGGAGCCTGGAGCTGAGCACCTCTGCTAGAGCCAATTAAACAACTCCAGTTGGAGTGCAAGAAAAGAGATGAATCAGGATTTGATTTTATTATTGTCTAAAAGTACGTATATACGTAGCCGTTTGATGACCAGAGATGAAAAAAGCAGGAGTACAAAGTTTCTTTTGTAAGGAAGCGGTGGACATAAACTCAAGATCCACCAGAACCAGCCACCACGACGGAGCATTAGTGATAAAATAATGTGGCGAAAAATTTATTTTGCCACTAATGACCATATTCAGAAAACGTTTTAAAGGCGAATGTAGTGGCGAAACATCCACCAGATCCGGCCACCAATGTGCATTAAACAATATAATCATAATAATCCTACCAAACATTCTGATTTGGGTATGGTGCTCCACCCACATAATCCTACCAAAGAGATGCTCAGGATGCCGACTTGGGTGCTCCACCCACATAATCCAACGAAAGAGATGCTGCACGCCCGCACCCATCTCAGCATACTGTTTTGTGATATTCCTTCCTGCCGAGTCCCGACAAGTCCAACACATCATCTACACCTCTTTGTGCATCGTGACCACGCAAGACTTTGCCCTCTACAGTAATGACTACCATTACTATAAAAATTATTTGTAAGAATCAGCCTCATTTCACTATAAGAGGGTTGGATATTGAACCCCCTTATAAATGGTTCACGATTTGTAAGGGGCTTCCATATCTAACCGTCTTTACAAATCGATTTGTAGGGGCAGTTGGATATTAAACCGTCCTTGCAAATAGTGTCTATTTATAAGGGGGGTTTAATATCCAACGGCTCTTACAATTTGATTTGTAGGGGCGGGTGGATATTGAACCGCCCCTATAAATGCACGCCGATAATTTAAAATGAAGTACTAAAAATTAAATTTTTGAAAATGATCTCGGATGAAAAACACCCAAAATAAAGTTTGTAAATCTCAAAAGTTATGAAATATTATAGTTGAAAATATTTTTATTTGATTTTATCTTATCATGCTAAACTACGTCAGAACTTCAAAAATTAAAAATTTAAATTTTTTTTAAACGACCTCAGATGGAAAAGCACCCAAAATAAAGTATGTAGATCGCGAAAAGTTATGAAACTTTATAGTTCAATATTTTTTTATTTGAGTTCATCCTGTCATGCTAAACTTACATTTGAATTTCTTAAATTTGAAATTCAAATTTTATAAACGACCTCGGATGAAAAAACTTTCTAAACAAAATGTGTAGATCTCGAAAAGTTATAAAATAGTGTAGTTGACAATATTTTGGTTTGAATTCGTTTAGGGCCTTAAACAATCAAATTACTCTCGGTTTAGTATAATATGTGGGGAACCAAAACTACATATGGACACATGTGATAGTGTAGTATAATGGTTGAAGCAAGAAATGCGCCGGAGAGAGGTCATGAATTCGGATCCCATGTGATTCAAAGTGCAAAAAATGCCAAAAAAAATATGGTGTGAATAGAGTGGCATGGTGGCTAACCGATGGGTGCCTTCTCGGATTAAAAAAAATATTTTGCTATTTTTTTGGTTTCCAGAAAATAATTTGTAGTGAGTTAAATCACCAACCGCCCTTACAAATAGCAACCGCCCTTACCTGGGGGCTTTTATAAATCAGCCCACTGTAAGGGCAGTTGCTATTTGTAAGGGCGGTTGGGCAAACCGCCCTTACAAATGCCCTGGACCCGCCCCGACAAATCCTTTGTGTAGTAGTGTACATTAAATATTAGGTGGATTCCCACACATTGTTGTGGGTATGCAGTAGAATTTTATTAAATTTCATAGAGAATAAATTTAATTAGTGGAGAGATTGGTTTCACATGGTAGTACAGGCTCTTGGTGTCACCATTGTCTTCTCGTGTCACTAGTTTGTGGTGGTGGGATCTTTTGATGACGAGGCGCAAAGAGATGCTAGAGAATTATGTAGTGAGTTTGTATTTATAGGAGATATAGATATCAGGAGCCTAATTATTTTACACACATAATGAGTGCACTTGCCTTGCTTGCACCTAAGGCAGCCGCAATAATGGCATAAGCTAGTTATTAGCTTTAAGCCAACTTTTTCAATCATGCTAAATTTTAACGTATAGCTGATAGCCCGACATCACACTTTCATGATCTTCGAATTAGTGCATGAGCCTAGCTCTTAATCAACAAATAACTTTTGGCTCTCTTAATTAAAATAACTAGGTGAATTTCTCGCGTATTGCTGAACCATGAGAGTTGCTTGGGCTTCAACACCATAATTTTAGAGTTTATTAGTGACTCGTGGGACACTTCGATAATGTGGCTCCACAAAATTACTAAAAAATAGATAGTGAAGTTTGTATTATAGAAGTATTAGTATAGTGCTCATGCTAACGCTATGACTTTAATTTCAGGAAGCACATAAAAACAACCAAATGATATTTTTTTGTTTGTATAAGATAAGAAATAAGATTTATGTTTTCGTGTAGCTTATAAGTCACAATTGCGTGTGCCTTGAGTGGACATGAAACTTGGTGCTGATTCCTATTCACATCCTCATCGGATCACAAGATAAGATATGTAGCTACACCATACCGATGCATACCATAGGTACGTTGAAGATGTTTCAAATTCATTGCCCATTATAAAGTCTGACTTCTGACGAAGCGAAGCGGAGGCCCGTCGCGGGAGGCTTGGCCCATTGGGGTGCGCCCTCGTCATTTGGGGTTGCGGGGGACTTGCCCCCCCCCCCCCCGGTACGGTACATATATCCTGTACTAGGGTTCCACTGTAGAGATTTATTCATTCTCTTGTAAACCGTCACACGGTGTTGTGACCCAACTTTTGATAATAGTGAGAAGTGTTTGCTGGCTGGCGTCCGTGGTTTCCCTTTCGTATTGGAGGGGTTTTCCACGTTAAATCTTGTGTCTCCGCTGTAATTTAATTTTGTGTTCTTCATCGTTTACCGTCGTCATCCACAGCAAGGTCCATTGTTACAAAAAAAAGGGCAACCCGCCACAACTAATCCAGCCAGCTAATCGGTTGCCCTCGGCTAGCAGCTGGCTCTCCCCCAAGAGTTGGCTTTAAATAAAAATAAACAAATCCTTTAATTACGTGCACTTCTTTTGCATCAAAAAAGAGAACAATAATGGTGTGTCGTCTTCTTTTGCATAAAAAAGAAAACCATAATGGTGAGTTGTAGTCATGTGGGGTCGCACGAGGTCGACAGAGATCAGTGAAGCGAGGTCGACGGGCGATGGGCGACACAACCCCAATCAGGCGATGGGCAAATGCAACTCCAATTTGTGATCGGGCAAACCAAAAAGAGATTGGGTGGGGAGCATGGCATGTCGCAGTCACGCGGGGCCACGCAAGGATGATGGCTCGGTGGTGGGGTCGTCCCGGCCTGGGCTACCACCACGACAGCGTGGGATGGGATGACGCCCAATGTCCTCCACAGCAAGCGTGGAGAGGATGACAAGAGGTAGCACGGTGTCGCAAGAAGGCTGGATCTGCTACTTGACGATGACGATATGGCAGCCGGATCAATAGGATCCACGCCTAAACAAGGTCTCTGCCCTCAGTGGAGATCGATCTCGGGCATGCGGTGTGGATCGAAAAAAAGGGACGAAGAACCTATGTTCTGTTTAGCATGAAAGAGGTAAAACATTTATGAATGGATGGATGCTTGATAGTATTGCATTGAGACTCTACGTACATATTGAGTGCTTGCATGCCTACATGTAAGGATGTATGGCTAAGAGTAACCAAGGCTATCTATAGCACTAGTTGCCCGATACACTTTAACCCTATCTACAGTACCAAGACTCTCAGCGCACTCTAACAGATACACTGCTACAAAAAGTCACTATAAGGGCGACTCATTTTGCACTGTAAGGGGGGCTGAGCAAGGCATTCTTTTTAGGGCGGCCTTACAGTGGATTTCCACTGTAAGGGCGGTTCTAGATTCAGCTGCCCTTACAGTGGAATCCGCTGTAATTAAATTCAAATCCAAATCTAACCACAGCATATAATATATAATTCAAATACAAATTCAAATCTGACCACCACATGTAATATATTCATACACAAACACACGAGCACAATATAAACTATCGTTACAATCCATAATTCAGGAGTTTCACAAGTCCATTACATAGTCACAGTTCACTGTTAGACTTATAGATGGGCACATATAAATAATGGCAAGAAAGTGGAAATTCATAGATCTGAACTAGTCCTAACCTCACTAATCCATAGGCTTCCCTAAATCAATCAAGCTCACCATGCAGCTCATCGATAGCCTGAAAAACAGATCCAACAGGGGCAGCTGAATAGTAGTAATAGCAGAAATCTCAGATTAAGACAACAACTTGAGTTTGCATTTTCATCATATAAATTCAGAAAACAGGGAGGTAAACTTATAGGGATATCCTTACTGTACCACACAGCAAAATCATGACAAGAACTTCAAAATTTTTGTATAGTGCAAGAAAGACCCCTAACATCAATTAAGTTGATAGATATTGCACTATAATCAGGTTAAACAAACTAGAGAGAACTGTAATCAGGAAAGAACTAACTTTATGATTAGACTCAGTTCAATATATCAAAAGGTCACAAGCCAGTTTGATTTAACCTGATTCAATATATCAAAGTTAACTGACCTATATCATTGAGAATCATGTGCTGTGAATTTGTGATGTGTTGCATGGATTTTAAAACAGGCATAACAGAACATACACTAACAGAACTAATAGATATTTTAGCTGTGAAAAAAAAAAAAAAGATGAGAAGACATTAGTTGAATTAAAGGAGTGCAAGCACATACCTGACAGGACCTAAACATTTGGAATATCATGACGAAGGGTGGCCTCAGCGTACAGCAACATATGCCTCATAAAAACCTGTATAAGGCGAATATCATGCTGCTTGTAGCCTTGTACCATTGCAGAGAAATACCAATGATTGCAAACCGTTTACCTATTTGTCTTTATGTCATTGTTGACCAGATTGTCCAGTTTCCAGCCCCTCTTTCTTATCATCTTCCATCTCAATATCTCTTCAATGCCCCTATTGACACAGAGAAATGAAAAATCCATTATTGCATCTACAAGAAAAAAAAAACATCTTGCCCACTACCCAATGTTACTTGCATAGATACACTGGTGTCAGGTTTCAGCTCAAATCAATGTATCAAAAGTAAAATGACATATATTCGCTGTCCATATATATGCCTGTTGATCGACTAAAATGTGAAATGCAATGTATCATAGCAAATCATTACAATTGAATTGCATTCTGCTACACAAAATCTACTATTCCCAATGCCTCGTCCAACAGAAATGTGAGTTTGACTCGTCCAACAGAAATGGGTACACAAAGCATCACCTCTCAGTACATGCAAATCTGAAGCTCGATTCTAGGTTATAAACTAGAGAAGTCAATTACAAGTTCTAAACTAGAGCAGTAAACACAGACCCTAGCTTGAATAGTCAGTTAGGTGTCAACAGACCAAACAAAATTAGCTGCAGGTAACTTACTTGAATTAGGAATTCCTCACACCAGCTGAATTAGCTGCAAAATAGAATAAGCGACATTGTAAGTAATCAGTCAACAAAGAAGAGGACATGGACGACGCCCTAGGCGACGGCGTAGAGGCCGCAGGGCAAGCCCCTGTTCCCACGGCAGAGGAGGAGGCGCCGGAGGAGTGGAGGGGCCTCCTGCGGCTTCAGGCCCCGCGTGAAGGAGTGGAGGGGCCTCCTGCTCGACGACGCCAGGACGGGGATGAGACCAGGGAGAGGAGGGGGGAGCAGGTGGGGGCAGACGGGTTGCCGCGGCTGGCACGGCCTCCGCCGGCGGCGGCGCCTGGAACCCTAGGCTTCGGGTGCCCGCGCCGTGCCCCCCACACCGACACCCCCACACCCCACCCCCCCCCACCCCCCCCCCCCCCCGGCGCTCCTGGCGCCTCCGGTGGTGGGGAAGGGCGGCTGGCCGCCGGATCCAGTGACGGCGGGGCCCCGCTGGGCGGATCCGGCGCTCTCGCGGCGGCGGCCAGGTCCGGCGGCAGCGCAACCGGCCCGGGACGCGCGAGCCTATGGCGGGGAGGGGAAAGGGAGGGGGGTGGGGGAGATGGGGAGGTAGGAGAGGGGGACGGCAGGTGCTGGCGTCAGCGCCGGGGAGGCAGGGGTGCGCCGCTGGGGATGGGTGGGGGCGCGTCGGGCGCTCCACGGAGGAGGAAGGAGGAGTGCAGTATGAGGAGAGGATGACAGGGCAAAACCCTAAGTCATGCTTTTATACATGTTGCGCCTATCGGACCCTTTTGGGCCTTCATGATTAACCGTGGCGGTTGAGGTGGATTCTTTTTTTTAAAAAAAAAAAAACTTGTCAACTTAAAGTTTGGACATTCAAGTTAAATGCATGGCAAGCCTCTGAACTTGTTTAGGTGTCCCATTTATGCCTATGAACTTTGAAAATGCATTTTTAGGCCCTTAATCTTGTCAAATGATATATTGGTGCCCCTTAGTGGTTTAATTGGATGTTTTCTGCGATGTGGCGCTGCCATCTCTAGTACATGAGATATATGTCCCACTCTTGCTAACTTCTCTCCCAATCAATCCCCTCTCTTCCACGACACAAATAGAGTATGGAGCCACCGTCATTGTCCATGGTGGTATGGGAGATGAATCGGAGGCCCTTGAGCACACGCTGAGCCCCGCACCGTACAACACGGCGGTGGTCAGTGTCACGTACAACACAATAGTGGTGAGCTTGATGCTGTGCACCACCATCAACTCCTCGTTCAGAAGCATCACCTCCACGAGATGGTTCTAGTTACCCTAATTTCAGATGGAAGAAGAGTATGTTGCAGTGATTAAGAAGATACAGAAAGAAGACAAGCTAGTGGTTGAGCGTAGGGTCCTGGACTACTTGTGTGTGTGTTTGTAGCCTCCTTGTTCTATTGTTTGTAATACTAAACAAGTGAATGGAATTCTAGAATTCTTAGTTCTCGTGATATGAATGAATGATATTATGATATATGCATGCTAAACAAATGAATGAATGAGTATGTTGAATAAGACATGGTGTGTCACGGTGGATACACGTCAGAGAAAATGTCCAGTTGAATAGTAAGGGTATCAATGTATCATTTGACAAGATCAGGGGCTTAAAAATATGTTTCGAAAATTCAGGGGCCTAAGTGGCACACATAGACAAGTTCAGGGGCTTGCCATGCATTTAACTCTTCAAATTTTGAATTTTGAAATTTTGACAACTCAAAACTAGTTTTCGAAACCCTAGATGGTCTCAACTTGAAAAGTCATGAATACCAAGGTTAGTCTACTCATCAAGATCTACATTTGGTACATAGGACTTTTTTCACCAAGTTTGACCAAATTTGACCAAATCAAATCCTAGATTTTAAAAACATACCACTAGTGTTTGCTAACACTTTCTCAAATACAGAAATGACTTATGTATCAAATGTAGATCTTGATGAGTTATACAAACATGGTATTCAAAATGTTTTCATTTGAGGCCATTTAGTGGCTCAATTGACCAAGTTTGACCAAGTCAAATCTTGGATTTTAAAAAATGATGCTTTGACTGCAGTATCTGAAGCTCAAAATGGTCTCAAATAGAAAAGTCATGAATAATAGGTTTTTTAAAATCATCAAGATCTACATACGGTGTTTGGTCAACTTTGCATTTGATAAATTTTGGATGGTTCAAATTTTGAATTTTGAAATTGCTCAAAACCAGTTTTCCAAACCCCAGATCGTCTCAACTCGAAAAGTCATGAATACCACGATTGGTCCACTCATCAAGATCTAAATTTGATACATAGGCCATTTTTGCATTTGACAAAGCGTTCGCAAAGTGTAGTTCTAAATCCACAAGTCTCACATATAGTTTCATAAAATTTGTGTGAAATTCAAGATTTTGTGACTAGTGTTTACTAACACTCTCTTAAATGCAAAAACGACATATGTATCAAATGTAGATCTTGGTGAGTTCTACAAATATGTTATTCAAAAGTTTTTCATTTGAGGCCATTTAGTGCCTCATTTGACCAAGTTTGACCAAGTCAAATCCTGGATTTTTAAACATGCGACTAGTTTTTACTAACACTTCTCAAATGCAGAAATGACTTATATATCAAATGTAGATCTTGATGAGTTGTATAATCTTGGTATTCAAAATTTGTTCATCTGAGATCATTGAGTGGCTCATTTGGCCGTGTTTGACCAAGTCAAATCTTGAATTTTTAAAAAATGACACTTTGACTACAGTATTTGAAACTCTAAATGGTCACAAATAGAAAAGTCATGAATAATAGGTCTCTTAAACTCATAAAGATCTATATACGGTGTTTTGGTCAACTTTGTATTTGACAAATTTTGGATGGTTGAAATTTTGAATTTTAAAATTTTCACACCTTAAAACCAGTTTTCGGAACCCTAGATGATCTCAACTCGAAAAGTCATGAATACTATGATTTGTCCACTCATCAAGATCTACGTTTGATACATAGGATATTTTTGCATTTGCTAAAGTGTTCGTAAAGTGTAGTTTTAAATCCACAAGTCTCACATGTAGTTTCACAAAGTCTATGTGAGATTTAAGATTTTGTAACTAGTGTTTACTAACACTTTCTCGAATACAAAAAATGACCTATTTATCAAATGTAGATCTTGGTGAGTTATACAAACATGGTATTCAAAAGTTTTTCATTTGAGGCCATTTAGTGCCTCATTTGACCAAGTTTGACCAAGTCAAATCCTGGATTTTCAAACATGCGACTAGTGTTACTAACACTTTCTCTAATGTAGAAATGAATTATGTATCAAATGAATATCTTAATGAGTTGTACAATCTTGGTATTCAAATTTTTTTTATCTGAGGTCATTGAGTGGCTCATTTGACCATATTTGACCAAATCAAATCGTGGATTTTAAAAACATGTGACTAGTGTTTACTAACACTTCCTCAAATGAAAAAATAAACTATATAACAAATGTAGCTCTTGATGTGTTTTATAATTTTGGTATTTAAAAGTTTTTCATTTAAGGTAATTTATTATCTCATTTCACCAAGTTTGATCAAGTTTGACCTAGTCAAATCCTGAATTTTAAAAATATGTGACTAGTGTTTACTAATACTTTCTCAAATACAAAACTGAACTATGTAACAAATGTAGATCTTGATGAGTTGCATAATCTTGATATTTAAAAGTTTTTCATTTGAGGTCATTTAGTGTCTCGTTTGACCAATTTTATCCAAAACTACGATAAGTGCGGCTAGATATCCAGCCGCCCTTATAGTGATCCCCCACCCACACACACTATAAGGACGGCTGAGCTTACCAACCGCCCTTACAGTGGCCATTGTAAGGGCAGCTCGAAAAGCCAGCCGCCCTTACAGTGGAAGGGAGTCGTTTTTTTGTGAATTTTTCACGTAGTAATATAAAGTCTAATTCAAATATGTATTGGAAAAATCTCCATGCCGCATGTTGTTTATGTCATCGAGTATCTAGATGTATGTATATATTCAAATATTCTATTACAAGGCATGACACACGTTTGCTAGCAAATAATAATACCCCTCTACTAAAGTACTAATACTAGTTAATTGAAGGGAAAACTGTATGCTGATGACGAGATAAACTACCTTTTATGTAGTGACTTGCACGATTTATACTTCTCCTTCATCAACCAACTGAACACCACAAACTTTTGCGTGATCTTCCTGCTACTCGGTATCAATGGAGATAAGCGGAATCGCCCTCACCTTCCTGTTTGTGTTTTCACTGCTAATCGTTGTATCATCCTTCAAGCACAGGTCCAAGAAACGACGGCCTCCGGGTCCGTGGCCCTTCCCCTTGGTGGGCAGCATCCACCACATGGTGACCTCGCAGCCACAGGTGGCCCTCCGGGACCTCGCCGTGAAGCACAGGCCGGTGATGTACCTGCGGCTAGGACAGATCGACACCGTGGTCATCTCTTCACCGGCTGCAGCGCAGGAGGTTCTCCAGGCGAACGACGTGAGCTTCGCGTCGCGCCCGAACCTTATCGCTCCGGAGATCATCTTCTACGGCAACCTTGACCTCGCCTTCGCGCCCTACGGTGAGTACTGGCGGGCGCTGCGCAAGCTCTGCACGCTCGAGCTATTCAGCTCGCGAAAGGTGAAGCAGTTGGCGCCCATCAGGGACCGCGAGACCATGTCCCTGGTTGCCGAGATCCGCCGCGCCGCTGCCGCCGCCGGAGGTAAAGCTGATGTGAACATCGGAAAGCTACTGGAGTCGTGCACCAACTCCATCACGCAGTTGGCTCTCTTCGGCGATGGCTGTAGCCGCGAGCACAAGGAGAAGTTTCTGTCGGCTTTCGCTGTGGTGGCGAGCCACAGCACAGGTTTCAGCGTCGCGGACCTCTACCCATCGCTTTGGTTGGTGGACGTCGTGAGCGGGATGAGGCGTCGTGTGTGGAGGGCGCACCGGCTGGTTGATGAATCGTTGGACAAGATCATCGCAGAGTGTGAAGCGAGGTGGAAGGAGAGGAAGGCGAAAAACAGTGGTGGAGAGGATGAAGATGATCTTCTGAGCAACATGCTCAAGATCCGGGATGACGAGGACCTATCCTTCCCTTTCAACAACACCAACATCAAAGCTGTTTTACTGGTAAGCACTGCTTTACCTTTTCTGCGTACGTACATATTGCTATGCAGTACTCAAATATACAATAGGTGTAGATACGTATACAGTAGAAATATAATGTTTACAATAGAATATAATTTCCACCGGTGGGAGTAGAATGCAACTCTACTTAACTTTATGAGTTCCTCTTGTTAAGTGAATATTAATAGTAGGGTATATATAATCATAGTTTTTTTTTTTTGCCTCCGACATCATTTTGATTATTTTTCTACCAATTATATGTAGGATGTATTCTTCGGAGGGACAGATACAATTTCTTCTGCAGCCGAGTGAGTAATGTCAGAGCTCATGAGACATCCAGAAGACATGGCAAAGGCACAGGAAGAGGTACGGGAAACCTATAACAACTTAGCACCACATCGTCATGAGTCTGGTACGGATAAGCTACACTACACCAGAATGGTAATCAAGGAGACACTGAGGCTTCACCCAACAGTTCCACTTGCACTACGTGTCTATCGACAGACCTGTGACATCGGTGGATTTGAGGTCACCAAAGGCTCTAGGTGGTGATCAATCATTGGGCAATCGCAAGAAGCCCAGAGTATTGGAATGATGCTGAGGAGTTTAAGCCATTGAGATTAGAGAACAGTATGGCTGACTACAAGGGCACAGAATTTTCTTACTTGCCATTCAGTAGCGGAAGGAGGATGTGTGTTGGCATGGGATTCGCGATGGCCCAACTGGAGCTGATTGTGGCACGTCTCCTCTGCTACTTTGATTGGAGCCTACCGGACAACATGCTTCCAGAGGAGCTCAACATGGATACAATAATTGGGGCAACAGCAAAGAGACGCAACCAACTACACCTTTTGGTGACACCTTATGATGTTCCAAATAACAATATTTAAAGCTTGCATGTGGGTCAATGTGAAAATAAGCT
>CM041647.1:10494653-10533257 GCA_023333625.1 Bothriochloa decipiens
AATAACAATATTTAAAGCTTGCATGTGGGTCAATGTGAAAATAAGCTCGGAAGGTTTTAGTGCGAACTACATCACACATATTTGCATTCCATCTGTAAAACTGAACAGAAGCAAATGTATGTGTTCTCTTTTGGTTTGTATGTCTATCTTATGAGTTTATGACACTCGTTTGTTTTTTTAAAAAAGAAGAGCAACCACAGACAAAAGAGAAGGATAAGATAGAGTGGAACAGAACATTGATGTTTGATATGATGCGAGCTACACATACTATGGGCAGGATGAAGGGATTGGGAGGTCCTGACTACAATAATTACCACTTCATATTTTTTTAAATAATGGATTTTATTTATCCGGCCTCTATATCCACGAAGGATATATATAGCCATAAGAAGACAAGAGCACTTAGACTCGCACCTCAACAAAGGAGAGTAAACAAAAAAAATAAAAAACAATCTATGACCTCAGTACATCTCTGCTTCCCGACACGCTCTCATGAAACGGCTGAATTGGTGAACGGAAGTCGTCAAGTCATCGCCGCCCCTAGTGCGCCATCGCTGTGAACATCCGTTATGCCATCTTGATCCACTTCAAAAGAGATGACATAAAGTGTCGCCGGTTAGCCCGCCTTCATACCTTCATTCGCCGTAGTCGTGCAAAACTAGCCGATCAGGCATGAGCCAACAGGATCCGCTTGCGCTTTGCTGAACTCCTAGGCCGCCGCTGCCTCTACCATTAGGACATCGCTGCCAATAAAACCTTTGAAGCCAGCTCCGCTGGATCCACCTTCTTTATGTAACAACACAAAGACGCTTCGGCGAGAGGAACGACAAGAAGGAAATGACAACCTCAGATGCCATCAATGTTAGAGAAGCGCATGAAGACTTTCATCCTACCGTCGTCGTCTCCACCCCCACTGTCTCGTCGCGTCCAGGACCTCCCAATGCCATGGTCCACCAGGAAAGCAAGATCCAGCCCTAGGCGACCGGATCCGGGTACCATGCTGTCAGATCTAGTTGTCCCTGCGCTACCAGAACTATCACCAGAGGAGATGACCGCCACCAAGAAAAAAACTCTGGGAAAGGGTCGCCAAGATGAGCCAGGGAATAATGAATATTCACTGCCGCCATCCTTGTGGCCACTGGCTTCTAGAGGCGCTTCGGCGACGTCAAGGTGGAGAAGGAGGGAAGAGGGCCCCGGCGGCGGCTATCGTGGTTCCGCACGAGCCGCCCGAGGAGGCGACGCGTGGAATGGGTCCTGATCCGGTTTGGCTGGCTGGCTGTCTTCAACCATTACCATTTCATACTTGTCTTCAAATGCCAATTGGTGAAGTCCCAAGGGAGTTGCGGTGGACAACTATGAGCTAACAAGCATAGACATTGACAATGTCGACTGCAAAGGCGGTCCATGGTTAATAGAAAGCCATGTTGTGCATGTATGCTACACTGGGATGTAGCATAAGAGGCATGTAGATAGTTGTAGGAGTTGATGGTGAGGATCCCAAAGACAAACATTTTGAAGAGCTTGTACTCTTAAGATGCCCACCGATGAAAATCAATTTTTAGAGGCAACTTGTTGTTTGGCCATCTATAGTAGTATTACATATGTAGTAATATTATTTAATAAAATAGGGTGCTTAAAGTTAAACTATCAATACTAATACATAACTTTTTACTACAAATGCAAAAACTTATTTGAACTAACAACTTATAAAAATTACAATCATGGATTATCCTAATATTATATAAACTGAATTTTTAGTCCCATTATTTGCTTTGTAAAAGGAATATTTTCCATTCTTCTTAACATATTCATACAAATATTTATTGTAAGGTATATATATTTACTTGGTGTAGATGATGGAGCAAAGCATTATGCTTACTTTTAATTCATATAACATAGTTTATGGATATTGAACTATTTTTATTAATAGCTTATATTAATATTTACATGTAGATATGATAATCCACATTCAAATTAAAAAATGTTATTTATATGTGATTAAATCCAACCCAAATTTTGGGTCCAATACTCTAATTTGCATTATCAAAATGAAAGTGGGGGTAATTTATAAAAAGACATTGTATTTTATTTTAACTTATAATGCCTGAGTTGGATTATTTAGATATACATGTTTAGTGAGTTATTTTGAATTATGTTTCATAATATATGCAAATTTAGGTGTCTATTTTGATTTATCTTTTTATAAGAGAATGATACAAATGTAAGGGTGTATTTGCAATTATTATATTTCATAATGGTGGAGGTGGTTATTTTTGATAGAACAATAGATCCGCTATTATTGGAGATGATGATTACCACCACATAAACACCATAAATTTTCAGTTATTCTGAGAATTCCTAAGATTTATCCTTATTAGTACATGTTATGAGAATTAATGTAGAGCCTCCATAACATAGGTGAGCACGAGTAACGCAAGGAACCAAGAGAAAAAAACAGTCATTTATGCTTTGGTGTAAGTGGTTGTTTGTGCCCACATCTTTTGTATAACAACTTGTTGGATTGTGTTGCTCCACTAGCTGAGTGGAATCTTAAAATACGGTGATTGTCATACCTTCATTCAGCCAGATCTGGTATGTTGTGCCAGTGGCGTGCAGATCAGCATATCTTCACGTATTACTGGGTTACTTAAATTAAAAACTGGCCCCGTCAGGAATATGACACTCGATCTAATTCTGACGCAAGGCAAACATGTCAATAATTGCATATACTCATATATCTATATATCTGTATATAAAAGTCGACTTTCATGCCATGCATGTACATCCAGATCGATAAACCTACACTACTCACCTTCCTATGTCGACAACTAATGTCTTGTTCCCGATGCTGAATTCTTGCTCGCTCCATCATCACTGCAGGATCAACCCACTTCACGTCAAATTCAACCATGCCTCTACTGAAACACGCCGCGCTGAACTCTTATTCCGTCCTAGTAAACGCTGTCCTTCATTCCTCCACTGGAGATGTGCGAGTCCTCGGAAGGTTTGGTCATGGCCCGGTAAGGAGCCCCATCACTTTTTGTTTGAACTTTTTTTTTTTTTTTTGCCTAGCTCGCGTTCTGCTTATTCAGTTTTTGCTGGGGTTCGTCAGATCCTAATATCTCTATCGAACCAGTGCGGGTTTATTTTACACGTTTGACCCTAGCTACTTATCTTTCACAACCAGAATCTGCAACTTCTCTCCTAGTTATGCATGGTTCTCCTTGTGTTTTAGTATTTAACATTTAGTATAAACATCCCTAACCGCCTAGTGAGGATTTTTTTTCATATGCTATGACTAGATGTAGTGTGTTATTAGTACATATATAAAAGCACCAGGAGAACGCCATCATTATGGTAGTGTTTATAACTTATGAGTAGTGTATAATTTAGTGCCAAACATAACAACAGTAGCCCAAATCAAGTTTATATTGTGTTCACTTCAATAATCAAAAGTACCAAGAACTTGGGATGCTATGTTATATATATTGAGGTATTCCGATGGCTTCTTTTTTTATATGCTGTTTTATTTCCACTTGTATTGTTGAAACATATTTGCGGATCCATTTCGTTTGATCAACAGCTTATGTGAAGAGCACGGACAGAAAACAGGCGAGCCTACAGAACGTGGTATGAATAACACACCCGGCCTTATATCCTTTTTTCATGAAATTGTTGAACTCTTGCTTTCAAAAAAAAATTGTTGAACTCTACTGAAACGGAATTCCAAATCCAAACGTGAATCTATTCAGCAGATTGAAGCAAGAAGATAATGCATCTAGCATACCATTCACATTTTCACTCAGTACACTTGTTGCCTATCTTTGTCAGCAGTCACATATAATGGAGACTACAATATTCCACAGCTTTTTATTAAGGACAGTCGTGATCAACACTAGGGAATGCAGGGCCCTGATGTGTGTGCTGGCGGCAGAACCCTTACAGGCAGTCTCCTTCTCACCAGATTTGATGGGCACCTGTGACGCCTTTGCTTGACAGCTCCTCCTAAGGGCACCCACAACATGTGTAGGAGCCTAGCTCTTGGAACAGATCGAGCTAGCTTTCTTCTCTCCTCTATTAAAATATGAAACCTCTTAGGGCTAACTGAATATCGATTGTTGGAGCTGCCCTAAGCGTGGTGGCAGAAGGCCCTTTTAGGCGGCCGCCAATGGCGATCTCCTGTTAGCAGCCGGCAATCCTCCTCCTAGCTTGATCCGTGTTGATTCTCTCTGAGTTTGTACGATAGGTCAAGAAGAAGACTAAAATACATAAACTACTCATAATTATAATTAAGTCGGCTGAAAATATTTATAGGAAGGAACCGGTGGTTCCTCCCAAGCACCGTAACAAATCTCATAATACAAAAAATAGTTTTTATTGGTACCCTCTATTTAAACCACTGGCGTTTCAAGTTTGTCACCACCATTGCAGTAAGAAGAGGATCCTATTAAGGCAAAAAAAATCATCAATATATTCAGTGGCGGTTGACATAACTCTTGCACTATACAAATGGAAGACTTCATTAGAGGTCAACATAACCAAAAGCTACCATGGCTGCAAAATGTATTTTTGCAGAGGGATGTTATTGAACCACAACTGAAAAATGGACTGAGAAAATCAATTCCATTTCTAGGATTTCAAATAGACGGACTCCCTAGCATGGGACCCACAAGTGAAATAGACGAATTTATTAAAACTAATTAACACATCATACTGTAGTAATTAGTCTCTAATTGTGGACTAATTATGCTTAAAAAATTGTCTAGTAGATTAGTCTCTATGTATTTAGTTTTATATATGAATAGTCTAAATTTAATACTCCATGCATGTGTCCAAATATTTCATGAAATAGGGACTATAAAATAGTGCCGGAAACCAAACACCCACTTATTCTCTCTTTCCTACAAACCTCTCCTGTCTCCATGAGCTTATTTCTTTCATGTTTTAATAAATAATGCAGAACTACCTGTGAAACTATTTGCTGGATGTTTTTTTTTCCAATTATGTGTGTTGTTATCCCCTTTAGTTATGTCAAGAATGTTATATAGCTTGCTAGTCTTGGCTAGCAAATTTGCCCGAGTGTTGCATGGATTCAATAAGTCTCATGAAAAAAAAATCATATAAAAGCTAAGTAAAAGAAAAGTTCTGGCAGGTTGTTATGCTGGCGTCAGACTATAAATCATCCTTTTCAGGAATATTTGGACTCTAGGGGTGTGTTTGGTGGTTGGATTCCACTCTTCTATTGTAAGTGAGCTCTGCCAAACAGGTTTTTCAGAGAAAGTGTGGTTCTCGGCTGTGAAGTGGTTGAAATGAACGAAGATATTTGGAGCTGAAAAAAGTAGCTTTTTCTTATAGTTCTGTCAAGTGATTCTTCATCGTGCTTTTGAAAATTTTACGCTAAAGAATCAAAGAGAGTTGCTTTCCGGTGCAGGAATCACTTCTCTTAGAATCAGCTTCCATAGAGATAGGGCTCTACCATGCCTGCCATTAATATTAATATTAATATTAATATTAATATATATTTTTACATTCAAGCATATTCATATAATTCCAGAACTTTTTTGAGGTTTTGCTAGCCATTTGTCAAAATTTTTAATCAGTTATAATTTGGGTCCACCTGTTTACCGGTTCATACTTGGCTCTATTTCCTTCAACTAATGTTGTGATTTTTAAAGAGTCTGTAACTTGCATAAAGATATATGTTATCAAATACTTCAGGAAAGGGAAGGTAGAATCCGAAAGCAGCTCAAAAGTCCTGAATTCATGCCGTCGTCATATGATACGGCATGGGTGGCAATGGTTTCATTGCCAGGCTCTATTCAGTATCCATGCTTCCCTCAGTGTGTGGATTGGATATTGCGAAACCAAGATGGCAATGGATCCTGGGGTGTCAATGAATTTGACGCAGCAGCGAACAGGGATATTATGTTGTCCACATTGGCATGTCTTATTGCACTTAAGAAGTGGAATGTTGGTCCGGACCACAGAAGGAGAGGTATCCGATTCTTGTTTCACCTTCCTAGCTAATAAATGTTGTTTATTGTGTTTTATTTTCATTATTTGATTGGTTTCATGAATGTAAATGATATGCTAGCAGGAGTACAATATATTGGAAGAAACATTTCACTTATTACAGATACACAGACTGCTGCACCCTTTGGCTTCAATCTCACCTTCTCTTATATGCTTACCCTTCCCACTGGGATGGGTTTGGAATTTCCAATTAGACACACTGACATGAGCTTTATTCTTCACCTACGCGAGATGGAAATAGAAAGGTTTGTCAATTACAGTTCTGGAATGAAACTTATCTTCATTTATATATCCTGTAATTGATTCGTACTAGGATCCTAATGAACGTTTGGTTTGTATTTTATTCCAGTTAAAATTAGCTTTGGTTCCTGGGCACCATGCGTACAAGCTGCTCGACCTCTAGTGCATTGAATTGGTCAAAGCTGACCATTTCAGTATCTTCAGCTGCGTTGTTAGGGCATGGAGGCCTATTTATTTACAGTTCTGTCAGAAACTGCAAGAAACTTGCTTCTCACAAAAGTTCTAAAAATGTCAATCTTACAAAAGATATATTTAAAGGATATTATTTAGAATTCGTAGGCGGTTTCCCATTGTCAATTAATATTCAAAGCAGTGCTATGCTATTGAAACTGAAATACTATACATTCTTAGTAATTTTTCATATAATTTTAGTCAAAGTTCACAATGCTTGACTCCTTGGGATGTAAGAATTGCAAGGTTTCTGAAACGGATGGAGTATTACTTTAAATTATCTTTCATTTCCATGTAAGAGTAATTTAAATGCAAATTTAGTGGTTAAAGCATTATCTTCATTGATGATAGAGATGCATCATTTGTAAATAAAACTATTGGATGGTTTAATTATATTTTTTTATTTATGGAGGTTTGCATTGTTCTATATTGGCTTTACTGATAACTCTATGGTTCATGGTCCGCTATTTTTCTGCATTATTAGACCACAAACTCAAAGCAATCCAATTAAATTATCATTGATGTGAATAAAAATATAGTGGATGGTTAAGAAGGATAACATCAAAATTTATTTGTGTAAAGTAATCCAAAGACACTAAAACTAAATGAATATCATCATATCCTGCTGCAGGAAACCGGTTAATTAAACTGTAATCATGGGATGTAGCAAGATTGTCATACCTTTAGTATGCAATACCGTTGGTGCCAACGTTGATGTAGATGCCGTGGACCGGTCTGTTGGCTTCTTGTTTCCGCATCACCCGTCTCCTTTCCTTGCTTGACATATATAGATCTCCTTATTGACTTTCTCTGGAGATGGATGACGTTAATGCTGGTAGCATTGGTGAACACTCAATCCCCATCCCTTCATCCCATGCATGATGCTCGTCGATGGTCAATATGCATGATATGATGTTGATTTATTGAATCAAAGTAGAACCAACAGCATCGCTCCTTAAACATGGGTAAAATATACCCATGTTCGCTACTTAAACATGGATGTACTAAAGTTTAAGAACATAGACAATTTGTAGATAATTGCTCCTTCAACATGAGTAACTACCTGATATGGATGTAAATCAACCTTAAGAACGTCAAATTGATATGGATAGTCTTCCATGTTCTTAAGGACAATATGGACGTCACATTCTTAAACATGGGTAACTATCCATATCAGGTGTCCACGTCAAATTGAACAGATAATTATACATAGTCAAAAAGTAGATCCAGCACCATAAACATGTCCTCTTATTACATTATGAGCTCTAATAAAACGGAGGTTCTTGACCTGATTTCCAAAAATATCCTGTAAAATATTTTGGAGACAATTAGGAAGCGAGCCTTCAAATATGATATAAAATCAATTATAGTCGGAACTAAAGGAATTAAACAGGAGATATTCACACAAAACAGCAAGAAGATAGATGCCGTGAGCACGGTGCTATGGCTGCAAACCATTATCTTCCCTGCCGTTGCCTCTTGGTCAGCTGTGCGTGCAAAAAAAAAAGTTCTCCAGCAAGTAAACAATGCACCAATAGAAGAAGCAAGAGTGCCAGACGTAGATGAGGATTGGAATATATAGATGCAAGTGATGAGCAGATCGATACCTGACCCCATGCATCGTAGTCCTCCAATAATGCACCCCATGTCTGGGACGAAGATGATAAACTGCGAGAAGCAATGCATGGAAATTGATTCTTTATGGCCTCCTAGGATGGTACTAAGCACCCAGTGAAGTACACAGGCATGCATATATATGCGTGTAAGCAAGATGAACTTTCTCCTGTCCGTTTGGCATCTCCTTGTGTGTTGTCATCTCTTAGATGTTCTTCACGTCTAGCAGAGCGATGGCGTCAGCCTCCGTAGATGTTGGCTCCGTGTACTGACCTCCAGATTTCGCCTCCGCATGCACATTGGCTGGCACGACGGAAGGATGCCACAACATTGCCCTAGTTGTTCATCCGTTCTCGGCTCTGTGTTCATCCGATCGGCCAGGCGTGCTTCGCATTCTCGATCGGTGGCACAGTCATTGAACAGCCAGCTGTTCGTGGAGTCCTGGCGCCATGCACGTGGTAGATGTCGAATTAGTCATTGAAGACTCCATGCAGGGCGCCATGTGGTTATTGGGATGCTTCAGGATAGCAGATGCCGCCTCTACAACACATGACGACGGCTGCTTCTCAGACCTGCCTGGGCAGGAAGCTGAATCTACGATGCTAAGTCACGTTCGACGTTATAGATGGAACGCAAATAGATGGAAATTTCTACCAAGAGTTTAGATATTATTTTTACCAATTGGGGGCACGGCGGCCAACAAACAACCACGTAAACGTGATGGTAAGTCCATCTAATGACGATAAGTCTTTTATTAAATAATATATAGATTTATTTAGTCTTTTATTTCTACGTAATGGCAGAGGTGGGTAATTTTTTAGAAAAGTCGAAATAGATCTGATGGTTGTAAATGGCTACCGTCTTTTGATTTAATGGCCGGATGTTTCTGATTAATGTGGGAATTTCTAGAATTTTTTTTTTCTAGCGCATCTTCTGAGAGTTAACGTGGAGCCTCCGTTGAGGCCTCTAATTAGTAATAGTAAGATAAGATGCTAATAGTTAATATCATTTAATAAGTTGGCTTAGAGCAACTAACTTAGTTCATATCGTAAACCATTGTGGTTGCCTTCAGGCCGTGTCAGGCAAGTGAACTTACATGTGTAAAATATTAGAGTCCCTGATTTATTTTAAGTATCAGTACAGTAGTTACAGCACCTGATGATTAGGCTCATGTTTACAATTTAAAAACCATGTCCTGCTTTCCTCGAAGACTAGCACCACCATCGGTATTAACTTTCACCCGCCATCAGGCTGGGTGGAAGTTAATACCGATGCAGCGTTTCATGTACACGGCAAGGAAGGGGCGACGGCAAGTATTATTCAACACGGAGCTTTTCATGCGGCGCAAGCGCAGTAGTATGATCACTGTTTAGATCTGTGCACAATGGAAGCAATGGCGTGCTGTGATGGATTAATGCTAGCTGCACAATTGGGGCTACAGCAGATTGCTATGGAGATTGATAGCCTAGAGCTATTCCAGCTATGGAAGAAGGAGTCACAAAGGTCCACTGTTGATCCGGTATTACAGGAAATAGATCAACTTAGACTTGCCTTGCCTTTCATGAATTTTCTTTTTCCCATATTAGTAGAAATTGTAATAAGATTGCACATTTGTTAGCCAAGCAGGTCAGTAGCATAAATCGCTCGGAGAGGTGGCATGTACCACCAGTGGTTGTCAGTGACTTGTTCTTGTACGAGGCATCGGCCGGTTGATATATTGAAAGGCAAGCTTTACACCAAAAAAATAGTTTTTAAGCCTCTTCCTGATAGGGTCTTAATGATTTGTTATATTTAAGTACCAAGTAAGTATTAATCTGTTACATATATATTTCGCTGCAAGTCTTGCCACACGATAGGAATTGGCACGAATGATTGACACACAGCAGCTAGAGGCATGCTGAGATGAGTGGGGTCTCACTTTCACGTAGGATTATGTGGGTGGAGCACCCGAGTCTTGATGTTTGATAGAATTAGGATTATTATGGTTATATTTTTTAATGCATAATGGTGGCCGGATCTGGTGGATCCGATTTTATGTCCACCTCTTCCTTAAAAAATAAACTTTGTGCTCGTGCTGCTTTCATATCTGGTCATCAAACGGCTATATACTTTTAGACAATAAAATCAAATCCTGATTCGCCTCTTGTCTTTCCCTCCAATTGAGTTTGTTAGTTGGCTCGGTTCCTCGTGGAAGCGATTTTCTAGCTATTCTTAACAAAAAAAAAATATATCTTACGCTAATGCACAGGTCTAACAACTATCCATATAAATAAGAGGATCATGGCTGATAATTTATTCCAAATTCCAATCGTAACAAAAAAAAACAATCAGCTTCCTTTTTTCCTTAATTCTCTATATCAGTCGTTCATGCCAACTTTTTTTAGGGAAATGGCAGGGAAGACCCCTACCTATTTTTTTATTTTATTGATAATAATGAACAAGAATACAAAGAAAGGGGTAAAATACAGGCCTTCAAGGCCAAAAAGAAAAAGAGAGCAGAAACTTTAAAGCCTATTCTCGCACCAAATTTTAAGGGGGTCAGCAATCCTCTTCTTAGCCTTGATGCAAACCAAGTTAAGTTCTTCTTTAAGAGAAGACTTTCAATCTGAAATTGAGGTTGCTTTATGATAAAAAAATATTCCATTTCTAGCCTTCCAAATAGTCCAACAGGCTGATAGAAAAATTCCTCTGAAAATGTGACTGTCGAAATCGGTTCTGGCTTGGATTATCATGTAAGGGGCTGAAGCCCAGTATTCCATTGCATATTGATCAAGTTCCAACAATCCAAGCTACAGGGGCATTCAAAAAAGAGATGAAGCAGGTTTCTGGTGGACCATTTGGGCAGAGCACACATGTAGTCGTTTAGATGCATGTTTTTTCCGTTTAGAATGTTTCTTGTGCTAAGTCTGTCCCTTAGGAGGAGCCATGCCAAAAAAAATTGTGCATGCCAACTTATTCAATCCTCGTTCGAAAAAAATAAACAAAACAAATGCCAACTGACTCAACCAACAAGGATGGCAATTTGTCAGTTGTGGCGACCACAATAAGTGGTAGCTAACCCATCCAATGCAAGACAGTACAACATCCAAGCCAAAGTGCCAATTTTGCAACCATGGACCATGGTGCGACCCACTGCCTTTTAGCTGTTCTTCCACTTGTATACTTTCTTCTGAAATCGTTGTGGAAGAAACCGTCCGTTGGCTCTGGTAGCCATGGACTTCAGCTCCCTCCAGGTCCATGGCAGCTCCCTGTCATTGGCAGTATTCACCATCTCCGTGGTTCCCTCATACACCACACTTTGCGGGACTTGTCACTCCGCCATGGCTCTCTCATGTTCCTCAAGTTTGGCAAGATCCCAGTCATTGTAGTATCCACAAAGGATGCTGCAAAAGAATTGATAAAGACCCATGGTGCCATCTTCTCAACAAGGCCGCCACGGACCTTAGCCATGAAGACCCTCTACAAAAATGGCCTAGGGATCGCGTTTACTCCAAATGACGACCATTGGCGGCAGCTTCGCAAGATCCGCTTGATGGAGCTACTCAGTGCCAAGCGTGTCCAGTCCTTCTGGCCTGCACGAGACCAGGAGGTGCTCCGATTAGTCCAAGCCATCTCATCCACAACAGCGCCACTCATCAACCTCGGTAAGCTGGTTTCCATGTATGTGGCAGATGCAACGGTACAAACCATTTTGGGAAGACGGTTCAGGGACCGGGACACCTTTCTGCACAAGGTGGACGAGTTTAGCAAGGTTCTTAGGAGATTGACTGCCGAAGACTTGTTCCCATCGTCGATGCTTGTTCGTGTTCTTAGCCGCCGGGCAATACGTGAGATAGAAGCCTTTCAGCAGTCCTTGTTCACCTTCATGGATGGGATAATACGTGAGCACCTGGAGAGAAGGTCACATGAAGAAGAAGATCGTCATCAGGAGAATATGATTGACGTTCTCATCCAAATCCAGCAGGAAGGAAAGCTTCAGTTCCCTCTCACCATGAGGACAATCGAAGCAGTGATATTTGTGAGTCTTTGTTAATTAATAACCAAAGATCAGGAAATATTAATTTTTTTAATTCATTTTATTAATGCAGTTTCGTCACTTATAGATGAACAGTTCATATATATCAATGTCTTTGCATAGGTGAAATTTTCTTCTATGTACATATTTGTAGGATCTTATGGCAGGCGGTATCGAATCTGGATCAACAACACTGCATTGGGCTATGGCAGAGTTAATGAGGAATCCAGTTATCTTGTCCAAGGCACAAGCTGAGCTCAGGGGTGTCTTCATGGGGCAAATGAAGGTAACTGAAGAGCGGTTAGGTGAGCTATCTTACCTTCAGCTCATCATCAAGGAGACCTTACGATTGCATCCTTCGGCTCCATTAATGGTCCCAAGGGAAAGCCAAGAACAGTGTCGGATACTCGGATATGATGTTCCCAAGGGTACTATGGTGCTGGTGAATGTATGGGCTATCGCTAGGAACCCAGATTATTGGGAGGAGCCAGAAAAGTTCAATCCTGAAAGGTTTCTTGGTGACACAAGAGATTTTAAAGGAAATAACTATGACTTCATACCATTTGGTTCTGGGAGGAGAATTTGCCCTGGGATGGCATTTGGGCTAGCCAATATCGAGCTCGCTTTGGCAAACTTGCTCTTCTATTTTGACTGGAGCCTGCCGGAAGGTATCATTCCTAGTGAACTTGACATGACCGAGACAATGTTAGTTACCGCTAGAAGAAAAGCAGACCTGTTGTTGTCTGCAACTCCGTGTGTCACACTGCCGAGTTAATTGATGAATCATTTGATTTCATCTGATGGTATAAGAAGATAATAACTGTTATGCTGGCAAGGGCTACCCCTACCTTATGCGGCGGTCTGTCCTGGGTCATTTGTATTTCATCTTTTCTTTAATTCATATTTGGTATGATGTTTGGTGTATACTTCTTTTCATCTGGGAGGATCGGATGTGATGATTTACTGAACCAGCATTTATTCTCCAATATGTGTGATTTTGTAAGTATACAAATAAAAAACATATGTCAGTATTGATGGGGTTCAGTTACGTGAAAATCCCGAATGCCGTTCATGTTGTAAAAAATGACCATGTCATAATCGTGCATGGCTTGCAGTGCCAACCGATTGGGATTGATCACAGTATACCATCAGATGATTTTGTAATAAGTATACTAATAAAGAAACATATGTAGTATAGTAATAGTGAAATACACATCAGCTTATTAGTTTTAAATTTTTTTCTGAATGTAACTGGTAACTGAACTTGCATTGCACTACTACTATAGGGCACAATTCATGATTCAGCGGTCTTCGCCCATGGAGAAGAATTGAAGGTTTTTAATGAACTGAAACCAAGATGATAAACGTAAAGATTTCGTGTCATAGATTACCTCGTCTTTTTATCTTGGCTGTTGAACTGAAATTGCTGCTCTGAGAGCTTGTCGTCAACACGAACCACGGCAGCCAAGATGTCACTTCCTCTATCACAGAGTTGAAATATCCTCTGAATCAAACATAGGATTGAGATAGTTCCATGAGGTGCCAATACAAAGTAACTATAACTTAATAGGTAATTAACAATAGGTGATGGTGACTTAGATAATTAACCTGAAATTACCTCCAGGGGCTACGGCCCCTCCAGTTTAGTCAAAAAAAAGATAATTAACAAATACTCAATATTTCTGTTGACTAAGCACTGTGTTAAAAAATAACATGTGATGAAGAGACATTATTGGTTTTTAACTTACCTTTACATCATTACTAATCCAATTGGAGAGAAAAAAAAAATGGTACAGTAATGGAGCCATTCAGCAACTGCCCCCAGTTCAGGTTTGAATCACAACCCATATGCACAGTGAAGAAAGGATTCGTGTGCTTTATAATATCATGTTTCCATAACAGGATGGACTGCAGAAAATCATATGTGGGTACGAATGACGCCAGGGTTCGTGTGCTCAGTTTCGCACAGCACGAAGGTTGGAGAAGGGTGGGCAATGGGCATACCCGTTGGGTCCTTGTAGCTGACGAAGCGCCTGAGCACCTTGCGTGCGGCGCTGGCATCTTCATCTCCTTAGTGCGACGTCACAGATCGGCGTGCCCCAATTTCCCGCGGCGAGGGCGAGGGCGACGGGGAGGACGAGAGCGCCGATGAGTGGATGGACCGAGCTGTCGTGGAGAAGTCAATCCATGTGCCTAAGCCTGATTTTGCAATGTTGTAAAAGAAAAAGTTTACACACAAAAAAATGTTGTAAAAAAAAGATTGATTTTGCAAGGCAAAAAGTCGTTTTTAAGTTCTTGGGACTCGATTTGGGTAAGAAGGCCCAAAGGCGAACGGGGCAAGTACAGTTCTTGGGCTTCAGTTAACTTTTTTATATGTAACTAAGGCCCACTCACGCAGTTGGGCTTCATTATTTCTAACTGCAGTACTGCACATGGGTCACAACCTCATCTAGGCGGTTGGGCTTTTATTTATTTTTATTTTTTTTTGTTAATAAATAGCTGCACGTACGTCTCACAAAATAAAGTTAGCCACAACTTTTGAGTGATGGCAAACAATTGGTGACTTTTTATATGGCAAATAATTTGTGACGTGTAAGTAAAAGTCTTCCGAATTCTCAAAAAAAATAAAAGTAACAGTCTTCCGAAGAAAGAGAAAAGACGGACAAGGACGGGAAAGAAAGAGGGGATTACGCCGATTTTTTCAAAAGCTGCATTTGTTCCGATTGCATGCGTGTCTAAATAAGCATACAGTTTACTAGAGTTTACAAAAAGGAAGATGATTACTACCATGCGGCTGGCAATAATCTAACAAACCATATAGTTCTTAAACACAACCATCTTGGCATATCAAGCCAACCAATAAATATATAGGGAAGCTCAAAGCTTTATTATAGAACTTTTGATGACCGAGCTAAGCAGAATTATCTGCAATGTAACGCCATTTCCCCAACCATTATTCTCAAAACATATCATTTAACAGTTTTCACCAAAATAGACCGGTCCAACAGCAGACCATCAGAATGGCGGCACTAGGTTGAAAGCTACTACCTCTCCAGTTGTGTGAAGTCCAGGTACCACCATTCACGTGACATTTCAGAGGCTGCGCCAATGTTACTGTAACAGGAGGAAGGGTTTGCACCGGATTCTGCCATTGTTACTGTAATAACAGGAGCAAGGGTTTGCACCAAAGTCAGCAATCTAATCTGTGTACTTCATCTCAGACACCCTGAAGCCAGGCATCTCAAATGAAGTGGCGAACTTCTCGACCTCCACCCTCAGGTTTTCTATGTCCTTGTTATCCACCAAACCCTTCTTGAAGTCCTTGAGGATTTTGCCATGCTCCTCCTGGATGCTCAAGCAGATGGTCACGGCTTGGTGAAGGTACTCGGCAATCTGCACAAAGTCCTTCTCAACCAAACCCCTTGAGGTCATAGCAGGTGTACCTGGGAAAAGTTTCCAGAAATGATATCAAATTGTTGGTCTGCTGTTGGAACATCAATAAATCAGTGCAAAGCCCGGGGATTAGCAGAAAAATTGCCCTATACTAAATTATCATGATCCTGACTTGGAAATCATATTCTGTAACAGTAGTAAACCTCAAATCTACTTTACAAGAAAACCGTTTGTGATTACTTCAACATGTTCAATTTCTCTCTTTCTGGACAGCTCAAGTAAAGAACTGCCTAATCCTTCTGGTTGTCAAACATGAATGAAGTTCCTAACTTTAAGACAACATGACAAGCATGGAGATATTGACACTGGAATTCAAACTGACCGGTGAAATCGTACGATTTAAAGTGGTGCATTTGTCCTAGTAGTCAATCAACAAACTGCAGTACACAAACCTTAAACTTTCTCTGGGTGAGAAGAGAATGTGGGCCTTGCACAAGCATGGTTAGTTTTTTTGACCGCTACTATTATTGCTCTTCATGATTAAATAGATCAAAACCCACTGATAGTTTTACTTCAAGTCATGACAAGTTCTAGAGGTTTTATTAAGATTTAAAGTGTTGTGAGCTTAAACAGGAAGATTAATCAGTCCAATAAAAAAAAGTAAGTAAACAAATTATTGTATGTAGACCAAGAGACTCTAAAATCACTCAATTTAGACTTAAAAGAGGGCCCATTATATTCTATAATAACAGGAATCATCACTGAAGGGCAATCTCACACCAGCTGTAGTCCAAGATACCACAGTATAAGTAAAACAAGATTAAATTAATTGACTCATAACCTCTTTCCTTCTCAGTGACCCCCAACAGTAACAGTAAAAAAAATGAGGTAAAAAAGAGCAACAGAATCCTATTCATGCATTTACATCACTCATCACATGATAAATCTGTTGGTAAGAAAGAGATACTGACCAATGCGAACACCACCAGGTGATAATGCACTGCTGTCACCAAAGACAGCATTTTTGTTCAGTGTAATGTTGCATAAGTCACATAGCAACTCAACTTTATTGCCTGCATTTTCAACAAACCAATTTTATATTAAGTTTGTACAGCCTACTAAGGGAAAGCCAAAACATGCTATCCAATCCTGATATGCTCTTTGCCAAAGAAAAAGGAGAGGAATCCTACTATGCATACCAGTCAAGCCAAGAGGACGGAGATCCCAGAGAACAAGGTGGTTCTCTGTTCCATCAGTAACCAACTTGTAGCCCTTGCTTATCAAATGGTTAGCAAGGGCAACTGTGTTTGCCTTGACCTGCTGGATATAGGCCTTGAATCCAGGTGACATGGCCTGTTTCAAGGCTACAGCTAGAGCAGCGATTTGATGATTGTGAGGGCCGCCCTGGAGTGACGGGAACACAGCAAAGTTGATCTTGTCCTCATAGTCATACAGAGCACCCTCAGGCTGGCCCTTTTTCGGAGGCTTTGGGCCCTTCCTGTAGAAAATCATACCAGACCTTGGTCCTCGAAGACTCTTGTGGGTCGTAGTGGTAACCACATCAGAGAACTCGAAAGGATTCGAAGCCTCCTACAGAAGAGTGAAGTAATTAACATGGATGGTAAAGTAAAAGAAGATACAGAATTTGGGAATTCTAAAGTAAAAGAAGATACAGAATTTGGAAATTCTGTGGAAATTACAAAGTTCAATTTGAAAATTTCAAATTCCTGCATCCATAACTACTCTGGTCAAATAATAGCATCATGTCATCGCTTCGTTTGGATTACATGCATTTGGTGCTCCATTTGTATGTTCATAAGTTAATGATTAAATAATGATGCAATACAACTACACTCTATACTCTACATCAATGTCTGTAAGACATTTTTGAGACAATTGGACTTCAGAACAGTCAACAAATTTGACAAACATGGTCACGCAAACTCAACCCAAACCAACCCAAACGGTTCTGCCTTTCTTTCATGGAGTGGAGGTATGTTTGTTCCATAGGGAAAACTGTCATTTTCACCCTTGTGCTCCAACGAAACCTTTTTATGCGTGTGCAAACCATATCTAAACGATTGACACCAGCTGATCTGCTGATGGTGCGCAATCAGGATGATCCCTCCCCTGACCCCTCACGGCTCACTTACCATGAGACTTGCTTTACACAAAGATGCAGCTTCTGTCTCAACTACCCAAGGTAATTGCAATTTACAATAGCAGAAAGTGAACGTTTATGTATTCATGAACAATCGGCAAATGAAACCGACATGTAATTTAAACAAATGCACACAGGACCAAGGACAATTTATTACCTGCGCAGCAACAAGGCCACTGATATGAGCCATGTCGCAGAGCAGCATGGCCCCGCACTTGTCGGCGATGGCCCTGAGCCTCGCATAATTCCACTCACGAGGGTAGGCACTCCCGCCGCAGATGATAAGCTTGGGGCGGAAATCCATGGCATTCTCCTCCAGCCTGTCGTAGTCGACGTACCCAGTGTCGGAGCTCACCTTATACGGCAGGCTCTGGAAGTAGATGGACGTGGCCGAGATCTTCTTGCCCCCCGCCGTGTAGTACCCGTGGGTGAGGTGCCCCCCCCGACGGCAGGTCGAGCCCCATGAGCCGGTCGTGTGGCTGGAGCAGCCCTGTGTACGCCGCGAAGTTGGCGGGGGACCCCGAGTAGGGCTGCACGTTGACGCCCCACCGCTCCGGGTCGAGGTGGAAGGCCGCGAGCGCGCGGGACCGGCAGAGGTTCTCGACCTCGTCGATGACCTCGTTCCCGCCGTAGTAGCGCGCCCCCGGCATGCCCTCCGAGTACTTGTTGGTGAGCGGGGAGCCCAGCGCCTCCATGACGGCGAGCGAGGTGAAGTTCTCGGAGGCGATGAGCTCGATGCCGGAGCGTTGCCGCCGCTTCTCCCGCTCGATTAGGTCGTACACCTCCGGGTCCACCTCGGCCAGCGGCCGAAGACCCCAGTCCGCCACGGCGTCCATGGCGGAGGAGACGGACGCGGGGGCGGCGGTGGTGGAGACCGCTGCGGCGGCGGGGGAGAGAAGCGCGGGGCGGGTGGTGGTGGTGACGGCGGCGCGGAGGAGCGGCGCGGGGAGGAGGGAGCAGGAGTGTTTGGGGTTGGTGTGCTTGAAGAGATCCCTGGAGACGGTGGCGGCGGAGGTTGCCGCGGCGGCGGGGGGGGGTGGCGAGGTGGGGCGAGGCCATGGCGGCGGCAACGCACGCACGCGAGGTGTTCGGTGGATTGCCCGCCACGGATAGCGGCGCGAGCTGCGGAGGGAGGGAAGCAGAGGAGGTGACGGTGACGGGTGTGGGAAAGTGGGCTGGGCCGCGGACAGGAAGGGGCGAGCCGCTTTTTAAGGGCTGGTTGCTGTCGTGGTTACTCGGGCGCCGCTAGCTTTTCGGCCCCGTTGATTCCGCGGGAGAATAATAACTGTTCTATTTATTTATAATTTATTTATATTCATATATATAACCGTATTTTTGAACAGAGATATACTAGGGCCTGTTTTGTGAGTTTTTTCGGTACTTTTGCCAAACACTCTTTTAAAAATATACTTTAAAGCGTGAAGCCATTTTTTCTTTTCTTACAAAAGAATAGGTCGGGATGAAGCTTAAAAGAATAACTTATTCACAAGGTGTTAGAGCATTTTTAAGAGTTTGCTATCTCAACTCGGCATTTGTATAATTTTGACAAAACGAGAAAAAATAGACTCCAACAATTTGGCAAAACAACTTGGCAGCAATAGCAACTTGGCATATCTTCTCTTCGCGCGCGCAAATCTACGCAAGTGCATACGGCTTGACATCCGGGGCTCTTCGTTCGTTTAGCGGGGCTCTTGGTTCACTTAGCGGGCCTCTTCATTTCATTAGCGGACATTTTTATTTTACCAAGTCAAAAATATCAATTTCTTGGAGATAGACTGTTTTTTTATTTGGCATATAGTTTCGAGCAAATAAAAAAATTTAAAATTTAACAAGCTCTTGGAGATGCGAAGCTATTTTGCTAAGCACTTTGGTCAGCTGTGCCAATCAAGGCTTATGACTTATTGCAATTATCACGACGATTTTGATGCTTAAAAATTTATATTCAATAACAACCAAATCATCTATTTCCATTCATATATTTTAAAATCATCAATGTTACTACTATTATTGAATGTGCTAGTGATACCTAGTCGTGTAAGAAAGAAAGAAAAAACCTCGTGTGTTTATTTATTATCTATAGAGCTGAACAAGGCGGCGTGTAACAGGCTGGTAGCGACGTAGAGGAAGCCACAAACCTAGCCTTTTCTTATCTCGAACCTATTCCTCCTCCTCCCCCACCCCACCCCCCCCCCCCCCTTTTTTTTTCTTGCGTGCTTCCTGGTGAGCGTTTTGCGACTTGACAGAAGGTGCGGTCCTCCCATTCAAAGAATCACCACACGTTCCCTAGATTCGAGCGTGTATATATATATATACCTTGCCTAGCCTGCCTTTTACTAACTAGAACTCTATTTAGATTCTTAAGACTGAAATAATAATTAGTGGAGTAGTTTTTAATCCCTATACTACATATATAAGATAGATGGATTAATTGTCACTGTTAAGTTTATTAGCCCACTAACAGGCCTGTTTGAATCCTATGATCTGAAGTTTAGTGACTAAAAAAAACTTTTAATTGCTTTAATATGTGGGATAAAGTTTTTTTAGCAGATTACAACACTTAAAGGACCTTTTTGTTTATTTTGTTTATTTTTTGTTTATTTTAGTTTACAACACTTAAAGATTCTTAGTTTATTTTTTGTTAGGTAGCTAAGAACCCATTTTAAAGGAAACCAAATTTGGGTTTTAGTGGTTTTTGACGAGATATTGCCTTTGGTAACATGATTGGTATATCTCTCCTCCCCCTCTAGTACATGATGCATTCATGTCTAATATTGTCGTGTATAATAGTGTTGTGCCATACAGTGCTAGGATCAAGCTGCCATTTAGCCATCTATACTCTCACCCGCTCGCTCGCCCACCTCTGCCACACTCCTATTCCTGATCTGTTCCCTCTACCATCTCTTCGACTTACGCATATCAACTACTTGTTTGTTAAACCATAGTAAAATGTTTTTTATCATAACAAAACAACATCAGTCGGCTTGATTGGTTCAGCACGATCATGATGAGCAAGGAGTATATGTGGCATTTGATTCATTCATGCATATGGAAGATGCGAACTTATGATTTTTTTTTTGTCAATTTTTCCCTTTCTTTTTTTTTTTTTTTTTTTGGCCAAGATGCGGCCGCACTGGTGATTGCGTGACAGCCTGCAATGGCGCTGCTCCAGGCCACGATGCGCCAGACCAGTAGACGTTCTCTCCTCATAGCAGGCCTGCTAATTTGGTTTTGCGACACCAGGCCTGCTACAGAGCATCACCAGGCCAGCCCAGTTGACATTCGTGATAATTCTAAAAAAAAAAAGTTGACATTGGTGATGTCTAATTTAGTTTTTCTTTTGTCAATTTTCGTGAACTTTTTGTTGCCAAATTCATTCTTTTAATTTTAAGTTTCACTTTTTCTTTTTCTTTAGTTTTCATTCGATATTTTTTAATTTATTCTATCTCTTTGTAATTCTTTTTACAAATGTTAGGAGAGGAAGACCATCTCATCATTTGTGCTAAATAACAATTTATTCAACAAGTGAGTAGTAGGTTTTTTCTCGAATGCGCAAAAGGCTTGCGTATTTTTTCATTAAGTAGAAAAGTTTATTATAACCCGCGTTTTCGCGCGTTTTGGAAGCGAAGATATTACATGAAGCGTTACTCTCACACTTTACATCGTAAGCAGATTACTCACTAATTCGACAACCTTGTCTGCGCGCACCGGCTTCGATCCATGGATCGGTGATGGCGTCAAGCGTGTCTGTCACGTCGTCCGCGCGGCCACCGTAGGCGCGCGCAGCGTCGGAGAAGAGCTCCCGCATCACGTCAGCATCACCGGATTTGGCGTCGAACATGGCCTCAAGATCCTGCGTGGCCTCCTTCGTAGTCCTCCCTTATAGCAGCCTCATCCTCCGCATGAGAAGATACTCAACTCGCTTGGCCACCGGTTGTTTAGACAACGACTGTGCCGCGATGCGTCTGCTCCGTCGCGACAACCTTGCGTCTGCTCCGTCGCGACAACCAAGATGAGAGAGACTTAATTGTACTGCTTACGAGGGAGACAAATGAGCATTAGTTCTGTTTATAAAATCTTCTTGTACTGCTTACTAACTGAACAGAGAACTTAATTGTCGACAATTCCATTTCAAGTATACGTCTGTCCATTCACTAATTAAAACTGGTGTTGTGTTATAGCCATTGACAAAAAGGACGGCGTTAGCTAAACAAATCTTTTTCAGCCAGAATAAACTAATGTCCGGATCTCAAATTATACACGAAACCCATAGCTGCCGTTTCACGAAGTCAATGGAGATATCTCACATGCATAAAGCTCAAAGTCCCGAAGCAGAGAGCATACAGCCATGGAGATCTCACAACCCTTGCTCGTAGCCTCTCTTCTCCTGCTATTCGTATGGCTGTTGCTCCACCGGGCTTCACCTCGCAAGCAGCGCACCGATGGCCAAGGCCGCCGGCGCATCCCAAGTCCGCCGGCGCTGCCCGTCTTGGGCCACCTCCACCTCCTCAAGAAACCTCTACACCGCTCCCTCGCCGCGCTAGCTACCCGCTACGGCGAAGGCTCCGGTCTCCTCCACCTCCGGTTCGGCGCGAAGCCAGTGCTCCTCGTCACCTCCCCGTCCGTCGCCGAGGAGTGCTTCACCGTGCACGACGTCGGGCTCGCGGACCGCCCCGTGAACCTCGCGTCGCGGCGGTTGCTGACACAGGACTGCCCCGCCATCGCCATGTGCAACTACGGCCCGCTGTGGCGCCAGCTCCGGCGGCTCGCCACCGTGCACGCGCTCTGCGCGCACCGCCTCGCCGCCACGTCCACCGCGCGCGACGCCGAGGCGCGCGCCATGGCGGCCAACCTCTACTGGCGGCGCGGAGCCGGTGGCACCGGGCCTGGGGCGGCCGTGGTCGTGAAGGCTTCGGCGTATGAGTTCGCGGCCAACGTGATCATGGCCATGGTCGCCGGGACGCGCATGACGGGGGACCAGGTGCGACGGTTCAAGGAGATGACGGAGGCCGGGCTCGCGGCCGCCGGCGCGGCGAACCGCCACGACTCGCTCCCGGTTCTCGGGCTTCTGGACTTCGGGAGGACGAGGAGGAGGCTCGCAGGCATCGCCTTGGCACGGCGACAGTTTGGGCAGAACATCCTCGACGACTACAGGCGGCGTCACCGTGACCGCCACCCCTGCGGCGGCGCTGACGACGACGGCGATGCTGTGAAGAGGGAGACCACGAGGACGGTGCTCGGGGACCTGCTCCGGCAGCAGCAGCAGGAGGAGGAG
Source organism: Bothriochloa decipiens (assembly GCA_023333625.1). NCBI lineage: Eukaryota > Viridiplantae > Streptophyta > Magnoliopsida > Poales > Poaceae > Bothriochloa > Bothriochloa decipiens. Next base: position 10,517,613 of record CM041647.1, read on the forward strand.
TTGCCGGAGCATCTCGACGACGTGGTCATTCGCTCCGTGTGCATGGTGAGTCAACTTGCTCTCTGTCGTTATTTGCACGACAACGCGCGTGTACGCCAGCGACTTTCAAGCGGCGGCAGACGTATGCATGGACGACGACACCGGCGCCAAATTCGGTCGATGTGCACCGCACTGGCCATTATAAACTACTCATCTCATAATTCAGTGTTGCATTGCTGGCATGGGCTACAAAATTCTGAACTGATCGACTTTCGTGATGCTAGTACTGGAGTACTTTACAAACTTTTGACATTTTTTCAGAGTTCATATCTTCGCACTAGTCTTTTGTTAGTTAGAAAAAAAACAAGTCCATCAAATCAATCCACAGTCCTCCCTCCATAGGCTGCTAGTAATTTGAGAGAAGTGTTAGAAATTAATGAATAAATTTAGGGTCCACAACTCATCTAATTAATTATAATTGCTTAACTTTGCTCTCGGTATTTTTCATATTCCAAGATGAAACTCATATAATAAATAATTTCTTATATCTTTGAGGTTGTATACTGACTTTAGTTATAATTTACTCTATATGTTTTTCAATCCTTATTTATAGATTTTCCCTTTTGCATCACACCTCCATTTGTGCTTCGCATATGTTCAGATGGAACTCTTTGTCTTGTGCTGGTATTCTAATCCAATACTCTTTAGGTGTCGTTTGGATCCTTTTCATTTGGAGGAATTGAAATCAATTTTAATAAGTTTGGCTATTTGGCTTAGAATTTAACATTCCACCACTTTCTAAATTTCACATATAAGTCTATTTCAAATTCAAAGGATGGAGATAAAAATTGATTCACCATTCTATGTTTTATACTTTACAACTTATAACACGTTCTTCAACTTGTACTCCTACGGTGGAAGTGCAACAAATAAGTATGTTCCAGTTAGCCAACAATAACATACAAATATGATCATATACAACCATATTAGCTTAATTATGTGTCTAAATTATTATTAAAATAAATTCATTTCTAGGGATCCAAACGGGCCTTATTGGTAATTTCTTGTCTTTACCACACTGTAATAGAATTTAGTCAGTGCTCGCTACAGTTGCTTACTACTTGCTCGGGTCAGGCAACAGTGGAGATTCCAGAGAATCTTATGTTCAGGCCGGATTGTAGGAAGTGGGTGATACGTTTTTGTATTTCTATGAGAAGAAATACGGCACCCACGTTAATATAATAATTACTTTAGGTACCATTTCAACCTCGACCATAGTTTTTCCTCTTTTCATCACACCTCCATTTGTATTAGATTCGCTTCATATATGGATTTCGCACATATATAAATCGATATACTGATACCACTTCATTTATATGAATATATACATGTTCTGGATAGTGGTACACATCATGCATGTATAGCCCTTGAATCAGTAATTATATATCAAAAAATAACTTAGGTATTTCTATATTGACTTATTTAGATAACTTAGACATAGAGATAGAGGGTAAGCAATATTAAGGGGTATATTTTATAATATTTTGTCTAGGTCACAAAAACTAAAGACGTCTATTGTTGGCCAAATTTGACAAGAATCCAATGTCATTTCCTTATGTCCATTCAAAAATGTCATTCCCAAAAAAAATATAAATACATGGTGGAAGTTGGAGAGAAGCTGGGCTGCTAAGAGGTAGAAGAAGAATTTGTTTGTTGCCCATATCCATATATGCTAGTGAGATTGACACTCCAGTACTTGTTTTCTATTGCATGAACTCAGCACAACAACCACTCTGGTTTAATTTATTCTGCTCTTCTCAAACATTGGAATTTGTGTGCAGTTGACTTTTTTTAAAAAAAAACTTACAGTTAACTTTCCAGATTGGCGCTACCTCTCATGCATACTTCATCAATATAATAATTGTGGTCACAATTTGATTACCGTCAGCTAAATAAATTTCTTGCAACGTGTATATGCACGCATGCGCGAAGAGCTTGCTACAAGCAGGAACAGACACGACAGCGAGCACAATCGAGTGGGCGATGGCGCTGCTGCTCACCAACCCGTCCGCCGCCAAGAAGGCAACGGCGGAGATCGACGCCGTCGTGGGCACGTCCCGTCTCCTCCAGGAGTCCGACCTCGCCGGCCTGCCCTACCTCGGGTGCGTCGTCTCCGAGACGCTCCGGCTGTACCCGCTGGCGCCGAACCACGTCCCGCACGAGGCGTCGCGCGACTTCGTGGTCGCCGCCGGCGGCGGCCATGCCGTTGCCCGCGGCACCATGGTGCTGGTCGACGTGTACTCCATGCAGCGCGACCCTGCCGTCTGGGAACGGCCGGGGGAGTTCGTGCCGGAGCGGTTCATGGACGACGACGGCGGTGGCTGGAGGTGGATGATGCCGTTCGGGATGGGGCGCCGGAAGTGCCCCGGCGAGAGCCTCGCTTTGAGGATGGTCGGAGTTGCGTTGGGTGTTATGCTGCAGTGCTTTGAGTGGGAAACGGATGGACGGAAGGAGGTGGACATGAGCGAGGGGTCTGGTCTCACCATGCCCATGGCCACGCCTCTTGTGGCCGTGTGCCGTCCACGTGCAGAGATGGAGCCACTGCACAAGGCTCTCTAGGATGTCGTTTTGTCATTTTTCCTTGATCATTTGATGATGTGTACGTCGTCCTCGTCCATAATCTACTCTCTTGTTTTCTTACGTGTTTTTTTACTAAATCAAATATATCTAACTTTGGTCATCATATTTTTTTTGAATTATAAAAATCTAACAACATAAAACTTAGATTTTTAGACTTGCTATGAGAAATGCTTTCATAATATATAATTAATGTAATTCAATTATTGTGAAACCAAATAGGCCTCTTGAACTTGATGGTCAAATTAACTTCGGAAGTTTTCATTTTGTACAATCCTAAAATCACAAGTCAAAGAGGGGTATGTACCATTTAGTTACGTGTCTCACTCTAGGTATGGAAAATTGTTCTAGAAAGGAAAATAATGCTTATGTGATGGGGAAAATATATTGCAGGAATGAGATTTTTATGAGTTAGAGAAAAATGTCCCAAAACCGAGAAAAATATGTTTTAAGATTTTTTCAAGAAAGTGGGACTTTTTCACTTCCTATACATTGATTGTATATCTCATTAGTAGAGAAACAATTTACTTTTTTTATATAAAAAGGCTAGCAAAAAATATATAGTCTCAAAATATGAGCAATGATTTCTGCTTAATGAGAAATACACCGAAAGGTGTCGTCTAATAAAAAAGATGAGCAATGATTTCCAGAGACACTTGTTCCATTTATGAATATAACCAACTTATGGGCGCCTTCCAAAATCAATTAATAGATGTGTGGTTTACTAAACTTTAGTCACTAAAACAAACTGATTAAAAATAACTAAATTATTTTGGTCCTAAAGTGCAACGGGATGGCTGTCCATCAATAATCGCCAAATCCCTTCAATAAGGTGCACAGTGGACATGGGTAATGTGTTCTTTATTCAACCACTTCAATGAACCTTAGTCTTTGGTTTTAGTTACTAAACTACTCGGGAAAATAAAAAAAGTTCGGTAACCCACACCATGGGTACGTGGCCTCTCCCAGGCATGGAGGCGGAGGATTTGAGACCTATGTCTCTAACATTCGTGCTCCGCGCGCACGTTCTCTCTACTGACGCGCAGGGCCTCTCTATAGGCAGACGCACATGCTTTGAGCTTCATGCTCCCGCGCGTCACTTTTTCATCCCTCCTCTCCTCACTATCTCCCTCAACCTCACTCTCCCGCTCGACATACAACAACTGAGTACGTGTGGAACCAACCAATCCAATTCTACGGGGTGGTTGTTTGTCTCTGGGTAGCAGTGGGTGACTTGCCGTGACCAAACCTTCCTTCCCCTTCCCCAACCTCCCATCCATTTCCAAATCTCCATCTCTGATCTCGTCCTAGCACCACCGCCACCGGCCCCTGCTCCTCGCCGGCGAGCTCGCCGGCAGGAGGGGCAGAGGGCCGGGTCCCCTTCTCCCTCCCTTCTTCCTTGTACAGCCACCAGAGAAATAAAGGCCTACATGGCCACTGCAGCTACTTCAAGCTTTCAAGATGAAGCTAGGAAAGCAGCCATGGGGCAGGACGGAGAAGGCGAGGGGGTCGAGGTACTCCACCACGAGTTACACCAGATCCTCCTCCTCGTCGACCTTGATTCGCGCCGGTCGCCACCATGGCCCCTTCGTGACCTCGCCATACACGCCCCCAGATCCCACGGAGGAGGTGCAGATCGGGTCGCCCCCTTCCCTCTCGACCTCCGCGGACGTCGTGTTGGGGAAAAAGGCGGCCGCACGCCCATGGAGCCAGATGGACCGCCAGGGTTCTCCCAAGCCCCTCCGAGGTTGTGGAAGATGCTGCACCGGGAGCACAACGGAGGACATCGAGCTGTGCTTCACATCTGCGCGGACAACTGCCTCATCGATCTTGCCTCCAAGTTCGAGCTGAAGCTGGCCGCTGTCAAGTTCATAATCATCTACATCTTGGCCCCGGAGGCGTTCGTCGGCGTCCACATCGAGCTTCTCAGCGCCGACGGGAGTGTCACCAGCGGCTCCGTCGTCGTCGATTGCTGCTCCGTGCCGGCAGCAGGGTCCGCTGGTGAAGCTGTGGGCGAGTACGAGGCCCAGCTATACGGAGGTGCTGCTGTTGCTGTTCTCTACGACGGCGGCGGCGGTCCTTGGCCGCGCTGGGTCGCCCCCTCCCCACTCGGCCTCCTCGGATGCCGTGTCGGGGAAGGAGGCTTCCGTGCGCTGATGGAGGTGGTTGTCCTACTGCCGCAGCTCCCGATCTCCACCACCGACCCATCCAATGAGCGCCTGCGGGGACAACCGCCTCGTCGATTTGCTGTGGGAACTCCTGCACACGCTCCTTTGGGGCTTTTTCGTCGACGACGTCATTGTCCTTGTGGATGAGGTAGCCGATGACGACGGGGGCCGGGCAGCGCCATGCTTTTGCCGGCCTGCCCAGCTCACCGGAGTTGCGGCGGCGGCTGGCTCATGTTGGCGGCGGCGGCGGCGGCCCAGGCTAGACCTCTTCGGTGGACTCGATGGATGCGGTTGGGGAACACTACACGCCTCTCTGTTCCCAGTGGTGGGACCCAGCGTCCGGCCTATGGGACCCCCTAACTCTGCGTGGCGGCCATGCAACAAGGATCAATGCATCAGGACTTCTGCGACTGCCCACATCCATAGTCATTCAATGCAGGGTTTATCCTTTGCTTCATCTTTTTTTTATTTTATTTTTTGTTCTTTTCCTTTTTATCTTTGTAGTATGCCTCAGTAGCAGGGTCTCAAATTTTAACTACCCATCCTGGAGTCGCTTCGCTACGAAGTCTTCTCGGTGGACAGTTGGTGCCTTCAAGTGGGACCCAGCGGCTGTTGTGTGGGGCATGCTCCTACGTGCCTCGCATGCAGTGTTGTCCGCCTTCGCTGGTTCCCAATTGAAGACTTGCAACTGCTACTTGCAATGGTTGGCATGCAGCCTCACCTCGCGGTCTCCAGCTGTGCTATGCCTCCACCTCAACTCCACAGCCTTCGGTCATGTCATCTTTCGTGCCAACGCAACTACTTCTAAGGTGTTGGGTGGACGAGTCTGTCCCATCTGGGTTTTCGGTACGAGCTTCTCTTACTTTCGGCGACGACTTCAACCATATTCTTCGGTTGTCAGCATGTTACTCCTTCAATGGCTCTACCGGTCCACTCTTTACCGACGCTATGCGCGGTTAGTCCATCCGGATACACGCGTTTTAGACGTCCCTGCATATACCCCTCGCTGGCGGAATTGTCCTCTACGTCCTAGTCGACGCTGTTGTCTTCTTTTACGGTCACATGACCCTAATGTAATCAGGTCTTCTTTGAAAGACCTCTATTATGTAATATGGCTGCCTTGATATATAATATATGCAGTTGTTAAAAAAAAATTCACTCCCCCGCTCCATCGTTCTTGCATCCCTCCTCTCTTCTCGCTATCTCCCTCAACCTCACACTAGCAAATCTTTTTTCACAGACGATCCACACGCATAACTCCCTGGCTCCTACATACCTTAGAGCACATCCCCGTGACTGCCCCCTTTGATGAGCACATGAGGCCATGTTTAGATGACGAAAAAAACTTGCCTAATATTGTATCATTTCGTATGTATTTGATAATTATTGTCTAATCATGGTCTAAGTAGGCTCAAAAGATTCGTCTCCCAAATTACAGATAAACTATGTAATTAGTTATTTTTTAGCTATATTTAATGTTCTATATATGCGTGTAAATATTTGATCTGACAGAGAATCTTGAAAAGTTTTGAACTTTTCATCTCATCTAAACAAGGCCCTCATTAAGACAATCTATTTGTGGAAGGATTCTTGAGAGGCCAGATGAGACACATCACTAGAAAATTTATCCTTCATTGGATTTGAGAATTTACAGCTTAGATTTACTGAGCCGGCTTCAACCCAGAAACTACTTCTCTTATCCTCTCTACCTGAATCAGCTTCTGGTCCTATCATCTCGCTTCTCTTCAGAATCTACTAAATTAAATATATACTACCCCAGCTCCAGCTTCTCCTCCTCAACTCCTCTACAAAAAATATTGCTTCCTCTTGTCGCTCTCTTCTCCCTTCCCGTCGGCCTCTCTTCCCAACGCTCTCTCCCTCTTCCTCTCCACCCTGACGCGGCGAGCGCGGCGGCGGCTGCTGCCGCTCTCCTCTCCCTCTCGGCCCCTCCTTCTCCTCCTCTCTTCCTCGCGTCGCAGCGTGCTAGCCGGGCCAGCGCCGCTGCCTCACGCGCAGGAGGCGATGGCGGGCCGCGACGATGCTTCTAGCCTGTGCCATGTCGGCCTCGGCCACGACGTGGCATGGCCGGCCCTATCGGTGGCCGCTGGCTTTGCTGCCCCTGCATTGTGTCCTTCCTTTGCTCAGTACTGCTACAGGAAACCCTAGCCCTCTGTGCTACAGGCTGCCATAGTCCAGTGCACCACAGGGGGCGATGCCCTAATCCCATGTGGATGTCCTCGCCGGCTACACCAGCGTCGGCCCCCGCATCGCTGTCCCTGCGTGAACAAGGTAAATTCCCATCTCCTCTCTTTTGACCTCCTAGAAAGGGGGCCTGGCCAGTGTTTGATGCAATGCCTAAGTGGATTTTTGTTTTTGGGTGAATCAATGTATAGCACTTGGAGACCAGTTACCTTGGCAGGACATGTTTCCAAAGAGGATGATATCGAATATGATAAAAAAAAAAATAGGCAGGGATGATATCGAATATGATAAAAACAATAGGCAGGCTGTGAGCGAATTTTTGATCGATTATGACAAATATACATGTGTAAACCTCCCTCTTGCACATCGTTCATACATGGGGAACTGCATACTCAGTAGCAGTAGAGGCCAGGGTTGCTAGCACAGTTTTCTCATACATGGGAAATTGCATATTCAATAGCAGCTGAGGCCATCAGTTTCTGGGTTGCTAGCACAGGTAAAAATATATTTACATTTCGGGATTTGGGTGTGCTTTACTTTTTTAGATATATTTTTTGTAGTATGTGCCTCCCTTCTTGATCTTGTTTTTGCAGCAATAAAGACGTGATGGGAATTTTTTTGGTGCTCTTTGCTATGCCAGATTCAGATAACAAATTTTTTTGTCACCCCATACAGGTGCTTTTCTTCTCTATGAGTATGGTAATCTTTCCCCTCTATTCTATACCTATGTTCATACTAACCAAGTTCTCATCATTGATTATTTTTTATGATAACATCAGGAGGGCATGCCCCTTGCTTCCTTGCTATTGATTGAGTCTAGCAATAGATGAAGAGGAGTGGTCATCAGAGTGCTGCATTTCCACTTAGAATATTATTCCGCTACTGCACTGCATGTTCTACCATCACTGGTGGGTTTTAGTTAGTGAAGTGTTGTTCTTACTAATTGTTTTTCATTGGATATGTCATGTAATGATACAACTGGATGTGGGCAGGGCAGTGGTTAGGTCTTTCAGATTTAAGTTGCTATATTCTTTATCTTGAATTTTGTTGAAAGTTACAACAATGTGGTGAGGCTCTCACTGCATGCTTATTAGGGCTATTTTGCATAGAACATGTTACTAAAAAAAGAAGGCCCATCACAGCCTTACCTTTACCACTCAGAAAAAACACAAATCGGTAAAAATATGCTAATGCATTATGAGGTTTTGATTATGATAATTTGCAATAATATGAACATTGTGCTAAGATTGCTTATTCAATGATTCTGGTTTCAGTAAGTTAGTCATATTGACAAAATTCCAAACACAATAAAAGTGTTATTCATGTTGGAACACAAGACAGGATATGGCAAATGCCAGAGGGCAGTTTGCCCTCTATGGCTCTTTGATTGAAATTGCAAAGTAGAAGTCTTGGTTATAAATGAGCTTGCCCAACTCCAGCTTTTATAGGCTGTGAGCCACCCCTAGGCGATAGCATATTCTTAGTCCTAAAGGTAGATGCTTTGATCCCCTCCTAAGCTTACTTGGCTGCCAAGGGTCTTATCTTCTTGACCCTCAAGCAAACCTTTACAGCCAGCTAATGATGAAAAGCAAAAACAGAAAAGCAATGGGCAATACTTAGGCCCTGCTAATGAAGATACATGACCAACTGCTATTAGTTCTCCCCCTTGGTCTTGTTCTCCTTTGCTGAAATTGTCTCCAGGCCAATCCTCCTTCTGAGCTCTTCAAACTTGGTCTTGCCCAGGGCCTTGGTGAGAATGTCAGCTAGCTGATCACCTATTGAAATGTGCTCTGCCCTGATGCTGCCATCCTCCAAACAGCTTCGGATGAAGTGGTACTTGATCCCGATATGCTTACTACGCTCATGGAAAACTGGGTTCTTTGCCAAGGCCAATGCAGACTTGCTGTCAACCTTTAGCTCAACAATGTCCACTGGTCTTCCAAGTAGCTCAGCCAGCAGTCTTGACAGCCACATGGCTTGAGTTGCAGCAGTGGTAGCAGCCATATACTCTGCTTCACAACTGGAGAGTGCCACCACCTTCTGCTTAATGGACTGCCATGACACCAGGCACTGATCAAGGAAAAAGAGGACCCCGGTGGTGCTTTTGCGTGTATCAATGTCGTCACCGAGGTCACTGTCGCAGTAGCCAACGAAGCGGGCGTTGCCAGGGGCTCTGGTGAAGTGCAGCCCGTAGTCCAGCGTCCCGGCAATGTACCTCAAGACGCGCTTCATAGCAGCGAGATGCTCCGTGGTGGGCTTCTTTATGAACCTGCTGACGAAGCCGACGGCGAAGGCAATGTCTGGTCGAGTGTGAACCAGGTAGCGCAGATTGCCAATCAATCGCCGGTAGTGGGTGGGATCGACCGTTTCGGCCGTGCTAAAGCGGCTGAGCTTCAATCTCTCTTCCATGGGGGTAGCTGCAGGATTGTAGCCCTCCATGCCTCTGAGCTCCAGGATCCTCTCGGCGTAGTGAGTCTGCCTGAGAGTGATCCCCGAAGCCGACTGGCGGACTTTGACGCCGAGGTAGAAGCTCAGCAGCCCGAGGTTGCTCATCTCGAACGCCTTCATCATCTGGGCCTTGAACACCGTCACTTCCTTCTCATCGGCTCCTGTGACGATCAGGTCATCGATGTAGACGCCAACGAGCAGAACGGCCCACCCGCTAGTCCACCGGTACATGGGTGCCTCATAAGAACTCTGCTGGAAGCCCATCTCTTTGAGCGTTGCGTCCAGCTTCGCGTTCCAGGCCCGAGACGCCTGGCGCAGGCCGTAGAGCATCTTGCGCAGGCGGTACACCTTGTCTTCTTCCCCTGCGACGGCGAATCCCAGCGGCTGCCGCATGTAGACTACTTCCTTCAGGTCGCCATTGAGGAAGGTGGACTTCACGTCCATGTGGTGGATGGGCCACCCTTCCTGAGCTGCCAGCATAAGGAGGATGCGGACCGACTCCATGCGCGCCACCAGCGCAAAGGCGTCGTCGTAGTCGATCCCCTCTTGCTGGACAAATCCGCGCGCCACCAAGAGCGCCTTGTGCTTGGTCACCGCGCCTCGCTCATCCCTCTTGAGCTTGAACACCCATTTCAGGGTGATGGGCCGGTGGCCAGCCGGGAGTGGCACCAGCTTCCAGGTGTGATTCTACTCCATGGCCGCACGCCAGGCAGGATCATCCTTGGCCTGGTTGTAGTTCGCCGGTTCTCCCACAAGAGTCAGGTGGACCTCAGCGAAGAGACGCGGCGGCGGTGGCGGTGTAGGAGCATTGCCGATGATGTTGGCCACCGTGCGATATCACAGGGGCTCGTCATCGTGCCAGGCATCGACGCGATCCTCATCTCCTCTAGTGGCGAAGAAAACTCCACCGGATTGCTGGTCTCAACCGCCGTGGCTGGTGGAACAGAACCTGTATCGGGAGTCTTTGGCACGCCCGCGTCACTCCATCATGCTCGCCCGGAGCAGAGGATGGCGCATGGGATGGACTTGGTGAAGATGGCGCTGGGGAAGTGGGTGCGGATGCCTCCTCTGCTTCAACGGGCCAGTCAATGGTGAAGTCACTTGAAGCCGCTGCAGAGGTTCTGGCCGCTGGCGTCGCCCAATTCCACCCGCGCCCCTCGTCGAAGATGATGTCGCGGGAGGTCTTGACGCGCCCGGTCGCTGGGTCATACACGCGGTAGGCCTTGGCGCCCTCAGCGTAGCTGATGAAGATGCTGGGGACACCGTGGTTGTCGAGCTTGTGCAGCTGGCTCAGGTCACGCGTGTAGGTGGCACAGCCGAAGCCGCGCAGGTGCGCGATAGACGGCGTGCGCCCATGCCAGGCCTCGTAGGGTGTCATGCCCTGCAATGACTTGGTGGGCGAGCGGTTCAGCAGATGGACTACGGTCACCACTGCCTCCCCCCAAAAACAAGCCGGCATGTCGCGCTGCTTGAGTAGAGCCCACGCAGTAGCCACCAAGGTTTGGTACCGCCGCTCCACAACACCATTCTGCTATTGCGAGTGCGGTGCGGAGAAGTGGCATTTGACTCCCTCCATTGCGAAGTGCTCGGTGAGCTCGGAGCAGGTGAACTCTCTACCATTGTCGGTCCGCAACACCTTGAGGTCATGGTCAGACTCCTTCTCTGCCTGAGCCTTAATCTTCTTCACTGCCTACGCAGCCTCGTCCTTGGTCACAAGCAGCGCGACGAACATCTACCGTGTGGCGTCGTCGACCATGAGGAGGAAGTAGCGCCGGCCTCCCGGGGTTGCCGGCGTGATGGGTCCGCACAAGTCGCCGTGGACGAGCTCCAACGGCTTCTCGGCGCGGTACGTAGCCTACTGCAGGAACGGCCGGCGATGCATCTTGGTGGTGACGCAGGTATCACAAACCTGCGCCGCATGCTTGATCACCGGGATGCCCTATGCCATGGCGTCCTTGCCAAGCTGATGTAGAGCGTCAAAGTGCAGGTGTCCAAACCTCTCGTGCCAGCGCCAGGACTCGTCGTCCTTCCGCGCGGCGAGGCAGACCGGCCGCACGGCATCAAGATAGAGGATATAAAGGCGGTTGCAGCCGCGCTTTACCTTGGCGAGGAGGCGCTTGCGCTGATCCCAGATGCGCAAAGTGCCATGCTCGATCTCCACCTTCGAGCTGGCCTAGGGACATGATGGAGTTGTGGAGCGCCGGGATGAAATAGACGCCGTGGAGGACGCGGTGCTCGCCGTTCTTCGCCTGGAACACGACCGAGCCCACTCCTTGGATCTCCACGCGCGATGCATCTCCAAACTTCACCATACCGCGCATCGATGTGTCAAGCTTGGAGATCTCTCGACGCTCGGACATGTGGTGGGTGGCGCCGCTGTCGAGGTACCAACCGTCGAGCTTGTCCTCATCGCCGGCGTCACTGAGGAAGACGCGCACGCGGCTCTGCGAAGTCAAGGAACACGGCGGCCTTGGTGCAGAGGACTTTAAGCGTCTTCTCTTTCCAGCTCGACGAAACTACGGGCGAAGAAGAGTGCGCCATCATCCGAATTCGCCTCGGCGACGTGCGCTGCGCCTCGCACACCACCATGTCCACCACCGCCGCCATGGCCTCCCTGCTGCTGGCCGCCACGATCTCCACTGCTGCCACCGCCATGATCGTGGCGCGGAGAATCACGGTAGTCATGTGCCCAGTGACCCGCCTGCCTGCAGTTCAGACAAATGTAATCGCGGGTGGCCTTGCGCTCGCCGTCGTCTTCACGACGCTCGTTCTTGGCCTTCTGCTTCTTGCCCCCACGGGGACAGCTTTGCGGCTCCTTGCTGCTGGCCGAAGCAGAGTCTTGGGCGCCCTTCTTCTTCTCCTTCTGCCGGGCGTGCCACTGCTCCTCCGAGAGCATCAGCTTGCCAGCGATGATGAGGGGCTCCCCCGCAACCTCCTCTAGGTCGTCCACCGCCTTCAATCGACCCGAGACCTCCTCGATGGTGAGATCCTGGAAGTCGAGAAGGGTCTCGATGGTGATGCAGAGCTGCGCGTACTTGGATGGTGCAGCGCGCAGGAGCTTCTCCATCGCGCGCTCCTCATCGATGTCCGTGTCACCATGGAGGGCGAGCTGCTGCTTCAACGCAACCAGGCGCAGAGTAAAGTCCTCAGCTTGCTCACCTGGATGGAAGGACAGCAACTCCCACTCGCGGCGCAGACGTTGCAGAGGGGTGCGCTGTGCTCGTTCCCCTCCGATGCGTGCAGTAGCGAGGGAGTCCCACGCCTCCTTCGTCGTCGCCTTCTCTGACAGCGGCATCTACATCTCCTGAGGAACGACGGTGATGAGCGCTTCGACGGTGCGGTGATCTTCATGATGGGGAAGGTCGTCGTACTCGATCGTGTCCCAAAGCTGGCGAGCTTGAAGCTTTAGTTTCATGATTGACGCCCACTCGTGGTAGTTGGTCTTCGTCAGCATCGGCCATGAGGTGGAGGTGCCGGAGTCCTTGTAGACGGTCTAGATCACCGGCGAGTGGCCCTTGCCGCCACGTCCGCGATGGCGATCCCGATCTGGCAACCGCGATAGCCTGCGCTGCCGCTCCGGGCTCCTCCGAGGAGGCGGGCGGCGATCGCGCGGCTCCTCCTCCTGTGGCTGCTCCGGTGGTGGTAGCTCCTCCCTCAGCTCTCGACACAGAGCCACGGCCGTAGTGGCTGCGTCCCGAGCTATTGCTGTTGCGGCCTCCGCGGCTTGCTACGCCTGCGCGGTTGCGGCCTCTGCCACGGCCAGATGCTGCACACGCTGCCCGGCGGCGCCGGCGGCGACTACTCTCTCTGTGGAGGTGGCCATCTCTGCTCCTGATCAAACTTAGCTCTGATACCAATTGTTGGAAAGAATATGGCAAATGCCAGAGGACAGTTTGCCCCCTATGGCTCTTTGATTGAAATTGTAAAGTAGAATTCTTGGTTACAAATGAGCTTGCCCAACTCCAGCTCTTATAGGTTGTGAGCCACCCCCAGACGATAGCATATTCTTAGTCCTAAAGGTAGATGCTTTGATCCCCTTCTAAGCTTACTTGGCTGCCAAGGGTCTTATCTTCTTGACCCTCAAACAAACTTTTACAGTCAGCTAACGATGAAAAGCAAAAACAGAAAAGTAATGGGCAATACTTAGGCCCTGCTAATGAAGATACATGACCAACTGCTATCAATTCAGTCTTCTCCAAGAAAAGGTCCCTTCATATGTATCTTCGGTCATCTCAAAATCTTTTATTTCTCAGAAGCAACCTGCACTAATTCCATTGCCTTTGATATAATGCAGTTATCTGAACAGAATGCCATTACGTAAGAATAATTGCATTGTGCTTTCTACAAGTTCAAGCCTCAAGTCCAGCTATTTTACATGCTAACTTAGCATACCTGAATAATATAAGCTATAGTGTATGATTCAAATATGTGTTTCTATATATTAGTTTTTAGTCATTTATTGGAATGGATATGTCCAAAGCTTTTTATGCCCATGCTTATTGCTTTGTGTGGGATCTAGAGGTGTAGTTTGTACTAACGAAATTCTGGGCAAAGTTCTGTCCTTTCTCTGAAGAAATTACATATTTCCTATGTACATCTCTGAAGAAATTAACTGGTTTGATAATCCATATGGACAGGAATGCCAGTGCTCATTATTCAAGTTGGAGATAATATGATAATATGAGTGCTCTTCTAAATGTTGACTGAATCAAGTAATATGAGTGCTCTCCATGGTTTCTAAATAACATGTTAACATCCTGTTTGGTTATTTAATTCAAGAAAATAACTTCATTCTGATTCTCTAAAATATACCTTGTGATTTATGCCTTGTGTTTTCCTCCCTGTGGTAAGTATGGTCCTAATAGGCTTCTCTTCATGTTGTAGATATCTGAGGGTTTGCTTGGCAAGTATGGCCCTGATAGGGTTGTCGACACTATATATAAACCCGCAAATTGATCACCATTGTCCATTCCTAAGCTGTCAGGTTGACACATCGCATTCTCATAAAACATTGGAGTGTTTTCAAGCAATATCATGCCAATAAAATTGCTACTATTTCAAATGTTTAGGACCTTTGTTGGATGGCTAGATGGTTTGCCAATTCATTTAGGTGTCCTGGACTAGCTGCTTCAGAGATAGTGGCTTCGGTAAGTTGCAAATTGTTGGTATTCTGGGCTTTGGAGTAGTTTCCCGGAAGACTGGGAGAAATGGTATGCTTTATGATCAAGTTCGAACTGCTATTGCATTTGGAGCCACTGATGAGTGTTGCTAATTAGATATGTTTACAATTTCTCCTGAATGTCTCATTTGGATGGCAGGCTAAAAACTAAAGGTGTTCATGTATTCCTTGTGTCAGGAGGATTTGAACACTGATGAGTGTCGCGAATTAGATATGTTTAGATTAATTTTGATGTGGTTTTTATTTCCATATTTTTTTCCTTACAAATCTATATGCTTTCCTGTCCTGATTTCCAGAAAAATACCTTGTCAACTGCTCCTATGAATATTCTCCCTACTCCTATGTGGTGAGCCTCAGGTATGAGCAGTAAAAGGCCACTCTAGCACACTGCACAAAAACACTAAAGTTGCCCATGTGGTATTAACAATGCTATCTTATTTTATTAGATAATTAGAAAAGCCATTTTTAATTTTCTTCTTCGTTCTTTCGTTTGCTACTGAATATGAATGAACTGACAAAAAGTCCCCTTGGTGATTCTATTCCTTAGGTTATTCATGGTACGACCTGATGAAGAAAATACCCTGGGTGCTAACTGCTAACTGACTACAAGCTGAAGGTGTGGTTTATTTATGCCTTTCCTCAGTGATTTCACTTTTGTTTGATTTTATTTCTGGATTTATTTACATATATGTTTTCTGATGGCAAATATGAGGTCCGTTTCCATCAGTGCTATGGGCTACAGGACCATCGTCTGGAACTCACCACACCTTGTAGCTCTATGGGCAAAATCAGTGTACAAAGCAAGAAGAAGACCCTTTTTGTAGTTTATTTTTGCTGCTTGGTCATCGCTATTTTGCGCTTCTTTGAACCAACAACTCGGCCTCTGCAGTTCCTATTAAAATGGTATGCATTCTGTTCCATATCGTCTATCACTTCCTTTCCTAATTTGTTGCATGTGCTTTTTGGTCCAGTCAGTAGAATGGTGATGTTGTTGCTGCTTCAGCATCTTTGCTTACAAACATGTTCACCTCA
>CM041647.1:10533267-10543405 GCA_023333625.1 Bothriochloa decipiens
ATGTTGTTGCTGCTTCAGCATCTTTGCTTACAAACATGTTCACCTCACTCATTTGATTATAGAAAACGACATAAATTGAATTGTCCTGCAGGTCTCTATTATATATTATTACAATGGCGCTTCACATTTTATTTATCAAACTATGTGCCTGGTAATTACTGACACCTCAAACTAAAAAGGCTAAATGACTTCAGCATGGTAGTCAGCGAGAGTTGAGGTGAGTGAAACTAGAGGGGATCAGAATATAACTTTCCTGCTTATTAAACATGTCCGTAGTCTTTCAAACCTTTTGCTTGGATGTGTTTTTGTAGCTCAGCGATGTATTGCCTACAGTGAAACAGGCTAAACAGCAAAGTGTGTCGCGTATCCTTACAAGCATGTTTAGGCATTAGTGTCCATGGACAACAGTAGTCTAATATGTGGAGTATGGCTAGCTGATAACAGTATCATGTGACTCACATCTGATTCTGATGTTTTCTAACACTGATTTCCTCAAAGACATTTGTCATTTAATATTTGCCATTTTTTCTTTCTTCAGCCTGTTATAAATATTCCATATCCATTGGTCAGCGATATGATGTCATGCTCATTTGCTAGTGGAGCACTGGGCTTGATCTGTTACTCAATTAAGAAATTTTTGAGAGCAACCGTTTTGTTGGTGTGTTTTCAAGCTCCAAGTTGATCAAATGATGATTAACATATTACAGAGGCCTCTAAGAATCTTGTCTTCGTTGCAAAAAAAGACCTTTTACATTGATCCATGCTTCTCTTTCCAACATTTATTCACCTTACCATTGTGTTCTTCGTGTTTCCCAACAATTGTTAAGCCTTCGTCAGTTTAATTGTGTGCTACACCTTCTTCATAATTTGGTGCTGTACTGCTTCTTAAATAAGAGTTGGTTATGTACACTGGAGCTAAGGTCCTGTTGATCATCTACATTCGATCTTTGCACTAAATTGGTTATGCCTGTGATTTTTCAGTTCATACACTTTCTTGCAAATGCACTTGCTTATGACAGTGTTACCAGCTCCACTTAGATCTTTGCACCGAACTGGTCCTGCTTAGAGGCCTACTGTTCCCCTATTCATTTGTTTTCTTCATTTTGCTACTCTTCTGTTTTTACAGTACCTTGGACCGGTGTTTTTTACAAAGAGATTTTAGCACACCAATATATACTCTAATTTTGTTGCATATGCTAATCAAAGACCTTTCTGAAATTCCCTTATAGTTCTATCTTTGTTTCCATAGTTTTTCCTTTGCCTTCGTCTCTCTCATTGAGAGGTCTCCCAGTTTCTGGTGTTGCTCTTGGACATATCACATATAGCGTACCTTCAGTAATTACTCTGATGCTTGCTATTTGTTCAGTAGGTTGCAACTACAGCCAAAACCAAAACCACGAATCCGCCTGCTTCTACCCTCTTACCGTATGATGTCGAAAAGTTTATTTTTCAGAGATTGATATAGGCTTCGACTGGCCCTTGCGAACAAATGGATTCCTATATCTATAAGGGGATTTAGAGAAGACTAGGCTAAATATCTGAGGGGCAGTATATGTTCCTAAAATCTTTCTTCTTGCTTGGTTGAAGCTCCAATGCTGATGTATTGTTGCTTACTAATACTGTTCTATGCTTCGATTTAGGTTGGCTTTTTGCCACATGCTGAATAAACAAAGCATTTGTGCACAGGTAATTTTTTGTAACAGTTACTATTGCATAGATTTGGTAAGAAAAAAAATCCATGCGAGCATGTTTGTTTATTGTTGTACCAAGCACATATCTTCAGTGAATTTTTACAAGACAAAAAAGTAATATAAGAAGCAGTCATCATCGTAGCTATCATGTTTTATTTTTTTTATAGATGTTACATAAATCTGTACATGCCCATTTAAAAATTTTCATGACTGTCTTTTTTTTTCTTTCCTTGGAAATTCATCTAATCGAGAGTTTATTTCCAAATTGGTAGTACATAATGAAACCTGTCAGGATATTTATTTGTTCAGTTCATAGAGTTTGTACAGATTTGCAAAGCGCAGAGTTCCCTTACAAATTGAAGACTGATAATGTGGAGTGAAGCTAACAGCTATTTTTGCAGGATTTGCAGGGTTACTGGGGTGGATGGTAGTGGGAAAGAATGCCTTGTCCTCGGTACAGGTCAGCCATGAGGCCTTCACATACCATGCTCAATCATTAAGTTCACATATCAATTTTCAGATCTTGTACCTCTCAACAATGTTGCAAGAAGAGACACCAAACTTTGCAGGGAATCGCTGGACCTGGATTGACCTATGAAAAACAAGACATCAAACTTCACCGTTGGACCAAAGCATTTGCTCCCTAGGCTAACTCAGCGCTTTTGTTAACCTCTGGCTTTTGTAAATAGCATGCCATGTTTAGGTGATATATAGTTTACAGCATGGCGCAGCTACCTATCTTAAACTAGGACTATGCACTGATGCAACATCAGCGAATGAACCAGCTATCAGACATCTATGTATGTACATTAATTGCAGACATTTACGTATGAAACTAGCCTAGAATCGGTTCCCCACGAGCGCGCGAAGCCGCGCGCTTTGATACTAGTTCAAATACAAACCAAGGCGAATTGAAGGCCCAGTAACTAAGTTGGAGTCCATCTTAGATATTTAGAGCACTGGAATAGTCTCGGGTAAAATCACGCCCAGAAAACATACTACGGCCTCAATTTTTATGGGGACCGGGCCGTGCCACGCTGTCTGGCTATTTGGTCAGATCATCATCATCTTAAAGTAGAGCTTGGTCTTTTCGTCCGGCAACCAAGCAGCGATTTTGTCCAAATTGGAACGGTCCAACGGATTAGTAGTCGTCGTACCATACATGCCTTACTCGTGCTTGCTTGCTTTTGACAAAGCTCAAGGTTGTAGTAGGTAGTTTACAACTTGAGTTAGTCCAACTACGCGTTGGCCAGGTGTGGACACAACACAAGGCAAGTGCATACTCTAGGAGCAGCTAGTATACGTAGTACTCCGTGTCCGTATATTCTGGCTTGGTGACACACAGATATGCTCGTGAACTGATTCATTGCCAGGCTCACACGGCAAGCAACTGCCTTATCTCACTCTATCTCATCACATGCTTTGTGTTTCTACTGTATACTTCTCAAGTTCTCCCAAGATACAGTCTATGATTTTTTTATTGTATTTATTTACATGCATATATATACACCAATTCAACCAATGAAAGAATTGATCCTTGCTTCTAACTACTCCTAATATATCCTATCACTAACAATAATCAAACAATGATGAATACTGAATACATACATGCGCAATGAACAGTGCCTACGTATAATAGTACAGTAGTATATACAGGATCCAACTAATCACCACCACCTACAGCTAGCTACAGGCTGCATGAACAATTCAGTTCAAACAAGCTAGGTGTCCAAGCATAGCTACTCAACTGATCAACAATGAACAGACAGACTAATCTGCTGCTGCTGATCGATCGAGGAGCTTAATATTAGAATCAAGCCGGGATCAAGAACCGAGGCTTCTTGAAGGCGAGCGGGCTGAGCACCTCGTCGTCCTCCGCCACGCCGCACCGCTCCGGCATCGCCGGCAGGTTCAGGTCGAAGGCGACCGCCGCCGCCAGGGGCGCCGGCGCCGCCGTGGCGCGGCTGGTGCTGGTGGCCGCCGCGGAGGAGGTCGAGCGCGCGGGCGCGGCGGCGCTGCCGATGGTGCCGTCGTAGTGGCGGCGCTTGTGGCCCCCCAGCGCCTGCCCCGTCGGGAACGCCTTCCCGCACACGTTGCACACATGGTCCACCGTCGCCGGTTTGCTGTTGTCGGCAGCGCCTGCGGAGCCAGCGGGCGATGAGGATGGCAGCGGCACCGGCTTCTGCTCCTCGTGGTGACCGTGATCCCCTACTGCTGCTTCCGTTGCCGTCGCCGGCGCCGGCTGCAAGGGCGTGGTGCGGTGGCTGGCCTTGTGCCCACCGAGCGCCTGGTACGTCGGGAACACCTTGCCGCAGACGGAGCACGCGTGCTCCTGCCCCTGCGGCGGCGCGGGGGTAGTAGCCGGGGCCGCGACGTCGCGGCGGCCGGTGGCCAGCATGACGAGGCACTGCGCCAGGTACTCCTCCTGGGTGGGCTTGGGCAGCTCGCGGTCGCGGCGGCGCCTGGATCGCTTCCTCTTCGCCAACGCCATCCCTTCGCCGTGCGCCTGCTCCTGCTGCTGGACCGCCGCCTTGACATCCTCCTCCTCTGCCGCGCCGCCGCTACTGCTGCTCGTGGTGGCGAGATGATCCCCTGCAGCCACCACCACGACGTCCCTGCCTTGCGGCGACGGCGTCACCGCCGCAGCCGCATCAAGAACAGCCTCCACTGCCATATGCCCAGTTACTAACTATCGCCGACCGATGGATTGGTGGATCTCTCTGCTTGCTGCTGGCTGCTGGCTGCTGGCTGCGGCTTTGAACAATTTATTGCTTGGGTACGAAGGCAAGAAACAGAGGAGGTGGGTTGCTTCTGGAAGTGATAGTGAGTGGAGGAGTAGGGCAAAGGGAGTGGTGGCTTTATACCCGGCGTCTCGTGGAATCGATCGGGATAACTACTCTGATGGGTGTGGAGGAAGAGTCTCGGGGTCAAACACTCTGGGCCTGGCTCTGATGCTTCGACGAGTGGCTAGGCTAGATGTGTTGTGCGCAACTAGAAGCAGAGAAGAGTGTGGGATTGTTCACACTCCAATGACGTGTTCAGCTGAGCTGACCACGTCTGTTCTATATCGGTGGGTGGGTCGATCTGGGTCAGCCGCAGATAACAAGTGCAGCAAAACTTGCCCTCGACTGCATCGATCCATCTGCATTCTTCGTCATGCCTTGCGGATGCAGTTCAGAGCAGGGGAAGGTGGCGACGGCGACTGGACCGGGCAATCAGAGGCGGCGCCAACTGCCCGCCGGCCGGCCCCAACTGCCGATCCATCCCACTGTGTGCTGCATGTCCGTGTCAGTGTGTACTATGTGGACACTGGACACATAGCCATCATCAGGCATCGACGCGTGCTGAGCTGAGGCGTGTGTGTGTTTGCTTAATCATGAGGTCATTAGAGAGGTGTGTGGCCACGATCAGGCCGCCTGGCCGCCACTGCGCATCGGCAACAGTGCAGTTTGCCTGATTATGAAATTTTAATCTGAGCCTCTAGACAAAAGGTCTCCAAAAATTTCAGCCCCAAACTCAAAAGTTGAAAACACCGGATATGAATATGTCGGATATGATGTCCGACGCGTCCGGCAAGAGCGGGCTGCTTTCGGGAAAAATCGATTCCATAACCAAAACTCGATCGAATCGAGTGAGAGATGCTGGCCCAAAGATGCCACAAAGCTGCTACTGGGCCAGCATGGTGGCCACAAAACTTGATCAAACCTGTGACATGGTGGCCCAATTCTGGCCCACCGGTGATGCTGGACGAGGCCACCATTGGGCCAGTGCTTGCAACCTGCGGCATGGTGGCCCAACTCTACTGCTGTGAAAGTGAGTCGGTCACGTACTGACTACCGCAGCACGCGGGAGCGTGAACTGGCACGGCTCGCTTCGTTGGCCGGGCCGGGACATGCCTACCGGAAGTGGGCCTCGATGTTATCAAAGTGGCCATTTTGCGCCCGGCTTGCTGTGCGGCTAGTATTTTCTTTTTGAGCATTTGTGCGGCTAGTATTATGATGATGCCGTGGCCGAATGCTACCGACAATTTAGAAAAAAAACATTATGCCATCTAAATATAGCAAAAATCATTACTTTCTATAAATGTTTCAAATAAGTTCAGAACTATGTTTGCACTAAACCTTTGTTATAAAGATTTGCAGTATTAATCTTGTTTAAAACGTAATAGATATTTTTAAATCAAGTGGCAACAGAAAAGCAACCAAAAAAAATTCAAGACAGGTGCATAGTCCACAGCGGAGAAGATAATACGGCACCTCAGTGGAGAAGATAGTACGGCACTGCGCCTGCAGTCAGTCTCAACTCTCAACACCCAACCGTATCCACCTGTCGAAGAACTAGTAGCGATCGATGAGAAATGAACAGGCATCAGATGCCGTAAACCCCCGTTCGAATCGAAGTAGCAGTTAGTTTATGGAGCATTCGCAGAGTCCGCGCGGTCGCGAACACCTCGTTGCTCACGGAATAGTCGTCAACCTCCGGCTAATTGATGCTCAGCACCTCACGGAATCGTCGTCGCCGCAAGTTTAACTTCTTCCTTCCTTCCAAGGTCGTCATCATCTTCATTGATGTGTATGTGTATGTACGTCGTACGTATCCTCTCGATGGTGAGTTGGTGACACACAAGATAAAATATCTTCCGGCACCCTTGTCCTCCTGCTCCTTCGTTGCCATCCGTTCCCCTGCAGCTACGGCACGGCCGCGGCGCTACAACCTCGCTTGATTGAGTCTGCTCGAATAGCCGCCGGCAGCGAGAGCATCGAAGATTCGAAGTTGCCAGCCATGGACACTGCGGTGACGGGCGTGTCGGCGAGCGGCGATGCTCCCCTGCTTATCATCAAAGGCCTCGTCTTGGTGAGTAGTCTACGAATCTTGTAGATGTATTGATGATGGTTGGCCCTCGGTAGTTAACAACTTAACATGGTTGCATCTCCATGATGAATTGATGATGCAGATGCTACTCACTGCCGGCACCGACACGTCGGCGCTGACCATCGAGTGGGCAATGGCGCTCCTGCCGACAAACCCAGAAGCAATGCAAAAGCTGAAGACCGAGATAGACAGCCATGTCGGCACCGCACGGCTCGTGGAGGAGTCGGACATCACGAACCTCCCATACCTGCAATGCGTGGTCAAGGAGACCCTGCGGCTGCGCCCCGTCGGCCCGGTCATCCCGGCGCACGAGGCCATGGAGGACTGCACCATTGGCGGGTTCCACGTTCGGCGCGGTACCATGGTCCTCGTGAACGCCTGGGCCATACACCGGGACCCCAAGCTCTGGGACGCGCCGGAGGAGTTCAAGCCAGAGAGGTTCTTGGACGCCGGTGTGGTGACCGCGGTCACCACGCCGATGCTGCCATTCGGACTTGGACGGAGGCGCTGCCCCGGGGAAGGGCTGGCATTGCGTCTGATTAGCTTGACGCTGGCCGTGCTTGTGCAATGCTTCGACTGGGATGTTGGTGAAGGCGGCGGCGTTGACATGACTGAAGGCGTTGGGCTGACAACGCCCATGGCCGTGCCATTGGCAGCTGTCTGCCGGCCTCGGAAGTTTGTCAATAGCATGCTCTCTGCTTCAACATGATGAGTTAAACGATGGTTTCTTATTAAAAATAACATTTTTATGACATTGGTATTTCATTATTCAGTACTTTATAATCAGTACTGAACATTTTTATGCCAGCCTCGGGAGTTTGCAAGGCTTTTGTTGCTGTTCTCACTCTAGGCAGTGAGCCATGTTCTCACTCTGCTCTCTGTATTCGTGTTCTGTATAAAAATAATGATCACCCGATTGATTGGTAAATAAAATGTTTTATAATTTTTACTGAAGACAGTTCAACAAAAAGAGTTCATCCACATGTGGAGCGAATGCAATAAAAGAAAATACACTTCAAATGATATATAAAATTTTGGAGACATGATTCCGTACTAGATTTTGCTTAAATCATTCTCGCCTAGCATCTAGAGGAATCTAGGTGTAAACACACCATCATGGTACTAGCATTACAGAACAGCATAAGCTCAGTGTCCTACTTACTCATTTATTCTTCAGAAATCTGTGTTCAGTTACTCATGCGTTGAAGCAGAGCGCATGATTTTGACGAACTCCAGGGGCCGACAGACTGCTGCCAACGGCTTCGCCATCCGCATGGACAACCCGATGCCTTCGGCCATGTCAATGGCACTGCCCTCATCAACATCCCACTCGAAGCACTGCACAAGCGCCGCTAGTGTCAAGCCAACAAGGCGCATCGCCAGCCCTTCCCCAGGGCAGCGCCTCCGTCCAAGTCCGAATGGCAGCATGGGCGTGGTGACCGCGGTCACCACGCTGGCGTCCAAGAACCTCTCTGGCCTGAATTCCTCAGGAGCATCCCAGAGCTTGGGGTCCCGGTGGATCGCCCAGGCGTTCACGAGGACCATGGTGCCGCGTCGGACGTGGAACCCTCCGATGGCGCAGTCCTCCATGGCCTCGTGCGCAGGGATGACCGGGCCGACGGGGCACAGCCGCAGGGTCTCCTTGACCACGCATTGCAGGTATGGGAGGTTCGTGATGTCTGACTCCTCCACGAGCCTTGTGGTGCCGACATTGCTCTCTATCTCGGTCTTCAGCTTTTGCATTGCTTCTGGGTGTGTCAGCAGCAGCGCCATTGCCCACTCGATGGTCAGCGCCGACGTGTCGGTGCCGGCAGTGAGTAGCATCTGGTATATATGCATCATCACGGGGAAGGAGATTGGAGATTGCAACCATGTCAGACTACTCACCATTCACCAAATGCAGTTATACCAGATAAAAATACTCACCAAGATGACGCCTTTGATGATCGTATCCGTGTAGTACTCGGGATCAGCTTCTTGCATGGACAGGAGCTCGTCAATGATGCTCTTCTTCTCCGCCGTGTCTCGGCCATTACCGGCGTCACGACTTTGCCGCTGGTCCTTGATGAGGCCGCCGACGAACGCATCCCGTCTCGCCTGAAGACGTGCTAGCGCCACATCGACGCCGCGTAGGCGGTCGAGCCACCGCAGCCCCGGGAAGAAGTCCCCGATGCTGGGCGAGCCGGTCGCCGCGAACGACTCCTCGACGATCTCCTGGATCCTTCGCACGTCGGCGCGGTGACGGCGCTCTCCGGTGAGCGCGCGCAGCATGACGCCGAGCACCATCTCGAAGAGCCTGGGTCGAAGCGTCACCATGGAGCTGGCCGCGACCGCACCACCGGGGAGGAGGCTCTCGACGAGCCTGGAGACCTCGGCGTGGCGGTCGGCGGCGCGGGCGGCGAGGCGGGACGCCGAGAAGATCTCGACGACGAGGAACCGGCGCAGGGCGCGCCAGTGGTCGCCGTGGGACGCCCACACCATCATGGTGTAACCGTACCCAAGCCGGTCGCCCGCGAGAAGCCGCGGCCGGCCCGCCAGCGCGGCGTCGTGCGCGGTGAAGCACTCCTCGGCCGCGTCGTGCGCCGACACCAGCAGCGCGCGTCGCGCGCCCAGGCGAAGGGACAGGAGCGGCGCCAGCTGGCGGCCCTCGGCACCGCCGTGCGCGGCGGCGAGGGCGGCCAGCGAGCGGTGCAGCGGCTTGCCAAGCAGGTGGAGGTGCCCGAGCAGCGGGCGTGATGGCGGGCTCGGTGCGCCTAGGCCTTTGCCTTGTCCCTGACTAGACCTCCACCAGACAGCAGCAGCTACGACGGCGAGCGGAAGGAGGAACAACAGGAGAGCATCGACGCCGGCCATGCCGGTATTTTTTGGCTGGCAATCCAACAGGAAGGCGAAGCTGGGGCCTGGGGGGAGAAAGCAAGGCTACGTCTTGAGTCGTTGAGTTGCTGAGCATCAATGCAGCGAGAGGACGACGAAGATTCCAGGCGTCCGCGCGCGCTCGATTGGGTGATGGATGACAGATGGAGTGGCTGCGCCGTCGGTTGTTTGGTACTATTTTTTATCACTATCATCTGAGCGTTGACATAGTACAGTTCATCGATTGTGTACATTATAATGTCCTGATTGCAAAAGAAAAGGCTAAAGTATCAAGATAAAAAAAGATTTACAACACAACAGAAATAGTTGTATTAAGAGTTAAATGCATCTTAGGTCCATTAACTTGCACCCATGTCCTAAATAGGTCCACCAACTACAAAACCCGGTTATTTGGCCCCGAAAATTTTGAAACCGGTTTACTCTAGCTCCAAAGGCTAAAACCAGCCCGGTTTTGCAGTGCCATTTATCAAAAACGCCCCTCCCCATCCCCCATCTCACCTAGAGCCCCTCCCCCCATCCCCCTGCTCCCGGTCGGTTCCTCCTGCCGACCCCTGCTGCCCTTCGACCCCTGCTCGCCGGAGGACGCGGCGCGAGCACGAGGTCGCTGGAGCTCGACGAGCTTGCGGCCAGTGGTGAGCTTTCCGTCCATCCGTGCCATCGCCGTGCCGCCGATGCGAAGCAGAGGAGGAGGATGGACAGGG
>CM041647.1:10543415-10669713 GCA_023333625.1 Bothriochloa decipiens
CCATCGCCGTGCCGCCGATGCGAAGCAGAGGAGGAGGATGGACAGGGCCAGAGCGACGAGGCCGTGGTCGACGCCGCCATCCATTGCCGTGTGCACGCCGCCCATGGAGCACGAGCCTCGCATCCGTCCCTCCTCCTGCCGCCTCGCGCCCGCCCCTGCTCCTTGCCGGCGCAACACGGCGGGGCTCCGCGAGCACGCGGAGCTCGCTGCGGCAAGGCGGTTTGGCGCGCGGGCGGAGCTCGCGGTGGGCAGCGGACCATGCTCTCGCGCCGGCACGGGCCCGCCCCTGCTCCCCCCGCCCACCGCCACCCCTGCTCCTCCCCGGCCCCGTGTCCGCCAGCCCCACGTCCGCCCCCGCTCCTCGGCCACCCCGCGTCCGCCAGTGGCGTACGACAGCTTTCCGCGTGAGCTCCTCGCGGGAGGGAGCCATGACCGCGCCCGCACCCCAGGCCGTGCCCGGCACACGCGCGAGCGGCTCCGCGCCGCGGACGCGTCGCCACGCCACGACCTTGCCCGGCACACGCGCGAGCTGCTATGCGCCCTGCCGCGGCCTCCGGGGCGCAGGCGCTAGCGGCTCCGCCCGGCCGCCGCGGACGTGCGCCGCTGCGCTCTCATGCTGCCCGTTAATGGCACTGTGGAGCGGCTGTCACGCTCGGGTGCGTGGCGCGGTCGGCCGTACGGACGGCGACGACGGAGGGCCCGTCCTGGCGCCCACCTCGAGCCGCCGCCGCGGCGTTCCAGGCTCTACGCGTTCATCCGGGCGCTGCTCCTGTTGTCGCTGTTCCTCCTAGCCACCGAGCTCTCTGTGCACGCCAATGGCCGGTATCGCCTCTCCTCCGCCGCCGCGGTGTCACTCGGCTCCCTCCATGCGTCGTGCAGTGTTCCTCATCCAGAGCGCCGACCGCATCGCGCAGTGCCTCGGCTGCCTCTACATCCGCCTCCGGCGCGTCAGGCCCGAGCTCGTCTCGCCGGTGGCGGTGGCCGACGCCGAGGACCCCGGCGCCGGCTACTTCCCCATGGTGCTCGTCCAGGTACGTCAGGGAGTACGAGTACGTCGCCATCTGGACTTTTGGCGCCGCAAAACCGTGCACAACAGACTAGAGGGACCTAGGGGTGAGATGGGAGATGGGGAGGGGCGTTTTTGTTAAATGACGTGGCAATACCGGGCTGGTTTTGGCCTTTAGACCTGGAGTGAACCGGTTTCAAAGTTTTCGGGGCCAAATAACGGGTTTTGTTGTTGACGGACCTATTTGAGACATGGCCGCAAGTTAATGGATATACAGTGCATTTAACTCTTGTATTAAAGTTAGACCTGAGAATTCAACTATCGAAGAAACTCACATCTTTATGCTCTCCAAGGAACTTTTCTAGGTAGTTTTATGACTGCAGTTTGTTCGGTGTAACTGCATATTAGGAAGTAAGAGATGTCCGCCAGGAAATGCTAAGGTTGTTATTGTTTTTTTTTGCCAGAGGAGGACTTCTCATGGCTGTGCGGAATGTGCTCCAGTATGTCCCTGATAGACTCTTCAGCAACGTCTGAACCTTGAAACTGCCCTCTGGAGTCTGGAGGACCAACCAATATTCAAGATGGGCTGCAGATGAAGAAAGCTCTTAGGTGTGGTCGAAAAAAAAATATGGGCTGCAGAAACCGGGAAAGTTTAATTTTGGGTGTCTATTGTGAAGTTTTTTTTAGACGAAAGAAACATTATATTATATGATAGCAAGTTACATCAACATATTATCAACACTCAGACGGATGCAGAGTGTATCCACCGGGGTCCGCTGACCCTGATAACTTACTAAAATTAACACTACAAATAACTTTTTCCCCATGCAAATTACTCTAGAGAATTGATGCATGTTTGACCCGTCAATTAGTCCTTGACCCCAGCGAGGTAACATACTAGATTCATCACTTTAGATTATAAAAAGTACTCACGCTGTGAATATCACAACTTAAAATCTAACCTGTTAAGAGCATGTCTGAGAGTTTGCCATCTTAACTTGGTGTTCATATGATTTTGGCAAAACAAGGAAAAAAATAGCCTTCAACAGTTTGGCAAAACAACTTGGCAAATTTTCTCTCCGCGTGCGTAAATATACGCGCGCATAAACAGCTTGGCATCCAGGGCTCTTTCTTTTATTAGCGGATCTTTTTATTTTATTAAGCCAAAAATACGGAGATAGACTATTTTTTACTTGGCATATAGTTTGAGGAGCTGGCAAATCACAATAACACCGGTGTTTTAGTATGCTGTCAAGTAATACTAAGAACAATATGGCTTTATATGGATCCCCTTGCACCGCTGTGTTTTCAAGTGAGAAAACAAAATGTGCTGTGCTTTCAAGCTCAAATACATACAAAGCTCTTTTGCGGTAGTTGGGGGTTCTTCACGGTTAGTTGGGGGTTCTTCACGGTTCCTCTAGGTTCCTAAGCAAATGATTTAGCGTTAATAAATGTTTTACATGGAAGGTTAGTAAGGTAATTGTGTCTCCCACTACCCCAATCCCCCGTTCCCCTGTCACACCTCTCACATGAGCCCGACGCCAGGACACAAGGCTGCAAGCCCTAGTCGCCACCGCCACCTTGCCCTCACGGTCGGCGCTGCCCTCGCCCGCGCCCATCGCTCGTCATCGCGCGCCGCCGCCATTTTTCGAGAACCATTGTAATTCTCATACAAAAATTGTTACACAAGCTGGGGGATACAAATTTAGGCACTTTTTTGGAAACTGAAATCCCCTTAAAGTCCATGACTTTTTCCAGGGTGAGAAATCCATGATGGGTATCATTTGAATAACCTATTTAGTTATTTATGTAGGGTGCTTCCAGATCAGGCCATAAAATGATTTTTCCCCTTTATTCTTGATCCATACAACAAGTGTGGATTTCAAGTTCACATGTCCAAACTTATTACAACAAAGTCTACATTTTTTGATGAATTATCTTTTCTCCTTGTATAAATTGTGCTCTGACCTTCAAGTACTGCAGGATGGTTAACATACTGTATGATTATTTTTCATACTATGTTTTGAAAATGCAAAATATTCAAAGTTTATCCAAATTAGTTTACTTAAATTGGTGCACCTTATAAGAATTGTAACTAATAACTAATAAAATAAAGGGTTAATTAGATACACACCATTGTAATTTCAGTGCTTTTGAACCAAACATTACTATTGAAGAAACTATGTCACTGCCATTACAATAATTCCTTCTTTGAAATACACCATTATGTATGCCAAAGATGTATTGGAACCCACTTTCACGCATTGCCAGGCTAGAGTATTTTCGTATGGACGCTTCTGCCACTACTAGTATGCCACCATCCACTCTATGACACATCGGGCCCACTTGTCATCACTTTCCCATCCATTTTCTTCCTTCTTCCCTGTTGTCCTGCACTGCGCTGTGAGCCACTGCGTCACCGCCGGCCAGCGTGCCGGCAGCCGCCGCTGCTCCGTTGCCTAGTGGCGGGCCTACATTGTGTCATGGGTATTCAATTGAATACCCATTTTTTTTGTCAAAAGAATCCATACGCATAGTATATATACATATATGTATAGCAAATTAGCCTAAGATCACATCTAATTCAATTTGTTATGGATAGCATAGCAATTCGTGAATCAGTTTTCGTGACTCTTTTTCCAAATTACTAGTCTACTAGTTAATTTAGGTCTCAAATATGAAGAAAAAAGAGTAGTACTACGGATTATGTAATAAAACTATAAGGTATCATACATAATGGCAAATATTAGAATTTGAGAGTTAATGTTGTCAAAAAAAATTACACTCCTTCATATTTTGAATACCTAAGGGAAAATCCTGGGTCGGCCAC
This sequence comes from Bothriochloa decipiens, assembly GCA_023333625.1. Classification (NCBI taxonomy): domain Eukaryota; kingdom Viridiplantae; phylum Streptophyta; class Magnoliopsida; order Poales; family Poaceae; genus Bothriochloa; species Bothriochloa decipiens. Next base: position 10,547,252 of record CM041647.1, read on the forward strand.
TGCCGTTGCCACAGCATCAGATCACCGGCCGGCAGCGCACACACGGCCGCATGCATGGCGCACGCAAAGGCAAAGACGCGTTCGCAGCCGCAGGCACGAGAACGGGCGGGGACAAGCGTGCCGCGGTGCACGGGCACATGCCCCAGCCTGCACGCTCCGGCTGCGCCTACCCATGCTGCTGCTGCTGCAAGGTCAACTCTCGCTCGCAAACTGTTCTCCACCTGTCAGCACGGTGACAGTGTTATAGTTATACAATGGATGCACATGAGTAACCAGTACGGTGCTTTCGCTTTGGCTGTGCACAAATGCCACGAATCCACGATGAGAGATGAGACGAAACTAGAGAGATGTCTGTCCCTCCCTTTCCTTGTGTTGGCGCCACCGGCATGCATATCGCAGGGTGAGCACTGAGCAGCCAGCCGTGTCGGAGATGAGGAAGACGGAGGGAGGGGGCTACTGCGCCACCGCCACCACAGGGTGAGGAGGCAGGAGGCAGCCGTAGCCGTAAGACTATCCACACTCATAAAACTCTAAATACAACCTATAAAAGGAATATTTTATCCTAGTCATCGAGATTCTCTCTTCCATAGTGTTTTTCTCGCACTCATCCAATCTTTATATTTCTACTCTATATTTATTATATGTGGGACCCACACATCCGTTTTTATATTATTTATATTTTTCCCTCACCCCAACACCCTCCCTCCCACCCCATTCTCTGTCTCCCGTGCGCGCCGCCGAGCGCCGGGAGCGAGCTCCGCCTCGCTGTCTCCGCCAGCAATGACAGCGGCGAGCGTGCGGTCTCCGCCGGCCGGGCCAGCGGCGAGCACGAGGCGGGCGGTCGGGCCAATGGCGAGTGCCCAGTGAGCGCGCAGCCGGCCTCGGCGAGCGTGCGGGTGTGGAGGTAGGGAGCTCCAATCGCCGGCACAGAGCTCCAATCCCCATTCTCTCTTCTCTCTCCGGCGACTTTCCCCACCGGAGCTCCATGGCGGGCGGAGCTCGCGTGACGACGGCCCACGGAGTGCGGCGGGCGGGCGGCCTCGTGAGCGCTCTCGGCGCTTCCTCTACGCAGCCCCGGCACGACGACATGGCCCCTTCTTCCTCCCAGCCGGCGGCGTTCGCGCTCCGCCCCTTCTTCCTCCTGGCGGCATCCGCGCTCGCGGGCATGGAAGGGCGGCACGACCTCGCCCAGGCGGCCATGGGCCCTGGCATGGTCGCGCGACCTCCACCTCCCTCTGCTCGTGGCGCCGCGGGGGCGGAGCTCCTCTGCTCCCTCGATATGCACCATGGTGGAGGGGATTGGCCGCGCTGCCGGATGGGGATTGGGAGCGACGCGCCCGCTGACTGTGGCTTCGCCCCTTCGTCGTCGGTGTAGAGGATGCTCGCGCCCCGTCCATGGCCGTCGGTGGAGTGGAAGCTCGTGCCCCGTCCACCTTCCTCTACTCGCGGCGGTTGGCACCGGCCTTCTCTCTCCTGGAGTGGGCCTCGCACCGTCCTTTAGGAGGGGGCTCCGTACCTCCCGCAAAATTGGCGTCTGGAGGCCTGTCCGCAACTATGCCGAGCCTGGTAGAGGTCCCCGCTGCAGCACATTTTACGCAAAATGTGTCCTGCAGTGTGGTTTACCGTCTGCCGCTGCGGATAGTCTAAAGCTAGATGGAGAAGATTGTTTACACATGGGCCGGTAGCACCAAGCACAGGAGGAGACCGGACCGGGCCGCGGGTCAGCCAACGCTTCAGGAGACCCAACATGAAGCTGGCTGGCAACGAATGGGTGTAGAGTGCCTGCAAGGGCGCTACCCGTGTAACAGTCTATAAGGCTCAGAGAGAGAAAGGACATCACAAAAATTGTAAACCAAACTAAAAACTCGTTAATCATTCCTCTTATCGCCTATCTGTTCTTCGTCTTTGCTGTTCATCTGATTTTCCCTTCCCCATTCACCAATTCCTTGCCTATTGCTAACAAAGACACGCAAGAAGACTGAAGAATGGCCCCATGTGACTGTGTGTGAGAGAGAAGAGAAGGGGTAATTTTGTCCATACGGATATACAATACCCATCCATACGTCTGACAGTGGGATCAAGGGCCTGCTTGGATGCCGTCCAAAACTTGCCCAGCCAAATCAACGGCACTCCCAAAACTTTGGCGCTCGATTGGTTTGAAGCCAGTAGGTTGGCGTGCTGAACCTTCTAGCCAAATCTACGGCGTACACGACACAACCATCTCCAATACTTTGGCTGCCGTCACCCATATTATTTTACATTATCACCCTCACCCTCTCACGGTCTCACCCTGGAGACAGTAGCCACCACTTCCCTTCACTCCCCTTCTCCGTCGTCACTTTCCACGGCCGCCGCCGCCGCTTATCACCTCCGTCGCATGTGATAGTCCTGAAGCTACACCAGTCCATTACTTGTTGCTGTCACAAATTCAAGGTATATCCTTCCATCCTTAACTTCATAGCAGATCCCTTAATCCGTTGGGGAGCAAGGAGCATCTTCCCTCATCTGCTGGTCTCTTATATCCGATTAATGCATCTATTTCTACTAGAGTTTGTTTTCCTCCTTCAATCATACATCCATTTTGTAGATACGAGTTTCTAATGTACGATCCGTTTCCAGATCTGCTACAACAAAGTGCAGAGGAAAACAAACCAAAGCGCAATCGGCTCAGCTAGATCCGTTGGTCTACTCTTGAAGGTACACTCTTTCAAATTGACCTCATCTGATCCCTCTTTGCTTTCATCAAGTTCTTACGATTGCAGTTGTTGTTCCTCAGATTCTCAACTGCATAAGCCCATTGCATATCCCTCTATTAAGATTTCAGCATTATTTATGATGGTTGTCAAACACTATATTTTTAAAACAAATCTGGATATAACTAAAAATTGTTTGATGCTCCACGATAGTGTGCGTTAGTTCAACTTTACTTTACTTGCGTTAGTTATTTTACTGGCTGCTAATATATGCTTTCCTTTTTATTTCTCTTTTTCTTTTCTTGTGCACATTGCCCAACCTTGATTGTCAATATTCAGCAAAAAATCCTTTGCTGCTGAATGTCGAGGCAAAAGGCCCTAGCTTTTCTTGTTCTACTGTTTGCCTTTTGGTGGAGGAACAAAAATCTCAAGAGGAGTACAGCCAAACGCGTAAAATATGCCCCAATTGCGCCAAGGGATATATGGCGTACTAATGAGCTAATTAGGTTGATAGACACCTCAGACATATTATGTAAGCGTGAGCTAAGGATGTCTCGGCCGGTATTCTACAGGCTTTGTGCTCGTCTTAGGGACAGGGGGCTATTAGTTGACACACTTCATGTTTCAGTAGAGGAACAGCTGGCAATGTTTTTGAAGATTGTTGGGCAGTACCACACACATTCCTCTGTAGCTTTTGCAATGTGGAGATCTGGATGGACAGTGAGTACGTACTTTAATACCGTCCTGCGTGCCATTGTCAAGTTAGCTCCTGAGCTAATTTATGTGAGACTACGTCCACACACCCAAAGATCACTATGAGTCCTTACAAATTCTATCCATATTTTGAGGTAACTCTCAATACTGTAAGCGATATATATTTTTTACATGCAATTTTACATATAAGTGCTTTGACACATGTTTGTCTCTGTGCATAGGGTTGTATAGGGGCACTAGATGGCACTCACATCAAGGCACGTATGCCTGCTAAATCTGCGGATAGGTCTAGGGGCCGCAACTCATACCCCACACAAAATGTCTTAGCAGTTGTCGACTTCGACCTACACTTTACTTATGTCCTAGCAGGGTGGGAGGGATCCGCTCATGATTCCTTTGTGCTGCAAGATGCCCTTTCTCGTCCAAATGGACTGAAAATTCCTGAAGGTATTCATGGATTTTCATGGATTTTGAAAATTCTTACATAGTCTCACTGTTAAGTCATCACATTAGGCATCATGTTAACTTTGGTTGTAGGAAAGTTCTATTTGGCCAATGCTAGATATGCCACTAGGCCAGGCATATTACTGCCGTACCGTGGAGTTCGCTATCACCTTAAAGAGTTTCACGGAGCCCAAGACCCAAAATGTCCAAAATAACTTTTCAACCACCGTCATTCCAAACTTAGGACAACAGTGGAACGAGCATTTGGTGCTCTCAAGAATCACTTCAAGATTCTTAGTAACAAGCCATTCATACCCTTGAAGTCACAGGCCAAGGTGGTCATTGCTTGTTGTGCCCTTCATAATTGGATACTAGATGATGGACCTGATGAGTTCATATATGACGAGGCAACTTGGTACAATCACCTATCAAGGAGTAAAAATCGTGTCTCTGATCCACAGGCTGACGTACGCGAGTGGGCTGCGAAGCATGATTCAATTGCCCAGCAGATGTGGGATGATAGATGTAATGAAAATGTTACCATGGACAATTAGTTAGTACTTGCTGGTGTCCATTAGTTTTGTGTAGTTTGGTCAGTATATAATCACCTTTAGATTGTCCTGCTGCTTGTACGCTTGTAAATAATATTACTGTTGTGCTTAATGGATTACCTTTGTTTCTGTGAAACAAAAACATCATTTATTATATGTTTATTAATGTTTGTTACTTACTTTGAAAATTTATTCCATAGCATGGGTAAGGAAAAGAAAGATGGGAATGCGGATGCTGGATCTCGTCAGAAGTACAAAACATGGACTGATGACAGCACATAGTTCATGCTGCAATGGTATATTGACTACCTAAAGGAAAAACCTGCTACATCTACATGGAAGCAACACCATCACCATATGTGTGCAGAAGCTTTGAATGCCAGATTTGGAATTGGAGCTACCACACCACAAGTTGATCGTCATTTTAGGGCTTTGAAGGAGAAGTGGAATTGGATAAAACTAGCTATGGACAAGAGTGGCTACGGTTTTGATGTAGGATCATGCAAGTTCAATATTCACTACTCAGAGAAATCACCTTCCAAACTTGGGGTAAGTGTGTACTGAATACATGTACGTTGCTATTCCATATAATATGTGTAGACTTCAAGCTTATTGGGCTCACTTGTTAATAATTATTGTAGCCTGCAAAATTCAACTATCTTACTCGGCCTATTAAATTTTTCTATCTTATGGAAGAGCTATTTGGAGAATCTGCCCAAGCTAATGGATCCTTGGCTATTGACCAGTGCACTGTGGATACCGAAGATGATAATAATGAACCAAAGAGTGATGAAGCATATACTCCTGAACATGCTGAGAATGATTCAGACACTATTGCGCCTAGATGCCCACAACTTGTAGGCTCTAGTTTTAGCATTAAACAAAAGAATGAGAAGTCACCTGGGAAGAAGCATGAAAAGAATAAAGCAAAACATGCTAGAGCAGCAGTGGATGATGAAATAGCTGCAAGTATAGCCATGCTTGCCAAATCCATCGCATCAAGTTGCCCTGCAAGTATGGATCCGTATGCTGATCTTTGGAAGCGTATTGAGGATATGCCTTTCCCACCGAGAGACAAGATTGACATTGTGACCTACCTTTCAAAGCCAGAGCAGGTTCATTTGCAGCACTACTTAAACATTGCATCAGATCAGTCATTTGGAACTTGAGTCACTGATTACCTAGGTGCGAAGTACCATGTTGATGCTGTGGGTGATGGTGAGTATGGTAGATCCATGTGAATATGGATGATCAAACTTTTGGTAGTAGCAGATGTGCTATGAATATGGTAGCTGTATGTGAATATGGGTGCTGAGACTTGTGGTATTTTGGCCGTGCTTCAGGTGGAAAGCATATGGATGCACCGACTAAACAGGTGCTTTTGGGCATTTTGGACATGCTTCATGTCGTCAGCATAGTAGTCGTTTAAATGGTTAGGAGTTAATTACCTCGTGGTTCTGTTTTAGCACAATGGATATATATTATGCCGTGTGGTCTTGTTAGATGAAGATGGATGTGTATATTTACATGTGTATGTAATATATATAATATAGTGCTATCTAGGACTTGATCTGTTATGCACACTGTTATTATTAGATCATTATTAGACAATTGTATGTGTTATATAATTATTTTTGGGTGTTTCAATTTGGCACCCAACCAAGTGGTATGCCAAAACTTTTGCCATAATTTTAGCAACCAACCAATTGGTATGCCAAAATTGTTGCCAAGATTTTGATAACCAAAAATTGACATGTCCTAGTTTTGGCTTGCCCTAAAATTAGTAGGGCAACTTTTGGATACAAATCAAGCAAGCCCCAAGTCATCTCTATACGTATATAATGGTGTTGCTCAAATATTGTAAAATTATAATAGCAGTGGCATAGTTTTTTTAAATTGTAATGGTGTGGTTCGAAAATAGTGACATTAAAATGGTTTATATTCAGTTAACCCTAAAGTATACCACCAACATGCCCTTGATAGTTTGGAATCTTGGTGTTTCCTGTGGGGTGAAAGAACGGGTGCCTCTCTGTTTTCTTTCGATGTTGTTCTCTGTTTGTCGCTTGCAACTTTCTGAACAGGTGTAATCCACCTGAGAATGTTACACTTTTCTTTTCCGTTGTCACCTCATCTCGTGGCATGGTCGCCACGTCAGCCTCTCCCTCCATTGGTGAGCTCAACTGCTCTAGTGGCTGGCTTGGGGATTATTCAGTCTGGCTTGGGGATTATTCACCGGCACTCAACTGTTGTAATCTTTGTTCTAAAATAAGCTATTCTTTCTGTTTTAAATTATAGTTTACTTTGTTTTTTATATATATTTTATTATATATCTAGACATATTATTTATTTAGATACATAATAAAATATATATAAAAAAATTAAAACAAACTACAATTTAGAACGGAGACAGGTGACAACTCTCCTCCAAGGCTCCAACTCCCAAGATCGTCAACTCATTATCTTCTTTGCTTCCCCATCTCGTTGTTCCTCGCCCTCCTCTCTCCCCACCCGCTACGGCGGCGCCGCCCTCTCGGAGTCTTGGCAGCCATGGAACCGTCGCCGAGCGTCGACGCTTTCCTGCTCCCTATCGCCATCGCCATCACCTTGCTCATCGCCGCCGCTGTCGTCTGGAATAGGCTTGTCCATGAGCACGACAAGAACGGCGCGCCGAGCCCGCCGTCGCGCCCGCTGCTCGGCCACCTCCACCTGCTCGGCAAGCCGCTGCACCGCTCGCTGGCCGCGCTCGCCGCGGCGCACAGCGCCTCCGGGGGTCAGCAGCTGGCCCCGCTCCTGTCGTTGCGCCTGGGCGCGCGGCGCGCGCTGCTGGTGTCGTCGCACGCCGCGGCTGAGGAGTGCTTCACGGCGCACGACGCTGCGCTGGCGGGCCGGCCGCGGCTGCTGGCCGGGGAGCGGCTCGGGTACGGCTACACCACTGTCAGCTGGGCGTCCCACGGTGACCACTGGCGCGCCCTCCGCCGGTTCCTCGCCGTCGAGCTCTTCTCGGCGTCCCGCCTCGCCGCGGGCGCCGCCGACCGGCGCGCCGAGGTCGCCGCGCTCGTCGACAGCCTGCTGCTCCGTGACCGTGACGCCGGCGCCGCGGTGACGCTCCGGCCCAGGCTCTTCGAGCTGGTGCTCAACGTGATGCTGCGCTCGCTCACCGGCGCGCCTGGGCGCGGCGACGACGTGCACAGGATCCAGGGGATCGTCGAGGAGACGTTCGCGGTGAGCGGCGCCCCCAGCGTCGGGGACATGTACCCGGCGCTGCGGTGGATCGACCGTCTGCGCGGCGTCGATGCGGCTTTCATCCGTCTCCAGGCGAAACGCGACGCCCTCGTTGCGGGCCTCGTGCGCGACAAACGCCAGAGTCGCACAGCCGGTGGCCGGCACACGGAGACGACTGGCGCCATCGACGAACTCCTGTCGCTGCAAGAAATTGATCCCGAGTATTACACTGACACTGTCATCAAAGGCATCGTCGTGGTGAGTAATCTGTCCTGTGAATTGGAAGTTTGGCACCACCATGGTGAACCAGTGACATGGTTGCAATCTCCGTGATGATGCATCTATCTATCTTTACAGATACTGCTCAGTGCCGGCACGGACACATCGGCACTGACCACTGAGTGGGCAATGGCGCTGCTGCTGACATATCCAGAAGCAATGAAGAAATTGAAAGCTGAACTGGACACCAACGTCGGCACATCCCGGCTGGTGGAGGAGTCCGACATCGCGAACCTGCCATATCTGCAGTGTGTGGTGAAGGAGACCCTCCGGCTGTGCCCCGTCGCGCCGCTCATCCCAGCGCACGAGGCCATGGAGGACTGCACCGTCGGTGGGTTCCATGTCCGGCGCGGCACCATGATCCTCGTGAACGCTTGGGCGATCCAACGGGACCCCAAGTTATGGGAGGCGCCGGAAGAGTTCAGACCGGAGCGGTTCTTGGACGCTGGCATGGTGACCGCGGTCACCGCGCCCTTGCTGCCGTTTGGGCTTGGACGGAGGCGCTGCCCAGGGGAGGGGTTGGCAATGCGTCTTGTTAGCTTGACACTGGCGGCACTTGTCCAGTGCTTCGAGTGGGATGTCGGTGAATGTGGTGCTCCTGACATGACCGAAGGCGTTGGGCTGACAATGCCCATGGAGAAGCCAGCGGCAGCAATCTGTCGGCCCAGGGAGTTCGTCAGTAGCATGCTATCTGGATCAGCATGAATAACAGAACATTGGTTTCTGAAGAATATAAACAGAATTAAGAAACAGTATGATAGCAAGGAAGAATCCTTGCAGCTAGATGTGCAAGAATGTTGTAGCTTATTCCAGTCTTTACTATGCATTTGTTCATGAAGTGAAACACAAGAAGATAAAATGCCAGTTGCAATTAGCAATCTGATGATAAATACCAAGTTTTCCAAATTTCAAGCAATGATGAATGATGTATACCCACTGAAACTGATTTCAGATCTTAAACCAGCAGTGCCCTCCGATCCAAATACTGAATCTCTGAGTTTCTGATGGTTCAATTCAGAGACTATGCATCTGATGGTTAACTTGACCCTTCTTACTTTTGAAAGCTCTGACAAATAAGATTAGTTGTGTCTGATTCAGATTTCAGACACGATCTTATATTTAACATAGAAGATGGAAACATGAGCGATTTAGTAGATTTGGATTACCTTGTGAATTCTGATTGAGATAATATTTCAGTACTTTCCTATTTTGTCATGTAAGCATTATTAAAAGTCAAAAACCTCAGTTTGTCAGTTCCAAATGAAGCTAAACGCAGCAGCTATATCCCTGTCAAACAGAAAGAAAAGAACAAGTAGTTGGATAAGTAAGCTTTTGTTTTTATTCTCGTTTTTTTTTAAATGAAAGTTTGCAGAAGAAACGTACTTTCCTTTCTATTTTACAGAAAAAAGCTCTTGCAGACCTGTCAGAACAAGAAAAAAAATGGACCCTGGAGGCATAGCTCCATGTTGCTACATTTCAGATATTAGAAATGGAAATGATACAGTACTATATATATATGAAATGACTAATGGTATTGGTATTCTAGTAATATCATAAATGAAATAATACGACTGGAAAGATAAAGATCAATAAACATCAAAATCAAAATGATACCTATCTTCAGAGAAATAGATGATATGTCAGCCTGTAGTAACGATTAAGACATAATCTCATACAAGTTAGAATAGATAAAGTTCGGAACATACTAAGATAACACCAATAAGACAGTAAACAACCAATTAAAAGGAAAAGTCACTAATAACGAGCAAAGTTGCACTCTGTTCATGTCACACAGCCAATCAGGTCACTTAGCAGGGGCTGGTAGTACTAATAGCCACGTCATGTGTAGGGACTATGCATTCGATAGTTGATCTGTTCGCGTGTCTACTACGTTTTTTTAATAAAATTATATATCGTGGACCAACTAGTCAGATGACTTAACTTTTCTTATCCTAGCGCAACTTTCTTGAATCACCCATACTTGAATTGAATGTCCCGATACGACACACTATATAATATTTCCGAATCACGTATTAGAAGGTACTAGAAATATTTGACTATAAAAATAAAAGATTTAAGTTTTGATGCAATGTTTGCCACAACCTTAAGATTTGGAGGCCACGAACAAAATATACGGTGAGACCCTAAAATTTTAAAAAAATCAAAACATACTTTTAGTTAAATATAAAGCTTCAGAATATACGTGGATCTTAGACTACTAAGAACATATCAAATCTTGATGCTAACAGAGTAAAAAGCAGTACACAAGTAATGAACTGGCATCCCTAGCAACTAGCATAGCGGCATCGTGGCATGAGAAAGCAAAATAGCAAAGAGAAATGAGCAGCACCAGGGAAGCTAAGTTGCCAGGCTGGTGGACATGGCCATTGGGCCTTACATTTGGTGAGTTGATCCAATTAACAAATCAGGAATTGCAACCTACAAGCCTTTTATTAGATATGCTGCATTTTTTTCTATTCAAAAGATTAACTATTATTTATGAGTAATTGTAAATTTGGAGGCCCTTAATTTTTTGAGGCCTGAACACTTGCCCACCTTGCATCTGTTGATATACGGGCAACCAAACAATGCCAGGACAAAAAATTGAGCACATACACAGAGATCAAAGTGAGACCGTGGGTCATGACCATGGAGTAAGAACAACAACAAAAGCATATGGGTAGCAAAGCCTTTTTTGAGTTAGAACTAAACTTTAATTAATCCATGATCCAAATAGTCCTATGTTCGTTCTAAACTTAGTGGCTAAAGTTTTACTTGTCTAAAGTTTATTCCTAAACATAACCAAATAAACTTTAGGCCTAAGAATCAAAATAGGGCCATAGATGTTGTGCTTAGGTGTAGGCATAATTGAAAAACAAACAAACAAACCGAAATACCGAGATTGAATTAAAAGCGTCCGCAATGGTGCTAGCTGCATAGCTAGTGAATGTGATAGAGACTATTTTACGTATTTTTATTTTCTATATGTACTATTTGGAATTACATGTTTCTCTCTCATATATTCTTGAATTCATCATTAGTTTCTCTCTTAGTTTTATCTATCCCTATCCATGTCATAATAGCTAGCTGTTGCAGACATCCTAACCGAACTGAAATTCGGTGATAGGTTTGCTCTCAGGTTCAGGTAACTGAATTCATCTCGATTAATTTGGTTCCTAACCTTCGATAATCGAATGCCTAACAACAGATTTCAGCCAGAGCCCATTTATGCAATCAGGTCTTCCAGCCCAGCCCATTTTTTCTAGCAAACCCAAGCGCGCCCCCCCTTGCTATCACAAGTCGCGAGTCGCCCGGCCGTTTCCCGCGAGGCCGGCAGCTGACGCGCAGGAGGCAAGACGCCAACCGACGCCTCTCGAGATCGAGGAGGAGGAGCGACCGTGCGTGCAGCCGCCTGGCCGCCACGACCTTCGGTCTACCTGTCTCAATGAGGCGGGAGACTGCAGCTGCAGTGAGGTGAGATACAAGAGAGTTTTTTTTTTTCTTTCTTGGAGTAAATATTGATTTCATAATTGAGGATATGTTCTACAGAGTTATATATATATATATGTGAGGAGAGAGAACAAAAGTAGGAAAATGACAGAGGTCGCCAGCCAATACGAGTGACACCAGGCGCTAATTATGGCTGGATGGGGCCCATGCGGTGGATGAATGGATGGTTGAATCAGTGCATGCATGCATTTAGTCCACCGGGACCACCAAGCCAGAGCCACACGCTGATGGAAATGGTGAGCTCGGGCTCACGAGTTCTGGTCTGCCTACAAAATGATATATATATATATATATATATATATATATAATACTCATATATCCTGTTTGGAGACAAAAATGCTGCTAATGAACAATCGGAAGGGAGTAAAATCTCAGGTAACTAGGTAATAAGTATCAAATGTGTAAGTAAAATGATTCACTTTGTTAATATACAACTATTGTAATTCTGAAATTGTTGGAGTTATGCAATGGAATTAGTTCTTGAAAGCCACAGCTTCCATAGTCGCAACACATTGAATTGATATTCTCAATATTTTCTTCTGTTGTTATGTATATTAGTGTATGACTAGTAAAATTTTTAACCTATATTATTAGTCTTCCCCTCGATGCGTTTCTGGATTTGCCACTGGTAGTGCATATTTATTCAGGTATCACGCCATATGTATGATTCAATGTTTTGGTATTCGATCTTAGTGCAACAAAAAAAAAAAAATTAAGGAACAAACTTGGATACATTGGGATTTAGAATATAGTTCTATAATTTCTTATTATCAAGAACTTAAAACTTCATTGTTACAACACAACATAAGCAATCTAGAAGATGGCACCACCAAGGATGGGCTGCTGCAATAAGATGGCAGGGCAGCAATTGTTGTTGTTGCAAGGAGGTGGCAATGTTTGCCAAAACTTGCTGCAGGTAGAATCGTAGGAGTTGTTGTGTTTGCAATAAGGCGGCAAGGTTCGCCCGAGCTAGCTAGCTGAATGGCAGAAATTATTGTAGTTGCAAGAGGGCGACATTGTTGACCACAACCTGCAGGTAGAATGGTAGGAGCTGTTGTGTCTGCAATAAGGCGGCAGGGTTCGTCAGAGCTAGTTGGCTGAATGGCAGCAGTTGTTTTGTTGTTGCAAGAGACGAGCGGTAGTATTTGCCGCAACCAGCGGGTAGAATGGTAGGAGCTGTTGTGTCTGCAATAAGGCGGCAAGGTTCGCCGGAGCTAGTTGGCTGAATGGTACTAATTTTTGTTGTTGTTGTTGTTGCTGCTGCTGCAAGATGGCAGCAATTCTTGCCAAAGCCCGCGGGTAGAATGGCAAAAGCTGTTCCTGCTGCAAGAAGGTAGTAGGGCTTCCAACAACAAGCTGATTGAATGGTAGTAGTTGTTGTGTCTGTAAGTAGGCAGCGGGGTTCACTCTAGCTAGTCGATTGAATGTAAGAAAAATTTATTGCTGGAGGTAAGCAACAAGGTTGTGAGCAATAGGAGATTGTGAGCACCGTGGAATAAGCAAGGAAGAGTAAGGAATGGAATCGTTGGCAGTAGAGCGCAGGAACAACCAACGACTTGGCGACCATTATTGCTAAGATGTTGCTAGTATACTTTACTTTGTATGTTGCTAGTTGGTCTCAATAATCTTAAACTCCTATAAAGTTAAGACCCACTAGCCTAATTCTCTAGCATTTCCCACATCATCCAATTCTCAGCCATGTCACCAACATTGTTGCCTTCAATCCCTGTTTTGCCTCCGTCGATACGTTTTGCCTCCAAGTTGATTGATGCAACTGAAGAAAAGAAATAAAGAGGCATGTGAAACTGATCATCTCCACCGAGCGGGCAGCTGTACGCCTTCCTATTCCAATCAAACCACAACACCAGGTCTATAAATCCAAGCTTTTCATGACCTCCGCGTCCTGGCATGACGCGAGAAATTGCTTCCGCCTCCTCCAGCATCATACGCGAAGAATTGCTTCGGGCATCCGACGCGAGGAATTGCCTCTGCCTCCTCTGGCATCCAGCTCCTTATCATGACCTCTGCATCTGAGCAGGACGTGCGGAACTCACCACCTCGCTCCTCCGGCGACCAGCTCCTCCGTTTCCACGGAATCTCTGCGTCCAAGCGTGACGCGAGGAACTGCCTCTGCCTCGTCTGAACTCTAGCTCCTCTGTTTCTACGGGATATAAGATGTAGAGCAGTGGCGGATCCAGAAAAATATAATAGGAGGGGCTGAACATATAAGCGTTTGACTCAAGTCATGGTTAGATCATCTCTTTCTTCAATATCTAAACACACTCACACACATGCAACATTTCCTTCTAATCTATAATTTTAGGAGGGGCTTAGGGGGGCTCCATGGGCTTGTGGCTTCAGCCCCGGCAGCGCACCGCCGCCCCCCCCGGTAGATCCGCCACTGAGGTAGAGAGAAAGGGCAAAAAAAATTGGATCTGAGGGAGGAAAGTGCATCGGCAAAAAATAGGAGGAGAGGGGTGATTGCATTTAGTATTGACGAAATTTTGTCTCTCTATAAGCCAACTGAAAACAAGGTAAATTTAGTCTGTTCCTCTGTGCTTTCGTTGTAATCATTTTCAAAAAACCGTAGAGAAAGATGTCATCCCCCTACGCTCATGTGTTGCATCTGTAAGATACGGTGTCGTGCAATGCTAGCTTCGATCAGACACGTACACACACATGCATGCAATTGCAATATGATCGTCAGTTGATGATCCGATCGATCGGCTTGCCGCAGGCCCACACCTAGGCGTTCACCAACTACCACGAAATATGGAGAAGTAGGTTATCGAAATAACATAGAGACTTTGAGCAAGCCAGCCTATCGTGCACAAGACAAAGCAATTCAATCAATCATTTCTCTTATTTTTCGTTCGTTCTTTATTTTCAAATTGATATTTAAACTTTCTACATGTATCTGTAGGAAGACTTTTAACTTGGTATTTCCAGGAAGAGTATATGACAAAATAATCTATCTCTTTAGTATTTATCCTTCAGTCATTTCATTTCTAAATCTCGCGGCAATGAGCGGGGTATTCTCGTGATAGTTTAACTACTAATTTGGTGGGTATTTATACGCATGGTAGGCCGTGTGTCTTAGCAAGTTTTTTTTTTGGCTTTGGTCAACAAAACTAATAAAAGAAAAGCTACAGATGACATGGTATATAGTTGGTTTTGAATTAACGGTCACTTTTGTTGGCTTACACTTTACATGTTAGCAAAACAATTTGCACAAAATACAAGCAAAAAAGAGGCTTTCTCCTCCTAGTATTTTTTGAATACATGGGTGACAATGGTATTATCCATTCACCTTTACACATCCGCAACCCTTAGCCATACGATACATGATGCACTTGATTAAAGTCAGTTTGTCAAGTTGTGACCATACCATAAAACTATTCTCGATGGGTTAAATTTTTTTATTACTTTTTTGTATTTATTTTATACTAAGAGTATGCACGATAGCACACCAATGATCAAATTTTGACTATGTAAATAGCGGTGGTTAAAGGGAAACTGAGATGATTGGAGTAGAGAGTGAGAACAGAAGAGCATAAACAAAGGACGCACTGGCTAATGGTGCTGAAAGGATATTGAGAACAGAAGAGCATAAACAAAGGACACACTGGCTATTGGTGCTGAAACGATATTGAGGGTGGAAATATTAAGGTACAGGACGAGAAATGAGGAGAACAAATATGACAGAATAATGGGACAGATTTGCAAGATCAATGAGGCTAAGGTGCATCAGGTCAGCAACATCCACTGGGAAATGAGGAGGAGCGAGTTAATGTGTGGGTGAAGATATGTCACAATTTGTTTTGAGTTGTGACATAGAGAAAACAGTCTTAGCTAGGACGTTCCGTGTCGCATGGAGCATGTACTGTTGGCGAAAAAATTAATATTGGTGAATTGGTGGCCAAATCCTAGAGGGGGACACTTTCACTTCGTAATTAAACAGAGAACCAAATTGAATCAAACTATTAGAGTATTCGGTGTTTGGTGCCAGTGTCGGTTATTCATCATGCACGGAAGTACCGAACTGAGCCACTAGAAAGCTGAACTATAATTGCATCAGCCCTCCTACAGTTCATGAGACTTAGCTTGGTTTGTATTAAGGCCAAGAGAAGAACAGCTGAGGCTCTAGATAGTTGGTGCAAGAATAACCTCTAATGTATCTCTTTTTTTTTCTGTTTTGGGCAATGCTTGCCTTGTAATTCTTATTGTACTTTGTTTTTTTGTTTATATATGCAATATCAAAAATATAGGTAGAAGACTCCCCTGCCGACCCTTTTCAAATTCATCAGACTGTACAATAGCTGGACAACTCTAGAAACACCTCTCAGAGTTGTTTGTTTGGTAGAAATCTAGGGATTGACTTTCTGTTGGATATAGTTGTGTGTCTTGTGCTGCAACCCTGTGGGGGGATTTAGAAACTGCGAACACATGGTTTTTACGTAACCATTGTGTAGCATCCTTATTGTGTGATGACCGATTATCAACATGCCAACACTTTGGCGTGTGGTTGGTTCGGTGGTTCTTCTGATCCCCTGGCATAGGGTTATGTGTCGAAACGGTGTCTCTTGGCTCACGATGTGTAGGTGTGGAGTCCGGATGTGGTGGCAGCGGTTGAGAGAAGGTCAAGTAGGGCGTGCCGTGCTGACGGATCGGGTGCGGTGAAGGGCGGACTCTAGGCTTGCACTGACGGACCAGACGGCCAGGTGGCCAGCCGCTGTGGCTGACACTTGGGACATCGACAAGTGTAAGTGTACACGGCGGGGGATGTGTACGCGGTACGATACTCGCGGGCGGTTTGGTGGTTTGGCCTCAAAACCATCAGCGACGGTTTCGTGGTTTGCTCTCAAAACCATCGGCGGTGGGTTTCGCGGGTTTGGGTCTCAAAACCTAGGCGGAGGTCCCGATGCGGACGGACGGCATGTGGCGGCATCGGTGAGGTTGCTTTGCTTCGGAGCAAGGCTACCGGCGAGGAGGCGCGGTGGCCGTCGGATCAGAAAAACTCGAGTTGGACCATAGTGCCCTTGGCTAGGTGGTTCGCTCTAAAAAATATTTAGGGGCAAATGCTGATATATAATAGCCCAGTTAAATAGATGGGGAGTCCCCAACTCCCTCCACCTCTTTCATTTTCGTTTTTACTCTTTAGTTAGTTTTTCCCCTTCCTGCTATGCTCACGAGAGAGGTCAAGAACAGGAAAATTCGAGCATGTTTTTCAGAGATTTTTGAGTAGGAAGAGTAGACCGTAATCCCTCCTCGTGCCCTCTGGGCTTCGTCAGTTTGTCTCTGATTTTTGTTTTTAGACAATACCGTGTTCTTGTCCCCGTCGTTCCTTTTCTGTTTTTAGGTTGAGTTTCCTTGATTCACTAAGTTACAGTTGAAATATACTGATGATATCACAGGAGTAGCTTTGAATCACTCTGCCTAGTTTGAGAACGTGAGGTTTTGATTCCTGAGAGTTCTGTGATTTTGTGGATTTTGAGAGCATGAGGTTTTGATTCCTGAGAGTTCTGTGATTTTGTGGATCTGGAAGTTCGTCGTTCTCTCTATTCGTTGAGTTTGCCTCTTGTTCTGATGGTCTTTCTGTTCGTCACTGTCAGGAGGGGCCAGCACTTTGGATTAGGTGCTAGCGGCGCAGGTTCTCTGTACCTTGCGAGCTCGATTTGAGCGGCACAAATTTCAGGCCAGGTGCCCGTCGCTGCCTGTCTTCGTTTTTCTCATTTGTCGTTAGCTGTTTGCCTTTTTGCTCCTTCGTCAGTTGACCAGCAGCAGCAGTGCTATCACCGCTGTGCATCTAGGTGCCGGCGTGCTCTATACTCTACAGGGCAGCGCTTGGTACAGGTCCAGTTCAGGCACTTGTTCTCAAGCTTTGTTTTTAAGTTTTCTGCGTTCGTCGCTCGGCTCCCAAGGTCATCCAGATTGGTTCGCAGGCAGCAGCTTTCCTAGTGCTTGGATTATAATTTTTGCAGGGTGCAGCTCCTTCGATGGTTTGTGTCTGGTGCCTTCGTGCCCATTTCGTTTGAGTGCTGCAGGTTATGCTCAACGTGAAGACAAGGAGGCTGTACGTATGGTTTTTGGCCAGAAAGCTTGTGCGTGTGTTGATTTATTTGCTCCCGTGAAAAGCTAGCTTCTTGCCTCTGTTTTCCTCTAGGAAATTGCTGCCGTATTTATTTTTGTTCATTTACAGCACCATCAGTCAGGGCATGTCAAGCAGTCGCTAGGCCCAAGTGGCCCATCCAATTTGATCCTGTGTTGGTAAAGTAGATGAACGATTTTTCTGTTGATTTTCTGGAGATTTTTCACTAGCTCTGATTTCTTGTTCTGCGCACAGGTTTGTTGTTCTGACTCCGATTCGCTTTCCGCCTGTTGCGTTGAGTTTTTCTCGTCCTAAAGAATTTATCTAAGTACTGCCGTCATTAGTTGGTGTAAGTACTTTAGATTTGAGGATTTTGCGTATTTGGCGGTGCACTCGGGACAGTGACCTAAATATTTCGAAAGAAATTTAAGGCTCCCATTCATCCACTTCTGGTCGCTGATTCCGGTCCTTCAATTGGTATTAGAGCCGGTTAAGGATCACTTTCACCTTAATCGGTCCGTGACCCGCAGAAGGCGATATGGCTTTGAATCACCGACGGGCAAGCCACCCCAATTCAATGGGGAGAACTACTCGTATTGGAAGATTCGTATGCAGCCCCATCTTCAGGGGATTGATTCGCGTGTTTGGGAGATCATTGAGAATGCTGATTACGTGGTACTTGGTGCCCGTATCAATCAAGAGCAGATCGACCAACACAATGCGAATAACATTGCCCGTATTGAGCTTTTTGCTGCTTTGTCGATTTCTGAGTTTGATCGTGTCTCTGATTGTGTGACTGCTCGAGAGATCTGGAGGAGGCTTCAAAGCTTCCCTGAGGGTACAACCCATATCAAAACCAGACTCTACGAAACATAGAAGAGGGAGTACGAGAACTTCACTCAAGTTGATGGAGAGACTGTTGACTCGATGTTTTCTCGCTTGACCACCATTGGGAACAACATGCGGGCTAACAATGCAGCGATGCCCTATGACGATCATCAGAGAGCACTCAAGCTTCTATATGCTCTAGATCGAAGGGTTTGGGAGGTGAAGGTACAGACGATCATCGAGTCGGCCAACTACGAGACTCTCACCGTGGATGAGCTATTCAGCAAGCTCAAGTCCACCGAGATCGACCTCCAGACGTAGGCAAGGATCAAGAATCCGTCTACTCCCACTATGGCTCTTGTGTCAGGTAATGCAAGTTCAAGTTCTTCTTTGGCTAACCCATCACATCTATTTCTTGCCTTGTCAGAGGAGCAGATGAAAGCTCTTGGGGATGATGAGCTGGCGCTAGTCATCAGCAAGTTCTCGCAGTTCCACAACAACCGCTTGAACCGCCGACATGGTGGCAACAAGCAAGGGTGCTTTGGGTGTGGAGAACCCGACCACTATGTCGCCAGCTGCCCCAACAAGCACAAGAGCTACTCCGACAAGAACGACTACACCAAGCACAAGGACAAGCATGAGTCCTCTTCCCGCAAGCACAAGTCCAAGAAGAACTTTGACCCCGAGGGGATGAGCAAGAAGTACTTCGAGGTTTTGCAAGCGAAGCAGCATGCTCTGGTCGTCAACTTCAGCGACGTCGACTCCGACGGTGACTCTCCACCGAGTGATGATGAGGCCGAGAACAAGGTCGAGAACAAGTTCAACGGCTTGAGTTTCTACGCCAACGTGCGCCGAGGATGTTATTGCACCATGGCGCTCAACGACACCATCACTGGCAATGAAGAAGAGGTTGACACCAACCCTAAGGTAGAACTCACAATCAAATCCCTTCTTGCTGAGCTCGATTCTGTGAATGACACCATGATCAAGCAAGATGGTTTTCTTGTTCGTGCTGCTAAAGAACGCAATGACTTCAAGGCTAAGTATCTTGCAGCCTTAGAAGAGCTTGAGTAGGCTAAGAAGGATAGGGTTGCTGTGTCCGATGAAATGAGTGTGATGAATGCGCTGTTCACATGTTTAGTCTTATCTCTTTGTAGTCCAAGTATTCTGCTTTGGTTGATGAGTTGGATAGGGCTAGAGCTGAGCTAGTTTTGTCGGGTCCTTACAAGTCTTGCGCTGAGTTGTGTTCTGAGCTTTCTGATAAGGTTGCTAGGATTGCTTTTCTTGAGAAGTCTAGTGTGGATGGTACAAGTGCTCAGTGTGTTTGCTGTGAGGCTTTGGAGCAAGAGCTTGCTAAATGTAGGAATGACAAGAGAAAGACCAAAGAAGAAAACACATCCCTTTGGCACTTGTTAAGTTGGCTTTCTTGCAGTGAGCCACAGTTGGGCATGATGATGGGTCAGTACAAGAGGGGTACTGACACAACAGGTTTAGGCTTTGCTTCAGGTGGGAAGGGTAACTATGTCTTTGGCAAGGTTGGTGAATATAGTGGTTTGAGTATGAGTGAGAAACCCACTAATCCTCCCAAGCTCATCAAGATTAACCCACCTAAGCCCTCTGAGCCTACCAAGCCCATTGTGAGGGATGGAGTGATGAAGAGACTCCCAAAGCTCCACCTCAGAAACAAGTGTGGATTCCAAAATCTAACCACATTAGGAACCCACTTGACACAAACATCTCTGATAAGCCCCTTCCTAAGGCTAAACCACCTCCAAGAGTGAACCATGTCCACAACAGAGTGAGTCACCCACAGCCCAAGAGAGAGGTGTACCACTGTGAGTATTGCAAGAGGG
Source organism: Bothriochloa decipiens (assembly GCA_023333625.1). Taxonomy (NCBI): domain Eukaryota; kingdom Viridiplantae; phylum Streptophyta; class Magnoliopsida; order Poales; family Poaceae; genus Bothriochloa; species Bothriochloa decipiens. Next base: position 10,567,434 of record CM041647.1, read on the forward strand.
ATGTTCACTTGTTAAAGTTTTTCTGTAGGAGGAAGAGAGATGAGAGGCGTGAGTTTGAGCTTTCACACTAGAACATTCATCGCCCATCTCATGGTATGCATGCTTCACCTGCTCAAAGGAGTAATGCTAGACCTAGAGGTGTAAGACCTCAAGGTGCTAGGCCTCAATTTGTGAGACCACGTGATGGTCATGCTTGGCGAGGTCCAAGTCATCCTCAATACGACTCTAGATCTCGTGGCAGTGGCTCTCAGTCCTACACTTCTAGCGGACCACGTTTTCTCTCTCGTGGTGGTCGCTTCTCTCCCATGGGACATGACATGTATGGTGTTTTCCCTAACACTTTTTTAGGGCAAATGACCCAACACTGGTTTTCTCCTCAGTTTACTAACCCCAGTGTTGGATCGTTTGCTCATCCCATGTCTTTCTGTTCATGCAACATGGAGGCTTGGAGAACATGTGGCTTGTTGACTCTGGGTGTTTGTGCCACATGACCAGAAATTCAAATTGGTTCTCCATCCTCAACCCCATGACCTCCAAGGAATATATCACATTTGGGGACAATGGTAAGGGTAAGGTTCTTTCTCGTGGGTTGGTAAGGCTCAATGAGAACTTTGTGCTCAAGGATGTTGCTTTAGTCTTGAGCTTGCATTTCAATCTCCTTTCAGTTTCGCAACTCTTTAGAGATGATTTCGAAGTGCGCTTTAAACTTGGCCTGTCTTGCATTTTGGTTCTTATGGTGATCTTGTTTGCTCGATTGTGCCTTTTGGATTTGTCTTTCATGCCGATTTTTCTCGCTCTTTTGGCGTGTCTTGATGTTTGGTGGTAGGCACTTCTTCTAAGCTTTGGAAGTGGCATAGGAGGCTTGGTCATTTGAGTTTTGACTTGCTTGCAAGATTGAGCTCTTTTGATCTATTCTGAGGATTGGCTAAGCTAAAGTTCGAGAAGGACTTGGTTTGTCACCCATGTCATCACGGGAAGATGGTAGCCGCTTCTCATTCCCCTATGAACCAAGTGATGACCAAACAACCCGGCGAGCTTCTTCATATGGACACTATAGGTCCAGCTCGGGTTCGGTCGGATGGTGGGAAGTGGTACGTTCTTGTGATCGTGGACGACTTTTCTCGCTATTCTTGGGTCTTTTTCATGGAGTTCAAGGATGAGGTGTTTTCCCATGTGCGGGATTTGATTCTTAGGCTTCAAAATGAGCTTCCCAAGAATGCCATGAGAGCTATACGCAGTGACAATGTCACCGAATTGAAGAACTCTTAGTTTGAAGCCTTTTGCAAGTCTTTGGTTCTTGAGCATAAGTTTTTCTCTCCTTATGTGCCTCAGCAGAATGGGATTGTTGAACGCAAGAATCAGACCCTTGTTGAGATGGCCAGGATGATGCTCGATGAGCATAGGACTCCTAGGCGGAATTGGGCCGAAGCGATCAACACAACTTGTTACGTCTCAAATCGCATCTTTCTTCGAGCTTTCACAAAGAAGACATCTTATGAGTTGTGGTTTGGTCATCTTCCCAAGGTGAGCTATTTCAGAGTCTTCAGGTGTCGGTGTTTCATTCTCAAGCAAGGTAACTTGGATAAGTTCGAGTCATGTTCTTTTGACGGCATTTTTCTTGGTTATGCTACTCACTCACGTGCATATAGAGTACTTAATCTTGAGACTAACCGTGTTATGGAGACTTGTGAAGTTACCTTTGATGAAACCACACCTTGTTCTTCTCCTGTCATTGAGCGTGCAGGTGATCAGGAGATGGGTGAAAGCATCTTTGTGGAGGAGGAGTAGGATGATGCCAGTTGGGGTGCTCCTGAGCCGACTCCATCGGCTGCCCTGTCGACCTGCGATGACTACGTCGGTTCATGGCCCCAATCCTTCTTCTTCGACTTCATGGGGGCCGAATGACCAGTATCCCTCTCTTGCACCTGAGGGAGCTCTAGCTGTAGTTGAGGGGGAGGCTACTTCATCAAGAGTGGCTCCTATACACATTCAGCACCGCCATCCTCCTGAGACCATGATCGGTAACCTCAACCAGCGTGTCACTCGTAACAGGTCATATGAAATCTCTCATTTCGCACATTCTGCTTTTATTGCTGATTTTGAGCCCGAAGATATCGGGCACGCACTATCTAATGTAGATTGGGTCAATGCCATGCATGAGGAGTTAGAGAACTTTGAGAGAAACCAAGTTTGGGTCCTAGTTCCTCCACCTCCATAATGTCATTCCATAGATACCAAGTGGGTGTTTAAGAACAAGTAGAGTGAGGATGGGGTGATAGTTAGGAACAAGGCTAGATTAGTTGCTTAGCGGTTTTGCCAGAAAGAGGAGATAGAGTTTGAGGAAACCTTTGCTCATGTTGCCCGTTTAGAAGCCATTAGGATCCTCCTAGCCTTTGCAGCTTTGAAAGGATTCAAGCTATACCAGATGGATGTCAAGAGTGCTTTTCTCAATGGGTATATAGAGGAGGAAGTGTATGTGAGGCAACCCCCTGTCTTTGAAAATCCTAAGCACCCAGACCATGTCTACAAACTCTACAAAGCCTTGTATGGCCTCAAACAAGCCCTGAGAGCATGGTATGCGAGGTTGAAGTCCTTTTTGCTTGGGAAGGGTTTTACCATGGGCTCTGTCGATAAGACTTTGTTTCTCCTCAAGCAAGGCAAAGACATTCTCATTGTTCAGATATACGTGGATGATATAATCTTTGGTGGCACTTCGCACGCCCTTGTGGCAATGTTTTCTGATTTGATGAGCAGGGAGTTCGAGATGAGTATGATGGGTGTTGGGTACCTGGGAAAGGGGTACCCTTAACCCTTGATCAAATGGATTAACCTCGGACATCACCAAACCAAAAACCATCGTGGCGATTATCCTTCACCTAGCACAAGAAGCCCAATAGCCAAGTCATACTAGGCGGACCCACGAACGGGCCTCGAAGGTCCAAGCAGCTACCTACCTAACGCACCCCGCTCAAGGCAGAGCATATCACTCGAGGGTGCCACTCGGGCTACCCCTCAGTGACGGAGATTTACCCAAGCGAACGGACGCCCCTCGAGTACAGCACACCCCTCGATTACCTACTCCCGGTATGGTTTTTAGGGAATTTATTGCATTCTACCTGCCCTCGCCTAAGTTTGTGGCTACAGTCATGGTAACAGTTGTGTGTACGAAGGTCAGATCTAGCTTTTACCGCCCATATCCTAGCGAATCATATTGCACTGTAACGCCATGCCGCGCACTGTGCCCAGCATCAGGCAACCCTCGAGGCATATTTACTAGTATCCGTACCACATTTCCTAGGGCTCGATGTTATTCATTCGGGCCTCGACCCCCCTTGACCACCTCTCAAGCTGGACTTCATCATCACCGGTCAACATGCCAACAACTCCTGACGCGACGGCAACAGGGATCCGTACGACCGGGCATGGGCGCCGGTCTTTCACTGGCCACCGGCTGTGTCATCGCATGCATGAGAAGGACGGCCGTCATCTCTAAGCATGTCACTTCAGAGCACGCCATGCCTAGCTCATGTCTCTATAGTGACACCAACACGATCAGCATCTCCTCCCCGACATCAGTAGCAACGTCCGCCCTAGATTCATGTACCCCTAAGCCCCTTCTTCGCCTATAAAAGGAGGTGCCAGGCACTAGTTCAAAGAGGTCAGTAGAGAGCTAGCAGCACTTGAAATGCTCAATTCCTAGCTCACTCACTCGCTTGCTTGTATTCGCCCCTGTACAAGCACTTTGGTGCAAGATAATACAAACTCTCCCCCCGCTGGACGTAGGGCCTTCTTTTGTCCGAACCAGGATAAACCTTGTGTTCTTCTTGCATCACCATCCAGATTAGGGAGCACGCAGCACATATTTACTCATTGGTGCTAGGCCCTCGGGGTCGAAACACCAATAGTGCACACCAGGTAGAGGAGCTGCATGTCACTAATGATTTCCCGCTGTTTTTCCGGATGGCAGACTCAGCTTCGCCGCCTCCGCGCCCTACGGTGATCTGGTTTGGGAGCCTGGAGTTCATGTCCCTCGGCCACGGCTACGACATGACCCTACTCTCAGTTGGAGATCCGAGCGGAGGCCGCACCGATCCCCCACGTTTAGGAGGGTCCGCACACCGGTCTTGCCACCATGCCTCCGTGTCCAGGAGGAGGCATGATCGGCACTGCCGTCATCATCGACCTACGTCTAGGTTGCCACCTGCTGTGTTTCCCCCGCTCCTGGTAGGCGACGAGGGGCCCCTGGTTGGGGACCAATCTGACCCATGTCTAGGAACGGAGGACCAGCTGGCGGGTTCTATGGAAACCCTGACTTCACCTTCGCGATACGTTCGTCGAGGGAGCCCGACGAGGCTCCTCCGACGCTCTCAGCACTGTCACCTCCCAATCTACTACCGCACGGGCTGTTCGGGACTCGTCGTCAGTTCCCATTCAGTCTGGACAATGCCACCGGGACAAACTCCGCCATGATGCGCTCCAATGTGGGCACGCATGAGGACCGCCTGGAGGCTCTCTTGCATGCTACCATGGACCTAGAAACTGTCCTGTCGACCTCCGAGGACATTGGTTTCTCGTGAGCACCTGGCTCGAGGCGTACACACTCGACACAATGCGGCGTCAGCTGGAGGAGGAGCGGCGTAGGCAGTTCCCCATCTTCTACTCCAGCAGCCCTGACTCTGACTCCGACCACTATGACCCCACCCACGAGTGTTTTCACATTGAGGGCGGAGTCACGTCGAGCGATGACACCATTGACCCGACAGCCACGACAGCAGCCGTAGCCGTGGCAGGAGGGGCCACGTCGTGGCGGATCCAGAGGAGCAGCTGCCAGCTGCACCCCAAGACAAGTGCCCACGTCTGGATGACCAAGACGCTCAGCTCGCGCAGGTCTGAGAGATGTGGGCCAATCTCGATGAGGATCTAGAGCACCTGCGATAGCTCGAGCGGACCCTCGAGCAGGAGCACCGACCCCCGCCCAGCGAAAGGGCCCGAGCTAGAGCCCGAGAGGTCAACTGACAGATCATTAAAGACGGGGGACCCGAGCACCCTGTCATCAACCATTTCCCCTGAGCTAGTTAGAACATCGTCATGGTCGCCATGCTTCTTCGGAACATGCCCGTGCCGTCGAACCCTCAAGCTCAGCGGATACAGGACGAGGTCGAAGGACTCCTCAAGGTCACGGCTGCACAGCAGGCTGAGAGCTCGGCCTTGAGACATCGAGGGGTGGCCTTGGAGCAACCTGTTGAACTCCCCCGTGATGAGAGGGAGACCTCGGTTCATCAGGAGGCGGCCCCTCGAGCAAAGAAGGCGATCCCCATTCGAGACCGCATCGTCGACAATCGCAAAGCCCAAGACTTGTGTTACAACATCATCAAGAACTAACGGCGCAAGAGCGGGGACGCTGAAGATCGAGACTACTACATGCATCGAGGGGGCGCTACGATAGCGGCAAGGACCATCGAGCCCCTGAGCCATCGGGCCCTTGAGTCTTTAGCAGGGCAATTCGCAACACGCTGCTACTGAACCCCTTTTGACCCCCCATGAGTGTCGTCAAGTACAACGAGGAGACCAAGCCTGAGCTCTAGTTGGCCGATTTTCGGCTAGCCTGCCAGCTGGGTGAGGCATGCGACGACCACGCCATCATCCACCAACTTCCCCTGTTCCTCTCCGACACCACTCGAAGGTGGCTCGAGGAGCTCCCCCTGGTTAGATCCATAACTGGGCCGACTTGGTGCGGGTCTTTGAGGGAAACTTCAAGGGGACCTACCTGTGCTCCAGCAATTCCTGGGATCTTCACAACTGCAAGTAGCAGCCTGGGGAGTCCCTACGTGACTTCGCCCGATGCTTCTCCAAGCAGTGCACTGAGCTCCCACACATCCCTGACCACGACGTCATCCTGGCATTCATCTCGGGTACCACCTACAAGGAGTTGGTACAGGAGCTGGGACACAACTGCCCCAAGATCGTCAATGAGCTGATGGACGTAGCTGCCAACTACGCAGCTAGCGAGGAAGCGGTCGGAGCCTTCTTTGGCAATGAGAAGGACAAAGGGAAGGCATAGGTGACTGACACCGAGGGCACAAGCAAGGGCCCCAAGAAGGGTAATAAGAAGAAGAAGAACTAGCAGGGCAAGCATGAGGCTGTAGACGATGATCTCATTGCCACGGTCAAGCGCAAGAAGCCTCGAGGTCCCCCCCGAGGGGGCCATCTTTGACAAGATGCTAAAGGAGCCTTGCCCTTACCACAAGGGAGGGGCTAATCATAACCTCGAGGATTGCCGCATGCTCAGGAACTACTACAATAGTTTGGGCATCGAGAAGAACGACCAAAAGAAGGACAAGTGTGACGACAAGGGTGGCAACAAGGAGGATGACAAGTTCCCTGAGGTCTATGACTACTACATGATCTATGGTGGCCCCTTGACCTAGCTTACACCTCGATAGTGCAAGAGAGAGCATCGAGAGGTCTTCTTCGTCTAGGTCACGACACCCCAGCACCTCAACTGGTCCGATGCTCCCATCACATTCGACCATGATGACCATCCAGATCGCATCGTGAACCCAGGAGTCTACCCGCTCGTCATCGACCCCATCATCATCAACACCCGTCTCTCCAAGGTCCTCATGGACGGAGCCAGCAGCCTCAACATCATCTACCTCAAGACCCTTGACCTCCTTGGGGTCAAGAGGTCACAGCTACGACCCAGTGTTGGGGGTTTTCATGGAGCTGTGCCAGGGAAGAAGGCCCTGCCCGTTGGCCGCATTGACCTTCCCGTCTACTTCGGCACCCCCACGAACTTCAGAAAGGAGATCCTCACCTTCAAGTTGGTTGGGTTTCACGGCACATACCACGCCATCATCGGTTGACCTGGATATGCACAGTTCATGGCGATCCCTAACTACACGTATCTCAAGCTCAAGATGCCGGGACCCAAGGGCGTCATCACCATCGGCTCCTCCTACGAGCACGCATACGACTGTGACATCAAGTGCGTCGAGAATGGAGAGGCTGTCAAGGAGACCACCAGGCTGGCCTCGACCCTCGAGGGCTTCGCCGCTGAGGCCCCCGAGCCCAAGCGCCACGCAGGTAGCTTGAGCCCACAGAAGACATGAAGAAGATTCCCCTCGACCCGAGTGGCTCCGGCGAGAAGGCACTGATGATCAGTGCCACCCTCAACAGCAAATAGGAAGTAGTGCTCATCGACTTTCTTCGCATGAACACCGACATGTTTGCGTGGAGTCCCTCAGACATGCCAGGCATACCGAGGGAAGTCACCGAGCACACCTTGGAGATCCGGGCCGGGTCCAGATTGGTGAAGCAACGCCAGCGACGCTTCGACGAAGAGAAGCACAGGATCATCAGCGAGGAGGTGCACAAGCTTCTGGCGGCTAGTTTCATCAAGGAGGTTCATCATCCCGAGTGGTTAGCCAATCCTGTGCTAGTTAAGAAAAAGAATGGAAAAATGAGGATGTGTGTTGATTATACTAGTTTGAATAAAGCATGCCCTAAAGTTCTATTTCCTTTACCACACATTAATCAAATTGTTGACTCTACTGTGGGATGTGAAACTCTCTCTTTTCTTGATGCTTATTCTAGTTACCATCAAATCAAGATGAAGGAGTCTGACCAGCTCATGACCTCCTTTATCACACCTTTTGGCATGTACTACTATGTTACCATGCCCTTCGGCCTTCGAAACACCTGGGCAACATACCAACGATGCATGCTTCATGTTTTCGGTGAGCACATAGGGAACATAGTCGAGGGCTATGTCGACGACATCATAGTCAAGTTGAAAAAGGTCGACAACCTCATCGAGGACCTCAAGATCGCGTTCGAGTGCCTTCAAGCAAAAACATCAAACTCAAACCCGAGAAATGTGTCTTTGGCGTGCCTAGAGGCATGCTCTTAGGATACATCGTCTCTCAGCGCGGTATCGAGGCCAACCCCGAGAAGGTCACGACGATCACCAAGATGGGGCCGATTTGAGAACTGAAGGTCATAAAGAAAGTCATGGGCTGCCTCGCGGCCCTTAGTCGCTTCATCTCAGACCTGGGAGAAAAGGCCCTGCCATTGTATCGACTCCTGAAGAAATCCGAGCACTTTGCATGGACCGTCGAGGCCGAGGAGGCCCTCGATAAGCTCAAAAATATGCTGACCTCCCCCTGATTCTCGTACCGCCTCAACCTGCCACGCCATCCGAACTAGCCGAGCCACTTCTCCTCTATGTCGCCACAACCACCCAGGTGGTCAGCGCGACCATAGTGGTCGAGAGGCAGGAGGAAGGGCATGCATTGCCCATCCAATGGCCGGTTTACTTCATCAGCGAGGTGCTCTCAGAAATGAAGGGCCACTATCTGCAAATCCAAAAGCTGCTCTACGCCATCGTGCTCACGCGCCGCAAGCTCTAGCAGTATTTCCTTAGCCACCCGATACCGTGGTTTCATCTTTTCCCCTCGGGGAGATTATCCAAAACTAGGAGGCCGCGGGAAGAATTGCTAAGTGGTCGGTCAAGCTCATGGGTGAGACTATCACCTATGCGCTACACAAAGCGATCAAGTCTCAGGTGCTGGCGGACTTCTTCGCTGAGTGGACCGACACCCAGCTTTCGCCTGTGCAGATTCAAGCCGAGCTGTGGACAATGTACTTCAATAGGTCGCTCATGAAGATAGGAGCAGGCGCGGGCTTGCTCTTCATCTCACCCCTCGAAGTCCATATGCACTACATCATTCGCATCCACTTTGCCGTCTCCAACAATGTCATGGAGTATGAGGCCCTCGTCAACGGTCTATGAATCACCCTCGAGCTCGGGGTTCAGTGCCTTGACGTGCGAGGCAACTCACAACTCGTCATCGACCAAGTAATGAAGGCCTCGAGCTGCCATGACCCTAAGATGGAGGCCTACTGCAATGAGGTACGCAAGCTAGAGGATAAGTTCCACGGACTAAACTCAACCACGTCGCTCAATGTTACAATGAAGCAGCGGACGAGCTCGCCAAAATTGCATCTACTCGAGGCACCGTCCTGCCAGACATCTTCTCAAGGGACCTCCTCGAGCCCTCTGTCGATTTGGGCTCAGGGGCTGACACTGCACCATCAACACTCGAACCCCCGGCCATGACAAAGGCCCCCTTGACTGGGGTTGAGGTCATGGAGATTGAGAGGTCGCCCCCGCCGTCGAGCTCACCACCGGACAAATTCACCAAGTGGATCAAGGCCCGCCCAATCGACAAAATCCGCTCTAAGCAGGCAGTCACATTCTTCATCGACATCATCCACCGCTTTGGGGTCTCGAATGTCATCATCACTGACAATGGCACACAGTTCATTGGCAAGAAGTTCTTGAACTTTTGTGACCATAATCACATTTGCGTGAATTGGTCCGCAGTCGCTCATCCTCAAACCAACGGCCAGGTCGAACGTGCCAATGGCATGATCCTTCAGGGCCTCAAACCAAGAATCTATAATCGGTTGAAGAAGTATGGCACGAAGTGGGCTGCCGAGCTGCTTTTGGTCCTATGGAGCCTAAGGATGACACCTAGTTGAGCCACAGGATTCACCCCATTGTTCTTGGTCTATGGGTCCAAGGCCGTCCTCCCTACTGACCTCGAGTACGGGTCCCCTCGACTAAAAGCCTACAACGAGCAAACGAACATGGAGGCCCTTGCAAATGCCATCGACCAGCTCGAAGAAGCTCGAGACATGACCCTCCTCCACTCCGCGAGGTACCAGCAGAAGCTTTGACACTACCACAACAAGCATGTGCAAAAGAGGGATTTCCAAGTTGGCAATCTTGTCCTCGGTCAATGACAAAGCAACAAGGGGTGACACAAGTTGACTCCACCATGGGAAGGCCCATATACCATAGTTGAGGTGCTAAAACCTGAGACATACAAGCTAGCAAACAACAAAGGCAAAACCTTCATCAACGCTTTGAACATCGAACAGCTACGTCGCTTTTACCCTTAGGGCCTTGAGGCCTTGTACATTTTGCGTATTTTGTACATCTATCGCATCATGAATGAATAAAAAGACTCGACTTTAGTACTTTTGTTCATTCAGAAAATAATAAAGGTAGCCTCGACTCTGCTTCATCAGAGTTGAGACTCCCTCGTGGGCTAACAAGGGGGGAACCCCCCTAAGCTCCTAAAAAATCTGAATGTTTTTTCAAAACTCGACGATGCACTCTTCTTCTATGCCTCGAACACGCTTCACAACTAAGTAGAAAATACCTCAAACTCCCTAAGGGTCGAGGGCCGTCGAGCCGGGGGCTCTCCTACGCCTCTGTGCTAAGGTACCCCCACTCGCTCCCCCTCGAGGGATACGAGCCTGTGTCAAAAACTTAGTCAAAAAGTAAAATTCAGGCAAAAAAGAACAAGAGAACTCAGGCCTAAAAACATACCAACGAGCATTTTAGAAAGTGCATAATGTTTTATGACCACCAGAGCCACAATATCATAAAACTAACTTATTACATGGGCCTCTCTACCTAGAATTGGCTCATAGGCCTTGCTCATCATTGCCATCATCGCCTTCTTCACCCGCGTCCCCCGCGTCCTTAGCAGGAAGAACCTCGGGCTTGAACAGCTTCACTAGCTTCTCGCCTGGCTCCTCAGCATCCTCGATCAGGCCCCAGCACCACTCCTTGTTCTCAGCATCCATCTTGCTGAGGTTAGAAACGAAGCCATGTTTCAAGACGTCCATGTCATACGTGAAGCCAGAGTAGACAACCGCCATCGCCCGCTTCACGCCGATGTGGAGTGCCTCGTGGACGCGATCCCTTAAGGTGGCCCTGAGGTGATACAACCGGTTGATGAGCGTGGTCCCACGCACCTCCTCACTAGCCTCCTCAGTGGGTTCAATCCCCCAGGAGTTGCAGAGCCTGTTGATCGTGACGTGGAGCCGATCAGTTAACATTGTTTCAGCCATAAGGCCCTCCTGCAACGCTTTGGCGGCGGTCTGAGCGGAGAGTAGGTCCATCTTGAGGCCTAAAGGACAAAATGAAAGTTAGTCATGGCACACAAAGACAAGGAATTCAAAACTAAGCAAGAACACTCACTAGCACAGTGGGTGTTGAGGGCCTCATGGGCGTCCGACGCTTCATCACGCTGCTTCCGAGCCTTGTCCCGCTCCTTCTGGGCCTCCTTGAAGGCACGAACCACCTCTGTCTTCTCAAACCACAGGTCTTTGAGGGCTTGGCCAGCTAGAATGATGGATTGCTCCTTTTCTTGAAGAGTCTCCTTCATCGTGTCAAGCTTGGTGGCAAGGGTGTCGGCGCGGCGTTTCTCCTCCTCAGCCGAGATGGTGAGGGCGTCGTGTGCCTCAAAGACTTGAGCGACATCAGTCTTAAGCCTCTAGATGCGCTCCACAGTGTCTCACGCCTCCTCTAGGGCCTGGGTGTCATTGCTCTTGGCCTTCTCAACCTCCTCCTTGGCCTTAGCAGCCTTGTCCTTGGCCCGAGTGGTTTCCCCTTGAGCCACCTTGCCATCCTCCCTCATCTTGGCGGCCTCTTCCTTCGCCTGCCTTGCTTCTTCCTCAGCTTGAGCCACCCTATCCTGAGCAGACTGGCCGGCCTCGAGCTGACAAAGCACCTCCTCCCGGCCATTGTGGGTTGCATGGAGGAAGTGGGATTTCGAGTGGGAGCAGTTCCTCAAGTCCTGGAAACAAGAAGCAAAAAATCAGTCACCAGTTAAGGAGGAACCAAAGCCAAACACGCTTGGAGAAATATTTACCAAAAGGCCTCGACCAAGGTCTTCGGTGATGATTTTGGTGGCCAACTTTAGAGCATGCACCAGCCACGTCTGATACTCCTCCACGTCCTCCCAGCGTTTCACCTCCGCCGGTCGTCCATCCAGATCCCGGGAGCGTTGGGATCGTGAGTTTCCTAGAGCAGAAGACGCTCTTGGCTCCAATGCGGAAGAGCTGCCTCGAGCCTCACTCACACCGAGGACCTAACGCTCTCCACCACCTTGCGTGAACCATTGTAGCACTCCACCCGGTCAGCCAGGGTGGGGAACGATGACTCGGCTTCACCACCGCCTGGCTCAATGTCAGGGGCGGACCATCTCGATGGACCAGGGATCCCCCGGGTGGTGGATGCCCTGGTGAGCAGAAGGGCCTCATCCTCCTCCTCCCGCTGGCGTAGCACCAAAGGACTTATGGCTGCCGTCTCCTCCTGCTGCCGTTGTGGCAAACCCGAGGCCGCTGGCTCTTCTAATGGCATGCCCTACAGTTGCGGCGGCTAGCTCGGGCAGCCACGGTCACCTCCTATGGCGGTGGAGGGCTCGAGACCACTGCCTCCCCTAGCGCCATGTCATGCCAAGGAAGCAGGCCCAACATCACCACGTCCTCCGGCCGACTCGACGCCGTATGCTCCCCCTCCCCCAGCGCCTGCGGCACGCGCAGGACCAGCGACGCATCCCGCGCCATATCTTACTGCTGCAGCAACTCATCCAAGGTAATCACGGCCTCCCCTTGCAACTGTGGGAGGCTCAACACCACCAGCTCCTCCAATGGCTCAACCCGCCACTGCGATGACGAATCCAGAGGTGCCGCATCCTCCGGCGGCGTTTGTTGCTGTTGCTGCTGCTGTTGTTGTTGCTGCTGCTAGTGTTGTTGTTGCTACCGCCGCTGCTGTTGCTGTTGCTCGGGTTGGCCCCTGGATGACCCCTCTTCTCCCGACCGTTCCTGTGGCTCCTCCTCCTCTTTCCTCTGCAGGCCCTCCTACTCCTGCTTCCGCCGCACCTCCACCTCATGCAGCCCGTTCGGCCATGGCTTCCACTCCTCGGCGGGTGGGGATGGAGTAGCGGCCTCCTTGTCCTTGAGGATGATGGGGGTAATCTTCAACCCCAATTCACACCTGTCGGAGGCTTCCCCTCGAGCGAGGTGGCAGAGGTTCTGGCTTGACCTGGGGTAGAGGCCACAAGTGTCGGGATCGGGACAACACTCCCACCTTCCGATACCTAGTCAGATGCGGGGGCCACGGACGCCGGCACCAGGACAGTGCTTCCCCTCTCCTGCAACTGCTCTAGCTCAGAACCACATCCCACCGTGGCCCCCGAACCACTCGAGCCTACAACAAGAGCGGAGCCCATCAGCTTGCCTCGAGCCATAGCTGCATGGGCTTGAGATAGCCAAGCCACCTCCCATGGTGGCAGCAGTCTCAAGGTTGCACTGTTGTAGTGGCTGCCGTTCTCGTGGCTACATCCACCCTAAGCCGCTTGGCCAGTGAAGGGTTTGCCTCCTCCACCCACCGCTTTAGCCTAGAGAATGAGGAGGTGAGCAAAGATGCTTAATGGTTCGGCAGGTCAAAGAAACAAGAAAGGAAACTTTGAAAAGCATGGCTCACCCAAAGGGGACGAAGATCTTCCCCGGGCCCCTCGAGCCACTAGAGCAACTTGAGGCCGCACTCAGAGCTACACCTCCCCCGGAGCCAAGGCCGGCTGATGCTTTCGATGGTGTCGCCGTGCCCTCCCACTCCGACGAGGCAGCATGAGCGTCGGGACGAGGACCGGGTTTCTCGAGACGTAGCAGGCAGGGTCCCATCGCTCGAGCGTCGGGATGAGGACCCAGCACGGGATGATGAACCGCCTTGACTCCTGTCTTGCGGCCGCTCCAGAACGTCCTCCTGGATAGAGGGCACATTAGCTCGGGGGAGACTGGGGAGATGGGGCTCAAGATGCACTGCCATCCCCTCGACATCATCATCATCATCTTCCTCCTCATCCTCCTCGGAGGGAGACTCCTCCTCAGGCAGCCCATCGCGCCTTTGCTTCACGTGGTGCTTCCTGCACTCGGTATGAATGAGGCTTTTGTCTTTCTTCCTCTTCTTCTCCTTGTCCTGCCCCTTCTTCTATTGATGAGCAGTAAAGCACCTCACCTATCGGTCGGGGTCGTCCTCCTTCACCGGGGGCCTCGACACCCTGTAGTCGATTTTCTCCTGCGTGAAAGCATCCAGGCGTAAGAGTAAAGGGAAGGAAGAGAGGCAAAGTAAAACTTGAAAGGCACGGCTCGAAGCACTCACCAGGTCAAGATGGCCTTCTTCTGGCAGCATGGGGATGCAGTTGATGTGCTCCGGCCTGAAGGCACTGGTGACCGCCCTCTTTACTCATGAAACAATCTCCTCGGGGGGGCAACGCCTTAGCCAACATGCAGCAACCCTTGAGCTGCTCGAGCGTCGCCTCAGGCCCCTTCTGGTCCAGCCGTAATGGACGCGCCATCAAAGGTAGCACCCTCCGATGGTGAAAGGCCGAGACGACGATCGCTGCCGTTAAACCCGCGTCATGAAGTCTCCTCAGCGCGGTGAGGAGAGGCCTCAATCAAGGCTATAAATCCAATGCCATGCCATGCGGCTAGTTGGACGGACACTCCGTGATGAGGCGCCCAGTGTACAGCGGGAAGTGCCCATCATCGTTGCGGAGGTAGAACCACTGTGCATCCCACTGGGCGTGGTTGGACATCAGCCCGGTGGGGATGTACTCACATGGCTCCAACCCCTGGCCTATCTTCAGTACTAGGTTACAGGAACCAGCGCAGATGATTCTCCTCATGCCCTGTTCCACCGAGGCAGTGAAGAACTCCCCCTTGTAGAGGTGAGGCCACAGCTCCCAGTACAGCTCCACCCCCAGGTATCCTTCGCAGACGGCCGCAAAGGTAGTGGCATTGGAGATGGCGTTGGGGGAGAAGTGCTGAATCTTGACCCCATAATGGTGGAGCAGCGCCCGCACGAATCGGCTCGGGGGTGATCCAAGCCTGTGCTGATGAAACTTGATGAAGCTCACAATGTAGCCGTCCGACGGGTTTGGCTCCCGATCCCTCCACGGCGGTGCTATCCACTCCGATCGATCCGGCGTGGTGATAGGTCAAAGAGGCACCTCTCCCACTAGCTCCAACAGTCTCTGCTCTGTCACAGTTGACGGGTGCCAGGCCTCTGGAGGAAGAAAAGTGGGTGCCATGACTGTGGTGGCGGTGGCGCGGATTTGCTCGACGGATGGGCGACCGGGAAGATTCCCAATCACGATCACGCTCACTAACCCCTCTTCTCTAGCGCTGGTGGGCAGGGATTTGAAAGCTCCAGTAGTGGCGGCAAAAGCGAGATGGCAAGAATGGAAGCGGACGACACCCCACCTCCCACAAGTTTATACTCAGGGGAAGAGCAACGGGCGGATCCGACGGTAGGAAAAGGTAAACCCCACATTTACTGCGCCCACCTAACCGCCCCCTTGATTCTTGCTGTAGGACATGCGCCGTTCACCGGGCCCCTAGCCGTTACCTGGGTCCACCATGACCGCGTCGCTTTGGCCCATGCCTCAACAGGCATGCCCAATGGGTGGGAGGGCTACATTATCCGCCGACCGAGTCTTCCACGAGAAGGAAAACGGGTCTCGACCCTACAACAAGCCTCGAGGGAGCGAAGGCTAACCCTCGATCAGGGTTTGACAGCTGCTCTCGAGCACCTGAGTCAGGGACACCCCAGGGGAGTCACACGAAGCTCAGCTCGAGGACGAACCCTCGAGATTCCCTCGGGTGTATCCAAGGCAAAACGAGAGGATTACCATGGAATCACCACGGAGGGAGGCATCGAGCAGCCGAGGCCTATCGAATGGAACCGATATCCATATATCTACTCGTTTGCATCAATGAGAACGCCTCTGGGCTACTAGTCGACCCCATCAAATGGGACACGAGCTCTCACTTGGATCCCCCATTATCAGCTCATAGAGAACACTGAGACTCGCCCAATCGAGGGTAGTATGGCACTTCTCACCTCACATCCGATCGAAAGGACTCATGAGATGGATGCCTAGGGCTAGCAATGCCCTAGCCACACGAGGCTCGGGGGCTCGACTACGCCTAGCACCCCTCGACGAAAGAGGGTCGAACGCACCTGGGGGCTCAATGAACTCGAGCCATCCTTCGACTAGGCGCTACAACTCCAGTTCATGTTATCCTAACCTTTCAGGAATGCACACTATGCCTAACTGGACAAGCACCTCTCAACAAAAAAAAGCCCTCGAAGGAGTCTCCTTGCTCCTCCGACGCCTTGGGGGCTACCCCCACGGGAGACGCTTGCGCGCCCCCACGGAAAGTCATGAACCACGCCTCACTCTCGACTTATAACCACCAGCTCGAGTGCCAGCACTCGAGCTGGGGCTCGGGGGCTACTGTCGGGTACCTAGGAAAGGGGTACCCTTAACCCTCGATCAAATGGATTAACCTTGGACATTACCAAACCAAAAACCATCGCAACGATTATCCTTCACCTAGCACAAGAAGCCCAATAGCCAAGTCATACTGGGCCAACCCACCAACAGGCCTCGAAGGTCCAAGCAGCTACCTACCCGATGCACCCAGCTCGAGGCAGAGCATATCACTCGACGGTGCAACTCGGGCTACCCCTCGGTGACAGAGATTTACCCGAGCGAATGGATGCCCCTCGAGTACAGCACACCCCTCGATTACCTACTCCTGGTATGGTTTTCAGGGCATTTAGTGCATTCTACCTGCCCCTGCCTAACTTCGTGGCTATAGTCGCGGTAACAGTCGCATGTACGAACGTCAGATCCAGCTTTTACCGCCCATATCCTGGCGAATCGTACTGCACTGTAACGCCATGTCACGCACTATGCCCAGTATTAGGCAACCCTTGAGGCATATTTACCAGTATCCGTACCACATTTCCCGGGGCTCGGTCTTATCCATTCGGGCCTCGACCCCCCTCGACCACCTCTCGAGCTGGACTTCGTCGTCGCCGGTCAACACACCAATAACTCCTGACATGACGGCTACAGGGATCCGTACGACCGAGCATGGGCGCTGGTCTTTCACTAGCCATCGGCTGTGTCATCCCATGCACGAGATGGACGGCCATCATCTCCGAGCATGTCACTTCAGAGCACGCCACGCCCGTCTCACGTCTCTACAGCGGCACCAACACAATTGGCACCTCCTCCCCGATGTCAGTAGCAACGTCCTCCCTAGATTCATGTACCCCTGAGCCCCACCTTCGCCTATAAAAGGAGGCGCCAGGCACTAGTTCAGAGAGGTCAGTAGAGAGCTAGCAGCGCCTGAAATGCTCAAGTCCTAGCTCACTCACTTTCTTGCTTGTATTCGCCCCTGTACAAGCACTTCGGTGCAAGATAATACAAACTCTCCCCTCCCGTTGGACGTAGGGCCTTCTTTTGCCCGAACCAGAATAAACCTTGTGTTCTTCTTGCATCATCATCTGGATTAGGGAGAACGCAACACATATTTACTCATTGGTGCTAGGCCCTCCGGGTCGAAACACGGACAATGGGCGAGTTGACATTCTTTCTCGGGTTGCAAATCAAGCAAACTCGGGAAGGGACGTTTGTGCACCAAGGCAAGTACACCAAGGATCTCCTGAAGAAATTCGACATGGGAGAGGTCAAGCCTATTTTGACACCCATGGCGACTACCATTGCCTTGGATGAAGACGTTGAGGGAGAAGCCGTGGACCAGAAGGAGTACCGCAACATGATCAGGTCATTGCTGTACCTGACGGTGACAAGGCCAGACATTCAGTTCGCAGTCTGCCTTTGCGTGCGTTTTCGGTCTTCACCACGCACCTCTCATCGCCAAGCTATCAAGAGAATCATGAGGTACCTTTGATTCACTCCTGAGTTTGGTCTATGGTACTCGACCACTTCCACTCTCTCTCTCGGGTTATTCAGATGCTGATTATGCTAGCTGTCGTCTTGAGCGAAAATCAACTTTGGGCTCTTGTCAGTTTTTGGGTTCCTCTCTTGTCTCTTGGTCTTCTCGCAAGCAGTCTTCTATAACCCAATCCACAAGTGAGGCTGAGTATGTTGCTGCTGCCACTTGCTATTCACAACTGCTCTGGATAGTTGCTACTTTGAGGGACTTTGGCCTAGAGTTTTCTCGAGTGCCTCTTTTTTGTGACAACACCAGTGCCATAAGTGTAGCCAAAAACATAGTGCTCCATGCCAAAACCAAGCACATAGAGGTGAGGTATCACTTTCTGAGAGACAACTATGAGAAGGGAACCATAGACTTGATACACATCCACACCGAGAACCAGCTAGCAGATGCCTTTACCAAACCCCTCGATGAAACCCAGTTTGCACGCTTGAGAGGGGAGTTGGGAGTGTGCTACCCTTTTTAGTTGAGGGTGCTTTGTATCTTGTACACTAGTTTCTGTTTCTCTTTTCTTTCATTTTTGTTTTGTATCATATTGCATTGCATCTCATCATATATCATATATCATGTGCTTAGCTTCACTTGTATAGCTTGTTGATTAAGATTATACTCTTGTTGATATGATCTATGGATACATGATGGCTATATAGCAGCTTAGGCTCTTTTTGATCACCTTGATACATGTTATGAGCTAAGCCTGTTTTAGAAATAGGAATATGCTTAAATTCTTGATGAAACCTAAAAACTTGTTCACCTTTGATATGGCAACTAGCATGTGTAGGATATGTTGAGATCCATGCACTTTCATTTGTATGCTTTAGTTGCTATATCTCATGTTTTTTGAATCATATACTTAGCTCAGATCTTTTGATATCTTTGTGCTAAAACTTGATGTCTAAGCTAATTAATGATGAAAATGCTTTGGTGTTGGATCTTTACTGTCCCGTGGCAATATCACGAGACTGCTTCTCATTCTCCTAAGTGAGATGAACTTGGGCATTGTAGTGCTAGTCCACAACCACTCGTGACGAGACGGCTTCCCACTTGCAGATAGGGATGCACTCGGTTTGGTTGAAAAACATGATAAAAATAACATAATTTTTGGTGGACAGTTTGATCCTCTCACATACACATGTCTAAAAATAACCTTGTAAAACCGCTGTAAACTCTGATCAATGTTGAAGCTATAAGTGTTAAGTGCTTCCTTGAGACATGATGTATGATTGTTATATGGGGTAGTTCACTTTTGTATACATGTGCTAGCACTAGTTTGATCTCCTACTTATGTGCTATGTGCTATCCTCTTTGGTAAACACCTTTTATGAGATATGCTTAAAATTAGTCAAAATGCTTATGATTCGTATTTCATTTCATTTGATCAATTTGAGCATTGGCCTTGTCTTGCACCTGTTGTAATACATATGCCGTACCAACTTGAGCATAGTTTTAATCCACTTGTCATACTCCTGAAGCTTTGTATACTTGCATTGTACATCTTATGCATTTCATAGTATGATTTAAGGGGGAGTTGCTATCTTGTCCACTTGATAAGTGCTTTTATCAACAAGGGAAGAATGATTTCACAAATTCAGAGTGTGCATTCATTTGCATTTGTGAGGTTGATGCACTTGTTAAGGGGGAGTTACACATTTGCTTTGCTAGACGTGTCTTGAGGGTCTAGCCGCTTTCAGGTGTTTTTGAGCTTATTTTTCTTGGTTGTGTCAAGCCTTGCCCATGTCTTTATGGACCAAGTTGTTGGCTTTGCTTTGCTCATTGCAAGTGACCCGTTTCAAGCTTTTCTTTGGCTTTGGTCATTTGAGTGGGTTTTCTCTGGCTTTGTGTTGGTATGTTGACAATCGCTCATCACACAACAAGGATGCTCCACAATGGTTATGTAAAAACCATGTGTTCACAATCTCCCCCTTGATGAGTGCATTGTCAACACCAACACTTTAGCGTGTGGTTGGTTCGGTGGTTCTTCTGATCCCCTGGCACAGGGTTATATGTCGAAACGGTGTCTCTTGGCTCGTGATGTGCATGTGTAGAGTCCGGATGTGGTGGCAGCGGTCGGAAGAAGGTCAAGTAGGGCGTGCCGTGCTGACGGACCGGGTGCGGTGAAGGGCGGACGCTAGGCTTGGACTGACGGACCAGATGGCTGGGTGGCCAGCCGCAGTGGCTGACACTTGGGACATCGACAAGCGCAAGTGTACACGGCGGGGGATGCGTACGCGGTACGATACTCGTGGGCGGTTTGGTGGTTTGGCCTCAAAACCATCAGCGATGGTTTGGTGGTTTGCCGTCAAAACCATCGGCGACGGGTTTCGCGGGTTTGGGCCTTAAAACCTAGGCGTAGGTCCCGATGCGGATGAACGACACGTTGCGGAATCGGTGAGGTTGCTCTGCTTCGGAGTAAGGCTACCGGTGAGGAGGCGCGGTGGCCGTCATATCAGAAAAACTCGAGTTGGAGCATTGTGCCCTTGGCTAGGTGGTTTGCTCTAAAAACTATTTAGGAGCAAAATAGGGATGTGTAATAGCCCAATTAAATAGATGGGGGAGTCCCCAACTCTCTCCACCTCTTTTATTTTCGTTTTTACCCTTTAGCTAGTTTTTCCCCTTCCTGCTGTGTTTAGGAGAGAGGTCAAGAACAAAAAAATTCGAGCATGTTTTTTAGATATTTTTGAGTACGAAGAGGAGGCCCTGATCCCTACTCCTGCCTTCTTGGCTTCGTCAGTTTGCGCCTGATTTTCGTTTTCAGACAGTACCGTGTTCTTGTCTCCGTCATTTCTTTTTTGTTCATGGTCGAGTTTTCTTGATTCACTAAGCTGCAGTTGAAATATACTGTTTATATCACATGAGTAGCTTTCTATTTGTGAATCACTCTGTCAAGTTTGAGAGCACGAGGTTTTGATTCCCGAGAGTTCTGTGATTTTGTGATTCTGTGGATCTGGGAGTTCGTCGTTCTCTCTATTCGTTGAGTTTGCCTCTTGTTCTGATGGTCTTGCTGTTCGTCAGATTGTCAGGAGGGGCAAGCACTTTGGATTAGGTGCTAGCGGCGCAGGTTCTCTGTACCTTGCGAGCTCGATTTGAGCGGCACAAATTTCGGGCCAGGTGCCCGTCGCTGCCTGTCTTCGTTTTTCTCAGTTGTCATTAGCTGTTTGCCTTTTTGCTCCTTCGTCAGTTGACCAGCAGCCGCAGTGCTATCACCGCTGTGGATCTAGTTGCCAGCGGGCTCTACACTCTACAGGGCAGCGCTTGGTACAGGTCCAGTTCAGGCACTTGTTCTCAAGCTTTGTTTTTAAGTTTTCTGCGTTCGTCGCTCGGCTCCCAAGGTCATCCAGATTGGTTCGCAGGCAGCACCTTTCCTCGTGCTTGGATTATATTTTTTGCAGGGTGCAGCTCCTCCGACGGTTTGTGTCTGGTGCCTTCGTGCCCATTTCGTTTGATTGCTGCAGGTTGTGCTCAACGTGAAGACAAGGAGGCAGTACGTATGGTTTTTGGCCAGAAAGCTTGTGCGTGTGTTGATTTATTTGCTCCCGTGGAAAGCTAGCTTCTTGCCTCTGTTTTTCCTCTAGGAAATTGCTGCCGTATTTATTTTTGTTCATTTACAGCACCATCAGTCAGGGCATGTCAAGCAGTGGCTAGGCCCAAGTGGCCCATCCAATTTGATCCTGTGTTGGTGAAGTAGATGAACGATTTTTCTGTTGATTTTCTAGAGATTTTTCACTAGCTCTGATTTCTTGTTCTGTATACAGTTTTGTTGTTCTGACTTCGATTCACTTTCCGTCTGTTCCGTTGAGTTTCTCTCACCCTAAAGAATTTATCTAAATACTGCCGTCACCGGTTGGCGTAAGTACTTTAGATTTGAGGATTTTACGTATTTGGCGGTTAACTCTGGACAGTGGCCTAAATATTTCGAAAGAGATTTAAGGCTCCCATTTACCCCCTCTCTGGTCGCCGATTCCGGTCCTTTAGAAACTAAGAGCATCTCTAAAAGTTTTGCATTCTTATTTTTTTGCCATAATTCTAGAAATCACCTATCCAACAGTTTTGCAAATTGGATTGGCATTTGGGCAACTTAGCAATTCCAGGGTGAAGACTCGCATATATGCGCGGTGCCGGTGCGCTTGGCAATCGCGATTTCGTGGTACTTCCGCGGAACTCCTGCGCGACACGGATTCCTCTCGCGCCACATCTTCCTCTCGCGCCACACAGACTCTCTCCTCGTGCCATATACATCCTACGCCGCCGTTTCTTTGCCGCGACACCCCCGAACGAGTTGAGGGGATCGCGTCGGTCCTGGCCACGAAACTCCAGAAGGGCTTGAGGGGATCGCGACGTTGGTCCTAGCCACGAAGCTTGTTGATCCTGTGCTGTTCCATCTTCATCGAAGCAGCTAGGGTTGAGGTACTCCCTAGATCCACTTTTTTGTATACGGTTTCCATCCTTGCCAGCTAGGGTTCTATGGGAAGGGCATTGGCGGCTGTGTACCACGGATTGAAGGAGGGCTAGTATGTACAGAACATCTTAATAGCATCATCACGGATGTGTATATGTACAAATGTGTACTTAATGTTCTTTGATCCTTTCTTTTTTGCAATCGGTTTGAATATAATATCTTTGATATGTTCTTTTGTATTAGAAACACAATTACATTTGTTGTTCTTCTGCTTCTGTAGATTCGTTTGAATGGAAAATATTGGGTTCTATATGGGCATACTCACATCAAATGATCCTCATGATCCTGGCTTGGACGACTTAACCTTTCTATTGACGCAAGGCACTCAGTTCACTGGTAATGATGTTTCTGTTGAATTTCAAGATGATGCTATGGAAGTGCAAGCAGCTGAAGTTATTGCTGGTGGCCATCGTAGTCTGAAGAATCGTCATCCAATTGTCTTCGGAGACGTGATCTGGAGGCCCTCATCTTCCATAGCTGAGAACAATTTACGCAGTTGAGAACATCCACCAAAAGCAAACAGGGTCTGGCGCTAGCTATTCATCGACGAGGCACAAACCCTGGAGATCTGAAGTGCACGCCGACTTGGTGGAGTCTCCGGCGACCTGGAATCCATCGATGGACAGGGACAAGGGTCTGGGCGACGGCGACAAACTGGTGGCCGTCATGCTTCCTGGCGATCGCTCCTGGCGATGGCTTCGTGGCCGACAACAATCTGATCGTGACGATGGCTTCCTGGCCGGCAGCAACTTGGTCGGGACGGCTTCCGGTGCTTCAGTCACCTAGCGACGGTAGGCATCGTGGATACGACTGGGCGATGGCGCGAAGAAAGTCATGGGAGAAGGAATCGCGCACGACTAGAACCACGCGAAAGGTAAAAGCATGTGACGGGTCCACAATTGTCGTTTTTGCCAAGTGGAAAATGGGGAACTATTGGAGATTGACTATTTTTATCTATGCCATTTTCATTTGGTAGTTGGCAAACTCCATGTTTTGCAAAACAAAAAATACAAAACTATTGGAGATGCTCTAAGAATTAATTAGGTCATTTTTTCAGGGTATGGCTTGCAAGGACATGAAATATCTATTTTTGAATTCGGTAACCGTAGTTACAGAGCGTTCAGACGAAACGTATGGATCTCATATGCACGGACGACTTCACTCCACACGCGGTATGGTTAGTTAAGCGCCTAATTATAGCGGGGTTCCTACCTGAAGCGCATGCGTCCACTCGCGCCATGATCCTTCTTAATTTTTTTTCACACGTTTGTTAGTGATGGTTTCCACACGCTGGTGCAAGTGGAAGGAAAATAAATCACAAGAAATTTCTGTTTCAACATATATTTTTGATTGTTTCAATATATGTTTCTGAGTTTTCACAACAAGTATTTCTGGTTTGTTTGAACATATGTTTCTAGGTTGTTGAAATAGAGATTTTTAGGGTTTTTTCAATAGATGTTTGTGGGTTGTTGCGATAGGTATTTTTGGTTGTTTCAACAGGTGTTCAATTGATGATTTTTGGGTTGTTGCAATAGATATTTTTGGGTTATTTCAATATATAATTTTGGTTTGTTTCAATATATGTTTCTGGATTGTTTCAACATATACTTCCATTGAATATTTGCGATGTTGCACTTGAATTATTTCATAATCTCTTTTGCAAGAGTATGTTATAAATATTTTCACCTTTAGATGTATATTTCTAGAAGCGCACATACATAGCGGTGGGCATACTGGTGCAGCAGTTGCATTCGCCATGCTATGAAAGGGGCCAGGCCAATTAAAATGCAGGGCAGCAGTTAGTTTAGATGTATGTGGGGAGGCGACTAATTAACATATAGGGAAGGCGGAGTTGGTTGATCATCATGCGGCGTAGACGGGCAGGTGGGACGTGCGAGGCAGGCGGTGGGTGTCACACTCCATTTAAAAGGATAAAATAGAATATATAAAAGCCTTATATATGCCCTAGAATCAGTCGCACATATAAGTTGACAAATTATAAATAGTATCATCACCCTGTTTATTACATAACGAACCAATATTTATCACAAAGTCTTGCACATAAATAGATAAATAGCTAATATAATCTTTATTGCGGAAGCTACACACAGGGACACGCGAACTGGTGAACACCAAGCCTTGTACTCATCACGATAGCTCTCATTTCAACCTTCATCTGTTACCCATCTGGGATTTTCCAAAATTGAAAGTAAAGCAAGCGTAAGTACATAACGGTACTCAACAAGTATAACTAAGGGTCCATGAGGCACAATAAAGCTGACATGGTTAACTGCATTTAGCTTTTAGAGGTAGCATAATTGGCAATTAGCAACAACAAGGTAGTAAAGTTTCCATAACCACATGATCATAAGGTAGCTGAATAAATGAATCGCACATAAACCATTAAATGAACATAACAAGTCCCCTCAGTTTTTTCGGACCCCCCGTAACCGTGGGCATGGACAATATATTGATTTAAACTCTGCGTAGAGGTGTACACTTTCACTGTGAGTCATGTTATAATCGAGTGGGTTTATAACTCCCAAACCACCACAAAACATATAAAGCCATCTAAGAGTTTGTCAAACAAGTTAGGGCCGCTAGGTTTCTGCGCCTACAAATGTAGTATCCCCCTTCTAGATGTGGCACAACTGCAGCCTATGCACATATAGACAGGGGTCCAACTACACCCAACCCGGACACACCCCTCTTGCGCCAAGTGGTAACCACTAACAAGTTAGAAAAGATCCCCTAAACGACTAGAGCCAGAGCCATATAGCACTCGCAGCTGTATGAAAAGTCATAGCTTTTGCCAAAGGATTACATTCATTCTTATGGTTATCACATATTCACTATTCCAGCTTAAATGATCATGGTTAAAGTTTTGCCCTAGCAACATACTACCCAATGCATATAACCCAAGGTTAACAAGGTAAAGGTAATCAATAGCTAGGAATTCCTTAAGTAGGCATCAAAAGACACATGCAAATGAATTATTTGTGGATCATGAATAGGACAAGGAAAGTCCTTAGCTATACTTGCCTTGGTTCTCAAACTCCTACTGGTTCTGCTGATCTTCAATATAGCCTTGCTCAATAAAACCCTCACCGTCTGAACTCGATATAAACAATCGTCACCAAGAAAACCATACGCATACATACAAGACAAACAAAGAGCTATTATTAGAACAGTACACCAAACTGAGCAAATCAGAATAAAAAGTTTATAAAACTATTCTACTCGCTGCTACGATCACACAGACGTCAAATGATGAATCTAACAGAATTTGAACGGACTTAAACAGAATTAAAATGAGCATTTTACAAGCATTTGAATGAAGTGGCAAAACTATAAATAACCGGAAGTTTTATCGAAATAAAATAAATCCAAAATTCCTGATAATTTAACTCGGCCAAGGACCGATCTGTAATTAACAAAAAGTGTGGGGTCTCTTAATGAAAACTACCGGCGAAGGGGTACGTGGCCGCCTGATCCAAAATGGACGACCGAGATTAGAAACGGGCCAGCGGCGGCACAACTAGCCGGAGAAACAGGCCAGCGCGGCGGCGGCCATTGCCGGCGGCGAGGCTCGCTGGCGTTCATGAACCCGATGATTCCGACCACCATTTCAAGCGGGTCCGGTACCATTCGAAAGAGGATGATGAACCGTACTCACCTATGAAGAAGATGAAGGCTGGGTCGTGACGAGGACGACGCGCAATTGAGGATGGCGGACGGTCTCGACCTGCAAACAGTGGTTGCTCGTGATGAGCGAAATTGATCAAAAGGAAGGGCACCAACGTGTTCAGGAGGTCAAGGCGAAGCTCTTGTGCTAGCTTACAACGACGAAGAACCGAAGGCCGCGACGAATTTGGAGCTCCTGCGAAACCCTCGATGATGGCTAGGGTTCGGCGGCTGCTCTGCTTGCTCGAGCGTGGTGGCTAGCGATAGGGATTGTAAAGGAATTGCAAACGCAGACGCAATGCTTATATAGCCCGAGGCAAGGGAGCGAGCGACCGGGCGTGGACCAAGGTGACCCGGGTCAGGCTCTGCTTGTCTGGTTCGTGCTCGAGTCGGAGGAAGGAGGAAGGAGGTACAGGCCCCACGCGTCAGCTGAAACAAGGAAGAGAAACAGCTGCTGGCGCTGGGCTTTGGCCATTTCGGCCCAAGAACGGAAACGGCCTCACGGCCAAAAGCAAGGAGGAGGGGAAACGATGGCTTGCAGGCCAAATTCGCCATGCGGCCAGAAAAAGAAGAAGGAAAGGAAAGTCCTTTCTTTTATTTTCAAACTTTTCACAAATCATTTTAAAACAGAAATTGAACTCCTTTTCAGATTCAGTCAAACTAAATCAACACAACAGAAACTATGCACCAACATGAATGCACAAGCATGTTCCTAACCATGATATATTTTTATTTTCCTAAAACATTATTTTACCTATATTAAATGCTTATAAAAATAACATTATTAAATTATTTTGACTATTTTAAAAAGCAAAATTTAGGGTGTTACGGTGGGCATCCGGATGGGGACTAGCGTCCAGACGTACGTGCACTAGCGTGACCATTTTGCATTTGGGGTGGGTTTTAATATGAACTACAGAAGAATTGAAGAAACATGATTGTTCTTCAAGAATGAGAGAACTGAGATACGTAGCTAAAAGATCTACAAGAATTTCTGAATAGATCAAGTGGACAACGAGAACGGCGCGCCGAGCCTGCCGTCGCGCCCGCTGCTCGGCAAGCCACTATAACGCTCGCTGGTTTCCAATGATCATCTGCTTCAGCGTGGTTATACATTAATATTTTCTTGAGAAAATTAATAGGTTGTTGCAATCCATTGGAACCATGGAGGAACCTTAGAACTTAGCAGTGGTATCATTCTAGGAGTTTTTCTAGAGGAAATTTGTTCTTCCTTTCTATTAACCTGTAGAAATCTTGAATTTGTTTATATTTCATATGTTTTTCTATAAAAAAATTCATCACATATAACGGACAATATATATACTGGACCATATTAGGAATCCTTGCTCACAAAAGAGTATTTCTGCACTAGACCATACTCTATTATCCATTAGAGGGCATCAAAGGTTTTGTACACTGTAGTTTGTGTAATGAATTCTTTGGTGAAAATTAGAAGTTTTAGTTTCCATTCATTCATGCATTCATCATTCAAACAAGTGGTTACAATGATCAAGTCATATTGCTTTTTAGTTAGATTTAATGCCAAAACCTAAACTACTTCTGAAAAGCACATTGGCAATGTTGTTGGTATCAAACTGGTTTCAATATGTATCTCAAATCTAGTTCTGCAATATGTTTGTTGTTGTCCCATCTGTAGGGGAGAAATATTGTGTTAGTGGAAGTTTTAGGCCGCTGCTGCACCGTTGCTCAATACAAGTAGAGCATGATTATATATGATAAAGTTGTAATACCTGGTTTTTAGAACAAAACCAGATACACACTATATATGAGTCTCTAAAGACAAATTTCACAAATAGCTATAATTAAGGGCAGTATCAGTAAACAATGCTTAATAAATAACGTATGTATTAAAAGAGAAATATACCCTTAGATAACTATCAGCGGAATGACACTCTGATCTTCAGGTGTAGACTCCACTCCACTGGATCCAAACTGACTGGTTGACAACAAGCCTAACACTCCTCCTGAGATGTGGAGGGAATAGCAAGAGTGAGTCTATATCAAACTCCACAAGTATAGCAATAAGGTAGTATAACTATAATCTCATGATCACTGTAACATAAATAATATATGAAGCATAAAACAGTAAACCATGAACATGTTAGCAATCAAAAGTCATCATCTTAATGTAAAGATTCCAAGGGTGCCCGTGTCCTTGAGCAAGGCTAGTATACTAGTTTAATAAACTCTGCGCAGAGGTGTACACTTTCACTGTGAGCTGTGATTTACCCTTTTGCCCGAAGTGATCAGCCTCTTAGCCCACTACCAAGTAAGAACAGCAGGGTTCACCATAAAGCCTTTCAAAGGTTCTTCTAACAAGTTAGGGCCGCTAGGTTTAATCAGTCAGTCTGTGTGATACAACCAGTCCTATGGATCCACAGTCTGCTTATCCCCATTTGCGCCACAATGGTAACCTCTAACAAGCTAGAAAATATCCTCATACTAAGCTAAAACCAGAGCCATGTAGCCCTTATAGCTGTACTGTAAATCCCGGAGGTTCTCTTACAAATAAATCATCAAGTTACTAAAAAGTTATTTTTATCGTTTATTATTTAAACATTAATTAAGTCATAAGGTCATGGCCATAAAAATAAAACCCAAACTATACTTGCCTTGAACATAGATCCTTTTTGAAGTCCAAACCTTCAAAGATCTGCTTCTGGGTCAATACGTATATTTCATCGACTGGACAGGATTATAAAGCACCACACAAGCATCTGAACATACATGTATAGCAAACATAATAGATTAGAACAATACACCAATCAATGAAACAACGAGTAAAAAGGTTTTAAAGATACTGTACACGTTGCGACAAACACACAGGCACGAAAACACACTACTAGAAGATACGGTGGAAAAGAAATAACTTTTATCAAAGTTTTTGATTTGAAAAGAAAACTATATTTTTTTTACTAGCCAGCTTGCTAGCACGAACATGACAGTAGTGAGATACATCAGCAAAGTATATATAAATAGCTGGATTTGTAAATATGCATGCACGAATAGAGGTGGCACTAGTCTGCTAATTATATACAATGAACTGATAGAAATCTTGCATTGATCTAGAAGTGGCTGAATATGATTTTTGAATAAAGGAATAGCTGATGCATGGTTAAGTATAGATGTAGATGAGGCACGTAGACACACACAAACATATATATATATATAAGCTTGTTCATATAGGGCGATGCCTCTATACTAAGGATCCTAAAGGAGAAAACTCTGTGTTGAGTTGTTCTTATGTTAGCCCATATAGCGGCGTTTTAGAGAACACTGTGTCCGCAGAGAAGTGTTCCCTTCAGGTGAAACTACCTGGGGAGACGATAGGGCCTGAGTCCTGTGTGTTCATGGCTGGGGATAGCGAGGGAGGAGAACAGGTTAGCCTGGTTTTGTAGCAAATTTGGTGATGCATACAGTGAGTACCGAGTAGGACAGACACAAGCATAGTCACACGACCGGCTGAAAGTTTGGTCTCGCCAGCCTTGCAAAGATCCTGAGAATATTAATTCCACATACATCGAACACTCTACATAATCACTCACATTAATATTCACGCACGCATCCTGTCGCCATCACTATATAGTAACGCTGAGTATTTATATTGTCTTGTATAGTATCTCAGCACACACATATCAATCACGCATGCACACTAAACCCACAAGTGCTTTGCATAGTAACTGAAATAGCGCTTAAATAGTGAAAAATAATGAGTGACTGAGACTCTCACATCCATTAGTCGCACAAACACATATTTTGCAACCATCGTGCACGAGAAGTACCCTACATAGTGCTGTGAATAGTTACAAATTTTTGAAGTACCTGAGCCACTCAGTTGAAGTGCTTGTGCACTATTCATATTCCGAATTTGAATAGTGCTGAGTATTTTGAATAGTACCACAAATTTAAATAGTAACCGCTGAATTTGAGTAGTGACATGAATAGTAAATTATGATTTTTAAATTTGAATTTTGAATTCGAGTTTTTACCCTTGGATCCCGGATGTTTCGGTAGCCATGGTATATATGACACATGCAAAAGCACCATGCACTAAGCAGTGAAGGCATGAGGTGTAATTAGCGGAGAGGAAGGGAAACATAGAGATGCTCACCATGAACAGCTAACAAAGGCAGCGATAAAGGCCGGACGTGTAGAAGGCAGCAGTGGAAATTCCATGTGCACGGTCGTGCTTCTCCATCAATGATCCGCAGAGGCCGGCGGCTCTAGGCCATGGACTTGGCGACTTACAGATGGCAGCGGACAAACTTCGACAGAATGGGTAACAGCCAGGTCTCTCCCATCACAGCAACGACAGCTTCAGAGAAGACGAGGAGTTGACGAGCAGTCAGGGCAACAGGGAGCTGCGCACAGAAATCATGGAATTGCTCAGCCAACATATACAACCTTAACGTAGATGACGGCTAGATGTAGATGAGAATGGCAGCGACTTAGTCTCCCCGTGACGAAGGTTCGGAAGGAGGCTCGAGACGGTCGAGAACCATTGGTATACAAAGCATATGCATATATGTACGCACATCGTAGGCATTGATGAAGGCAGCCGGCGGCTCAATATCTCGACAATAGCGACTGGTTCTCGGCGGCAGCGGTGGCTGAAACGAAAGCGAGGGCCTGCGTTAGGGTTCTGAGAAGGCGGCGCAAACACGGGCGCTGAGACTTTATAGGTGAAGGACGTGGCGCGAGCGCACGCGATGACAGGCACACGGACGGAGTCCGGCTCGAGTTTGACTTCGACACCAACTCGGTGAAGATGATGACGCTGCCAGCAGCTACGACGACTTGGGGCCAAAAGAAAAGACGACGCACAGAGCCGTCGGGAGTTGGGAACTGACCAAGCCACGCAGGCTGAAAACCAACAGAAGGAGAGAGAGGGCCTTCGGCATGCCATATATACATATATATACAGGCTGAGATCAGGATGTTATTAAGATAATCGGTGGTGCTGATCGAAACCAACCTGGCTTCCGATCTAGGTATGGCCGGATGGAAGAGAGGCCTAGAGAAAGAGGGAGTTGGGCCTTCGGCCAAAATAAGGAGAGAAGTTTTCCTTTTATTTCTTTTCTAAATTTCCAAGCCAAATCAAAACCATTTACAAAACTATTTGAAATCATTTCATTTTTGAACAAAGCCAGACATTACAGCAAATCATATGCTACAGCCTGTATGCTCAAACATGTTGCTAGCTCCTACGATGAATTTTAATTTAACAAAAAATATAATTTCCCTAAATTTTCATGAGCACAAAAATTCAAATTTAATCATTTTAACCCTATTTTCAAAAGTGTAAATTTTGGGTGTTACAAAAGTGTACCACACCGGCATCAATTTGGCATGCCCACGCAATCAACTTATGCGAAATTTTTCTAGAATTGTATAGCAACAAGGAACCCACCTCGATTGATGTAAACAATGCTTGCTAGGACAAAAAAATTGAGCACAGACACATAGTGCAGAGTGAGAAAGTGGCTCATGACCATGTATGAAAATGGTACGGATATTTTCTGACTGTATTTGATACCAAATCCATTTAGAAGGGTTTTAATCATTTCGTATCAGAGTCTGGACATTACACATACGATACCGTATCTGTATATCCAAATAAGAACAACAACAAAAGCATAGGGGTAGAGGAGTATTTTTATTGAATTAGAACTAAACTTTGATGCATGATCCAAATAGTCCTATGTCCTAAAGTTTAGTGGCAAGTTTTAGTTGTCTAAAGTTTAGTCCTAGACTTAGTGAAATAGACTTTAGACATAAGAGTCCAAATAGGGCTATAAATGTTGTGCTTAGGGGTGGGCACAATTAAAAAAAACAAACTAAAATACAAAGACTGAACTAAACGAAACTAAATAATTTGGTCATATATTTAGTCTTAGGTAACTGCACTTATAGTACTACCAAAGAGATTTAGCGAGGCTGGTGGGCGCCTATTAGTTAGTGGCACGTTAGTCAATCGAGTGCCGACCTCGCTTAAGGATTGACGGAGGTGGTTTCCTTGGAACAACCACCACCATTAATCTATTAACTGAGGTGTGCAGTTTAGGGAAATCCTAAGCTTGGTTAATAAATTAACCACCCCACGGCTTAGAGCAATAACCTAAGCTTGGTTAATAAATTAATTGAGGTGTGCAGTTTAGGGGTGAACGTCTCTCTGTTAATATGCATTAATTGAGGTGGCAGTCCACCCCGATTAATTGATTAACCAAGGTAGGCAAATCAACCGCCTCTGATCCATCCATTTGCATTAATGGAGATCTGTGGATGGAGTCTGTTGCATTGTGCCTACATCCATTAAGCCATTTGTAGTATAATTATCTCAATTAATTGGGTTTGTAACCAAGGATAATCGTGATAACTAGTATTCTTGCCTAACAATGGATTTCAACCAAAGCCCTTATTGAAACCTTAGCACCTAACCCTTGTCATCCAATCCCCCATGGCTGCACCCTCAACATAGCCGCCATTCTCAACATGATGTTTGTATGTGGTAGTGCATAAAGTATGACACCATAGCTATGATTCAATTAATGTTCTGGTATTCAATCTTAGGGCAAGAAAAATTATGGAACAAGCTTGAATTCACTGGAATTTAGATTATGGATGTATAAATTCTTATTATTGAGTAGTCACATGCATCATCATGAAAACTTCATTATTATAGTACAAATATCATAAGCAATCTAGAAGACGGCAGCAGGGTGAGATATAGCAAACTAGTTGAATGCTAGTTGTTGTGGCTGCAGGTAAGTAGTGGGGTTTACCCTAGCTAGTTGATTGAATGGAAGAAACTATTGTTGCTAGAGGTAGGTAGCATGGGTCGCCATGGGTAGCAGCTGTTACTGCAACTGTTGTGTCTTGATTGTTCCTACCACTCCACTGATGAGTTTGGCCAAATCTTCCCAAAATCCATAGGGTTGTACAATTAGTTTTTCAAATGCTGCGACTATCGGTAGTAGTTGTTATGGCTGCAAGTAGGCAACAGGATTCACCCTAGCTAGTTGATTGAATGGAAGAAGTTGTTGTTGCTGGAGGTAGGCAGCATGGGTCGCCATGGGTAACAGCTGTTGCTGCAACTATTGTGTCTTGATTGTTCCTACCACTCCGCTGATGATTTTGTCCAAATCTTCCCAAAATCCATAGGGTTGTACAATGGGTTTTTTAATGCTGCGACTGTCGGTAGTAGTTGTTGTGCTGCAAGTAGGCAAGAGGGTTCACTCCATCTAGTTGATTGAATGGAAGAAACTGTTGTTGCTGGGGTAAGCAGTCAAGATCGAGGGTAACACTTCATGTATGAACCAGTCAATTGCCTTTGGGATGACTACATCAAATATTCCATAGGGTTGTACAATTGGGTTTCCAAATCTTGCAGCTGTCACCGGAGGGAGGTGCTGTGGAATAGCGAGAGTGATCGGAGCTGGGGAGCACTGTGGAAAAATAGTCGCGGTAGCAGCGCTTGCTGAAAGAGCAAGCA
This sequence comes from Bothriochloa decipiens, assembly GCA_023333625.1. Lineage (NCBI taxonomy): Eukaryota > Viridiplantae > Streptophyta > Magnoliopsida > Poales > Poaceae > Bothriochloa > Bothriochloa decipiens. The sequence goes on from CM041647.1 coordinate 10,600,766, forward strand.
GAGCAAGGAGGGCAAATATCTTGGCTGTATTTATATGCACCGTAGGTCACATATCTCAACAAGTTTTAATAGAAGCCAAAAAAAATATTAGAAAATAAGCTAGAGATGACATGGTATCTAGTTAGTTTTGACATTTATCAATGACCACATGTCTTGGCCTGCACACTTTACATGTTGGCAAAACAATTTGCACAAAAATACAAGCAAACAAGTGGCTTTCTTCTCCTTGTTTTTCTTAATACAATGGTGACAATGGTATGGTCCATTCACCTTTACACATGTGCAACCTAACTGCTGTTTGCGTTTCTTAGCGTCATCACTAACGATAGGCTAAAAGCCCATCCCTAGTAACAACACTAGAAATGTGTGTTGGCATCCATAACCACTATTACGTCAGAAAGGTAACTCTCGGCCCTTAACGGCGTCGGTCGAGGTAATGCAGTCTGGTGATAATAGTTAGAAGTGCCTGATTGGCCTTCCTAACCGTCATTACTTACGATATGCAAGACTAAAGCACGGCGCCTTGGGGTGCAACAAGAATTACAATCCTTAGGTAATGTTGCTTAGGTACACCAATCATGATAGCTCAGTATGGATAAATCCGCAAGCGCACAGAACTATCATTGTAGCATTTCAACCCGTGAGTATTCAGAGGTGTCGTATTTATAATTTCCCGTAGGAGGGCAGGACAAATGCATCTAGCTTTGGTATAAACATGATCACTTATTGAACGCATAGGTAGACATAGCACAGGCAGGGGTAAATTATGGTTCAAAGATAGTGGACACACATCTGAGCCAACCTCAAGGATAAAAGAGAAATAAAGAATAAAAGAATATATCTAACTGAGCAGGCATTGGTCATATACAACTATACAAAGAACTGTTAGTAAACATCTAACTAGCATGTCTAGCATCAGGACTAAGTTTGTGATGACAGGAATATCCCCGCAGCTGGTCTGCCAGCCAATAGAGACTTTACAAACTCCTACTCAATACCCGAACGTAGGGGAGTGCTTGGGATGGACAGGGCAGTCACCACCTGCCCACCTACCCCTCTACCCGTGGGGAACCGACATATCCGCTGATCTCCACATACCTGGGCACCATGCCCGTGTAATTGGAAATAATTCCTAACCCCCTAGCACCCCACCCCTTCGGAGTGATAGGCTAGGCTAAGAGCAACCAAGAAGGCATGACGAACCGTGACCTCATCCCTAGTTCTTCATCTATTCATACTAATTTGATGAACGATGAAGCACAACAATGAACATGTCAAGAACATAACACATAAACTATATGCTAGCTAATATTTTATGATCATAACATGAACAAGACTATATTCTAGTTCATATGCATTACTATATAAATAAGATAAGAACTTGAACTTGGAAGAGAACTGCATTGTATTCATACCAAGGTGTTCTTCTTCCAAGGGGACAAGCTCTCCTTGGTAGCTCTTGCCTTGCTCTACTACTAAAACTAATCTAAAGAGTACAAGTGAGAAATGTGAGGTGAGTGGCTCCAAATGATGGTGTGTGTTAAGAGTGGAGGAGTTCCATCTATTTATAGTCCAACTTGGTTGGTTTCGGGGGAGATAAATATGGAAGCAGGTGAAACCGCCTTGAGGGAACCACCTACGAACTGCCTATCGAAGCTGGGCCCGAGATGGGCTCGCCAGGGGGGCGGCCGGTCCTAGGGGCGACCGGTCCCCTGGTGGGGCCTGCCGGCCACCACCTTCGCCTGGTCGGTTCGTCTCTGTGCCTAGACTTCTCCTGTGGTTACGATTGGGCCTAGAATGCTAATGAAAGTGGGCTTCTCTTTTTCTTTTGGTTGCGTCTTCTCTGAATACGAATTCTAGAATGCTCTTTCTTTATGGTGTTTGTGAATTTTCACATGTCACACCTGCAAGTAAAGTATACATCAAAACTTGTGGAAATGTTAGTTTAAAGGCCTACCTACTATTTATTTTAGTAACATATTGGCAGTAGAAAATAGGCTCTAAGGACCGCCAACAACTCCCCCACACTTAGTCCTTTGCTCGTCCTCGAGTAAAGGTTTGAAAGATTAAGCGGGTTTATCTCCTTGATTTGAAATCTGCATACAAGTTATTCCAAGCTTCACCTAAACCTGTGAACTTCCAAGTGCTACCAAGTCATCTTGGGCAATTGAAAAATGGAATAGCCTGGATTCAAATCTTCTTACTTGTATCCCTGCTCAGAAACTTGGGTTTTTGTAAATTTTTGAAAACATAAGGATAGCAGTTGTTCCTTGAATGATTCTCTCAAGTCACTCATATATTTATGTGGTTCCTCACCAAGGCATATATAGGGATTGCCTTCACTTGATCATCCTACTTCTAAAGGGTTTATCTAGAGCTTTAGGTAGGGATGAAAGTACTAAGGAACACTTACCTTGCATGTGTTGTCAAGTCAAATCCTGGACCGCACCGGAGGGAAGCGTCATACTCTTAGATCAAAAATATGCAAGTGTGTGGAGCAAAAAATGGTGGATATAAATGTGTCTAACCTAATTCTACTATGCTCTGTAAAACACATCTCCCTCTTTATTAGGACTTAGAAAAATCTCTTATGAGGGCATGTGCTATCCTTATTATGTTTTCTCTCTCTTTTTTCTTTTCTTTTCGTCCACCTTTTCTTTTCTCTCTCTCTTTTTTTGTATCTAATTTTTTTCACTTTTTTCTTCTTTTTTTTTCACTCTTTCCTCTTTTTTTTCATTTTTTCTCCACCTTTTGAATGATAGCCTGATGCCTCTATTTGTAATAAAAACTTCAAGGGAGATGTGGACAAGGATTCAGAGCATTTATTTGGATAGAACCTAACAAGCATATTTTTGGTTCACTCCCAGTGTAGGAGTAGAACATTTTTGGGTGGATCTAAGTGGAAGTTATATTTTGCACCTACTCTCGGGGTAGGAGTAGTGCAATTATTTGGTGGATGGATGAATGAATGTTGTGCACAACTCTTAGTGTAAGAGTTGGCAACTTTATTTGTGGGTGCGTGAATTCTGATCTTGGGAGTATGAAACGTCTCTCAACAGGGGTCACAAAACTTGACCAAACTCAACACAAAGTAAGAGACATATGTGGAAAGTTTTGTCATGAAAGATCATATATGGCCTTGGTAGGTATTTACATATCATTCAAGAAACATGCTATATTAATTTTTATTTTGTAAAAATAAATCCCAATTTATTTGCAAGAAATGAGCAAGAGTCATGTCATCCTACTATATCTCATTCGTCAATCACTTAGATAAAATGGGGTCCCTATGATAAGTGTTCACAAGTAGTAGGAATATTGGCAAGGAATAAAGAGTATGCAAACTTTAATCATAGGATGACATGGAGATGGAGTATCAAAAGTTTTGTCTTTTCAAAATTGTTCAACGTTAAATTTCAAAACTTTGAGAAAGAGCTAGGGAGAGTTGCACATACCACCGTTGAAGATGAAGGAGCTAATGGAAATTGTTCATCTCTTCCTTCTGTTTGATGGGTTGCTTGATGTTTGTGCAATGTGTTAGGGAGATCTCAAATTTATTATAGTTATGCTTGAGAGATCTCCCCCACACTTATTTTTTTGTACCTGCTTTTATTATAACAAACAAAACAAGAGGGACTACAATAGGCAAGGGTCTTATTGGCTAAAAGATCAAGGAAACAAAATTTTATTATCTAGATTTTTATTTAGTTATTTTTACAACCTTTGTGACGCGCTACATCTGCACCCGAGTGTAGTGAAAATGAGCAAGGGTCTTCGCACTTCCCTCGACGGGTGCGAAGGGTAAGGAAGCTAGCCGAGCCAACTAGGATTCATCTAGGTACCTGAAATGTAGGGTCCCTAACGGGTAAGTTAAGAGAGCAAGTCGATACAACAATTAGGAGGCGTGTAAATATTTTATGCGTTTAGGAGACTAAATGGAAGGGCCAGAAGGCGAAGGAGGTGGAGGATACTGGCTACAAACTTTGGTACACGGGGACAACATCGGGTAGGAATGGTGTAGGCATCTTGATCGATAGGAGCCTTAAGGATGGAGTAGTTGAGGTGCGGAGGCAAGGCGACCGGATTATCCTAGTCCGGTTGGTTGTTGGAGATTTGGCTCTGAATGTGATCAGTGCCTATGCCCACAGGTAGGTCTTTGCGAGAGCACCAAGAGGTAGTTTTGGGAAGATCTCGATAGCATGGTTAGTACTATGCCTATCAGCGATAAACTCTTCATAGGAGGAGACCTCAACAGCCATGTGGGTGTGACTAATGTAGGTTTCGAGCGGGTGCATGGGGGTTTCAGGTATGATAGTAGAAATCAAGAGGGGGAGGATGTTTTGAACTTTGCGTTGGCCTACGATTTGTTGATAGCGAACACCGTCTTTAAGAAGAGGGAATCCCATCTATTAACCTTTCGTAGCGGACAACACCTGAGTCAGATTGACTTTATCCTTGCAAGGAGGGGGATAGATGTGCTTGCTTAGATTGTAAGGTGTTACCTGGGGAGTGTGTTGTACCTCAACATAGGCTTGTGGTGGCGGATTTTCGCTTTTGGGTACGTGTCCATCGGGACAATCGGGCCAAGATTGCGAGAACAAAATGGTGGAAGCTTAGGGGGAAGCAGCACAAACATTTAAGGAGAGGATGCTAGATGAGGGGCCGTGGGAAGAAGGAGAAGACGCAGATGACATGTGGCTAAAGATGGCAACATGTGTTCGGAAGATGGCTTCGGATGTGTTTGGAGTGAGAAGGGGAGGTAAACGGGAAGCGAAAGACACCTGGTGGCGGAATAATGAGGTGCAAAGGGCTATTAGAGAGAAGAAGGAGTGGTTCAAGCGCCTCCATCATGACAAGAGTGCAGCCAACATTGAGGGCTATAAAATAGCAAAGAGGGCTGCAAAACGAGCGGTGAGTGTAGCAAAAGGTCAGGCGTATGATGACCTTTATCAGCGACTAGGCATGAAGGAAGGGGAGAAGGACATTTATAGGATGGCTAGGATCCGTGAGAGGAAGACGAGGGACATCAACCAAATCAAATGCATCAAGGATGGAATGGATCAACTTTTGGTGAGGGATGAGGAGATCAAGGACACGTGGAGAGAGTACTTTGACAAGTTGTTTAATGGGGAGAATGAGGGTCCTACCTTAGAGTTGGATGACTCATTTGACGATACCAACATATGTTTCATGAGGAGATTTTAGGAGGAAGAGATCGGGGAGGCTTTGAAGAGGATGAAGGGAGGTAAAGCGATGGGCCCTGACGATATCCCCATTGAGATGTGGAGATGCCTAGGTGCCAGAGTGATAGTATGGTTAACTAAGCTTTTTAACCTCATTTTTTGGTCAAACAAGATGCCTGAAGAATGGAGAAGTATATTAGTACCGATCTTCAAGAATAAGGGAGATGTTCAAAGTTGTACTAATTACCATGGGATTAAGTTGATGAGCCATACGATGAAGCTCTAGGAGAGGGTTATCGAGCATCGCCTAAGAAGAGTGACAAGTGTGACCCAAAACCAATTTGGGTTTATGCCTGGTAGGTCGACCATGGAGGCAATTTTCTTATTACGACAGTTGATGGAGAGGTATAGGGAGCAGAAGAAGGACTTGCACATGGTCTTTATTGACCTCGAGAAGGCATATGACAAAGTACCGAGAAATGTCATGTGGTGGGCCTTAGAAAAGCACAAAGTCCCAACTAAGTACATCATCCTCATCAAGGATGTGTACAGGAATGTGGTGATGTGTGTCCAAACATGTGATGGCGACACCAGTGACTTTCCAATTAAAATAGGACTACATCAAGGGTCGGCATTGAGCCCTTATTTATTTGCTTTGGTGATGGATGAGGTCACAAGGGACATAGAAGGTGATATCCCTTGGTGTATGCTCTTTGCTGATGATGTGGTGCTAGTGGATGAGACTAGGGCAGGGGTTAATAGGAAGTTAGAACTATGGAGGCACACGTTAGAGTCAAAAGGGTTTAGACTTAGTAGGACCAAGACCGAGTACATGAGGTGCGATTTCAGCGTGAATAGGAATGAGGAGGGAGACGTTAGCCTCGATGGGCAAGTGGTGGCCAAGAAGGATACTTTTCGGTATTTAGGATCGATGCTACAAAAGGATGGTGACATTGATGAAGATGTTAGGCATAGAATTTCAGCCGGTTGGTTGAAATGGCGTCAAGCTTCAGGCGTCCTCTGTGACAGAAGGGTGCCTCAGAAGTTAAAAGGTAAGTTTTATAGGACAGCGATTCGTCCGGTGATGTTATACGGTGCTGAGTGTTGGCCTACAAAAAGGCGACATATCTAGCAATTGAGTGTAGTAGAGATGCGTATGTTACGATGGTGTTGTGGGCACACAATGAGGGATAGAGTCCGGAACGACGATATTTGGGATAGGGTTGGGGTGGCACCAATTGAGGAAAAATTGATTCAACACCGGTTGAGATGGTTTGGCCATGTCCAACGGAGGCCTCCTGAGGCACTAGTGTGTAGTGGGGTTCTAAAGAGGGTCAATAATGTAAAGAGAGGTAGAGGTCGACCTAAACTAACTTGGGACGAGTCGGTTAAGAGAGACCTTAAGGAGTGGAATATCCCTAAGGATTTAGTTATGCATAGGACCGCTTGGAGACTAGCAATTAATGTGCCTGAACCGTAATCTTTTTCTTGTACCATTTATGTGTTCTTTGTTTTATGCCTCTTTTGGGTTTCATCTCTAGCCTACCCAAACTTGCTTGGGACAAAAGGCTATGTTGTTGTTGTTGTTGTTGTTGTTTATTCAACCAACTTTTATTTGAGCTCAAGCACGGCTAGGATAAAAGGTGCAATAAAAACATAGCCAAGATTTATCTCCATATCAGATTACTTCTATTGTTATGTCAACAACTCAAAGTTCATTAATCAAAATTTAACACCATGTCAAATCTTGATCAAAGAAGGACATTTTAACCTAAGCACCTTGATTCATTTAAAAGGACCTATGGATGTATCATATATGTACTGCATATGAATATACCCAAACCAGAGCATATGACAAAGCATAAGAAGCATGATTTCGAACGATCATATGGAAACAAAAATGAGCGAAGTGGTTGGTGAACATTTATTACCTTTTGCATACTTGAGTGTTCTTACCGACAACATATGTGGATTTCCTTGAAGATGCTGCACCCATGGCGTGGACGTACCGGCTCCAACTCAGGTGAACCATCAAGCCGGATCACACACACAACTAGTGTATATGGACCTTGGGCCTTATTGGTTGCAAAGGTGTAAAGGAGGATTGGACTCCTTCTTTTTTATTATTTTTTATTATATATTTTTCTATATTTCTGATGTATTTTTTCAACTCTTTCTTTCTATTTTTTGGAAGATAACTACCAATGACCTTCGGCAAGGGCTCAACATTTATAGTCCGTTGGCAATACTTCCCCCTCTTCATTGCTCTGCAACTGCATGAACAAACTCGAGAGAATTCTCGGGTTGCCCCGAGGTTTTTCCCATATTGTTGATAGGAATAGAAGCAACAATTTGAGCAAACCGGGTTGCTATCATTTTATTGAAACTCAGTTGATGTTTAACAAAAGAAGATAAAGTTTCAAGTTTAGCATTTATAGTTTTAAACATTTTATCATTGAAGAAAATCTTTTTGGTAAGATCTACATTAAACTTAGCTTGCCCTAAAACAAAGTCTTTTGAGGAAGGTTGATTGTAATTCAAATTTAAATTTGAATTGAAATTGTTACCTTGCGGGTGCTTCTGGATGTTCCACCCGCTATTACCTCGTTGTTGTTGTTGGTGAAACCCATTGTTGATGTAGGATGCTTCTTCTTGGGTTTCGGACAGCTGTTCTCCGAATGGCCAACATCTCCACAGACTTCACACGTCATGTGTGAGCCCATGGTTTGGACAGTGCCTGTGGTGTGCTTGGTGGCACGGTCGTCCAGCCTCTTTATTAGGAGGTCTATTTTTGCGGCAAGCAAGTCCGTCTCCTTCATGGAATACATGCCTTCTTGTGTTTCTCTTCCTTTTCCCCAGCTTTGGTTTGCCACCATCTTTTCAATGAGTGCAGTGGCATTCTCGATGGTGAGGGAGAAGAATGCCCCTCTAGCTATGTCATCAAGGTGCCCCTTTGACTTGGCCGTCAGGCCCTCGTAAAAGTTCTGGAGCACAAGCCAATCTTCCATTCCATGATGGGGACAGGCTCGGACATAGTCCTGTAGCCTCTCCCATGCTTTAGGGATGGACTCAAGTGATGTTTGTTGGAAGTTGGATATCTCCCCCCTTAGAGCACTGGTTTTGCTTATGGGGAAGAACTTGACAAGGAACGCCGTGGAGCATTTGTCCCATGTGTGGACATCTTCCTTGTTTTGGTAGAACTATTGTTTCGCCTTCCCCACAAGGGAGAAAGGAAACAGGCAGAGCTTGATGCTAGTTGGTGCGACATCTTTGATGACGATGGTGTCACACACCTCAAGGAAGTGTTGAAGATGAGCATTTGCGTCCTCGTTTGGCAAGCCACAGAACTGGAGTAGTAGAAGAAGAAGCGGTACGGGACCTATTTTTCCTTAGGAGTGCCTCCTAATCATCGATGAAGTTGTTCGGAAGGTTAAAACCACTCATACACTATCCTATTTTCTTTCCAATAAAAGGAGGAAGAAAACAAGCGAAGTTAGCCTGCCTAAACTATGGCTACCTTTACTTATTCTGCAATTAATGTTTATGCCAAGCTAGATGTTTTTATTTCATTTGCCCTCCCCAGCAACGGCGTTAGAAATGCTTGTTGGTATTTCTTAGCGTCACCATTAACGATAGGCTAAAAGCCCATCCCTAGTAACAACACTAGAAACGTGTGTTGGCATCCATAACCACCATTACATTAGAAAGGTAACTCTTGGCCCTTAATATCGCCGGCCTAGGTAATGCAGTCTGATAATAATAGTTAGAAGTGCCTGATTGGCCTTCCTAACCGTTATTACTTACGATATACAAAACTAAAGCATGGCGCCTTGGGGATCAACAAGAATTACAATTCTTAGGTAATGGTGCTTAGGTACACCAATCATGATAGCTCAGTATGGATAAATTCTCAAGCGCACAGAACTATCATCGTAGCATTTCAACCCGTGAGTATTCAGGGGTGTTGTAGTTACAATTTCCCGTAGGTGGGCTGTTGGGTAATAGAATCATGCAAGCATAAATGAGATGAAATCAATGTGCTGATCGTAATTGTATTTCATTCTATCCAAAAACTTACACCCCAAAGGGTATTTATAGACCCCCTAGCTTCGCTACAACAAAGAAACTTACAAAATTGGTCATGATGTTTCCTATACATTTAGCTAGAAAAACAAGTCGGCAAAGTGATGAAACACGCTTCGCCCCTATCCTTTTGTATTCCTGAGCAACATTGGACTTGATCATAATTTCTTGACTCAACAGATAACTTCGTTGATCCCTCATGAGAAGACGCCATATCAGCTTCGCTAGGCTTCTGGAGTTCAGTGAAGTCATCTTCGTCAGATACCCTGAAACATGTGAGAACATTCATGCGAAGTCCGAAATAATTATAGCAAAGTATCCATGTAATTGTCGCCGAACTTTGCATTGTTTCAAATATCTATAGTGAAAAGTCTGTTCTCAGCTCCAAAGTTTGTGATGAAAGTTTGTATGTCAAAGTTGTTCCCCAACAGTAGCCCCTCGTGGGCGAAGGCCTACTCCAAAGGTCTGAATCCCACAAAGTTTATGTAAACTTTGCCTAAGAAATGCCGTCCAAACTTTGGAGTTGACCTGTTAGTTTTTGAATTTTGAATTCAACGGCTAGTTTTGACTATTTGACTAGACTTGTCTATAAATAGCGATGCCCCCTTGGAATGTTGTTTTCAGAAGAGGGGAAACTCTGGCAAAATTTTTCTTGAGTTAGGAAGTTTAAGATAGTTTTTCGTGACATTTTCTGCCTGCATTTGTTCTATCTTGATCTCTGTTCCAAAGTTTGTCCGTCAGCTTCGGTCAGGTTTGTTTCTTTACATCCGTATGCTTTGATCTCAATTTATTTATAGATGTCTTTGTGAGATTTGCAAGATCAGGTTTAGTCTCAGGAGAGTTCTAGGGCTGAAGAAGATAGATCCCAAGTAGATTCTGATGATGACAATCTTGATGATGTTGATGCATCTATGGAGGATCTGATTAAAAATGATGAAGGTTGTACTTTGACCTTTGGGAGGTCATTGTTTGAGAAAAGCGATCTTGATGAGATGGTTAGACTGAAACTTGTTGATCATGATCAAGTTAGGGTCGTTCCTGATTCTGCGGAGACCAATCCAAAGCCAGAGCCTAATGAATACATAGTTTTCCGTGATTTATTTTCTACTGGTCTTCGCTTCCCTTGTCAAGGCTTTCTTGAAGATGTTTTGAAGGCTTTCAAAATTCAGATGCATCATTTAACTCCGAACGGAATTGTTAGTTGGCTCAATTTGTTTGGGCTGTAAAGTCTTTGGAGGCTCATGTTGATATTAGTGCTTTTTGTGAGTTGTTCGAAATGCATACTGAGTATAAGGAGTTTATGCTTGACGGTCGAGTGATTATCAAACATTTTTGCCAGCTGCAGCTTTAAGTCAGCTTGTAATGCTATTCAAATTTCTCCTGCAACGAAGAATAAGTGGGGGGTTGGAGAGTGGTTGAGGTATTGGTTTTATCACAAAGTTCTGATGGTTGAGGAAAGAGATCTTGTCACAAAAAAGATGGTGAAAAAATATCCTATGGCGGCTAGGATGGAAATTGAAGATTTTAAGTTGTCTCCGTCTCTTCCTGCTTCCATGATTTTGAAGACTGGAGTGAAGGCTTATAAGTCGACAGCTTCGCTGCAATGTGCAAGAGATCTTGCTGAGGAATATGCTGCTGCCAGGATTTGGCCACTAAAGAAGCGATGGTCTTTCCTGCATTTTCATCCAAAGAAGATTCAAAGAATCAACTATAAACATCTAGATAATGATTTTCATCATCTGAGGACATTTGTTTCTGATGAAGAATTTGTAAAGTCTGTGGAAAGCCGGGCTAAAGATTTACTTGGGAAGTATGTGTTAAGTGAGAAGAATAACATTAACAAGATTCTCAGGGGTGATTATAACCGTTTGAACAGAGTTTTTGAGGTTGCCAAGGTTGAATATGGAGATAGGCCTCCTCCTACTTATGCCCGTGAGAAGAAACAAGGTGAGAAAAAGGAAACTGCTGCTCAGGTTAAGGCAAAGAAGCGCAAGGTTGGTGGTGCTAGCAAGGCTGTTGCAAAGAAGCTGAAGAAGAATCAGAGTCCTTCTATTTTGCTGGATACTGATGAGATTGATGATGTGCTGGAGCAGAGTTTGGATATTAAGGGGAACTTGGTTTTTGGTCTGGGTGGTTTTGGCGAAGGTGGCGGTGTGTCTATGAAAGATGTTGTAGATGCTGGTGTTTCTGTGTCTGAACATGTTGCAGATGAGGTGAGAAAAATTAGTGATGACAAATACAAATTTCCTTCTGTGGATAACTTGACTAATATCACTAAAGCTACTCAAATGTTGTGCAACAAGTATCTTGAGCAGTATTCGAGGTTAGGTGGTTCGGCTCATTGTTTTGACAAGGCTAGATAAAAGTTGCAGAAGGTATGTTTTTTTATTTATCTGTTTTTGTCGTTGCTATTCTTTGAGGCTAGAGAATAGTTGCAGAAGGTATGTTTTTTTATTTATCTATTTTTGTTGTTGCTATTCTTTGAGTCTAACTTTTCTTTTGTTTGTTTAGCAAATTGCAAAGGAGGTGGAGGCTGCTCAAAGAAAGACTGAGGGGGAGGCGAAGAAGGATAGAAGGGCGAAGAGTCAAAGCGGTGCTGGCTCGAGCAATGTTAGTGGTGGCCATGTTTAGGTTTTAATTTTTTTCTTTTGTGAGGCGAGAAAGTATAACACCTTGATTTTTTTGAACTTTAAATTTTAAATGAATTTGATTTTATTTCTGTATAGATGCTTTACATTCATAGGACAATTATAAAGGTTTTATGAATTACTTTAAAATATGTAGCACGTTTGAAACCATGCATTGTTGCATTCATGCTTGTGCACAGTTTTATGGTTGACTTGTTTGAGCTTGTTGTTTAATCTTTGTTTTGCTTTCTAATTTCTAACATGCTCTAACTTGTCCCCTCTAACTCTTAGACTAACTAACGTAGTCTAACTAGCCTAGGCCAGCCCCTAGTGGACCCTGGCCACCCCTAACCCCTACTGGCCAAGTATGGCCAGCCCTAGCCGGCCATGGCCAACACTAGCCAGCCATGGCCAAGGCATGCAGCAGTAGCAGCTGGCCACCAGCGGCCACAGGCCCGCCAGCCAGCGCAGCAGGCCCAGCGGCCAAGCAGCCAGCAAGCACCCCAGCTAGTTTAGCAAGGCCGCAAGCCAGCGGCCCAGTAGCCGCGGCCCGCTTAGCTCGCCCACGCGAGCGCTTTGTGTCGGCCCAGCAAGAGCAGCCGGCCGTGCCGATCTGCATCAGTGCCACGTCAACCATCGACGTCCACAGCTCGCAGCAGTGCAGCGCCGCTCGCCCCGTGCCGTTGGTCAGTGGGGTCCACCTAAGTGGGGCCCATGTGCACAGTGTCGTCTCCCCCACGGAGACGGGCACCGAGCCGGACTCGAGTCCGCGCCGCGTCGCACGCCCACGCGTGACCCAAGGTCCACCGGGCACCTATAAAGTGCCTCCCGTAGCCCCCTGCGCCACCCTTCGCAACCCTAGCCCGCCGCCACCCGGTTTCGCGAGTTCGTGAAACCCTAACCCGCCGAGCTCGCGCTGCCGCCGTCGACTTCACCTTCGCCGCCGTCCGCCACCAAGGTGAGCACATGCATGAGCTTTGCATGACCTAGAGGGTCATGGAGATTCCCTCCACGGCCACTTTCACCGTCTCTGCACGCCGCTAGGCGCCGCCATAGGAGCGTCGCCGCCGCTCGCCGCCGCACGTCGCCCCGCCGCTCCGGCCTCGCCCCGCCACGGCCGTGCCTCTTATCGCTTGCACAAGCACACACGCAAGGTGCGCGTGGCCTTGCCTTGGCCCTGCGTGCCCTGCAGTGCCGCTACCGCAAGGTCGCCATCGGCGACCATGGCCGAGGTCGCCGGGGTCAACCCGTCTCGCCGCCGGTCCACCGTGGACCCGTGGACTTGGTCCACGGGGATGGTCCACGGCCGGTCCATGGGATCCGGCCAACCGTGCGCTGCCACGGCCGGTCCATGGGATCCGGCCAACCGTGCGCCGCCACACAGCGGTCAGTGCCGTCAACACCCGGTCGCCGTCGACACTTTTGTAGAAAGGCCCCTGTAGTTTCCTTTATTTATGATTTAGTCCTTTGCAGTTTAAAGTTATTTAGATTTCAATCCTGTTTTCTGCAGATTAGACCCTAGTCTTGTTTAGGCCATAACTTTCATGTTTTAACTCCAATTTTATTGATCTTGTACTTTTTGAAATCGTCTCGATGAGTAGAACAGTTCTATGCTCTCGTTTGCTTTTGTTATCATGTTTGATGTACTGTTCTAATTAAAGTACATTTGTTTGCACGTATTGCTCATGTGTGATGAATGTGGCGTATAGAGAACGAGACATGGGTGAATGAGGATCAGCAGGATCCGAAGGACTACATGCAGCAGGCACCTTTGATCATATTGCGCCTATTCACTTTTAATTAATTACAATGAATGTGTCTTAAATCAGCAAACCATAGAAATGACTAGCTACTCTATCCATATATCACCTATGGGGGTTTAGTTGATAGGTTAATAGGTTGCTAGTGCTCTACCTTACCTTTCACCTTTAATGAAGATAAAACTTGCTTCTTAAACATGTTGGAGCCATGGGCTCTTGGCTTCGGCCATTGGAGATGTTGATGCTTTTCCGCATCGTTGATTGGCAGTGATTGACGGGGGAAACAGATGCTAGTGGGACTCGTGTTGACGAGGGTATCCGTATCTTCTTCCCCCTTGTGGTCTTGTTCATGGAGCGGCAACCTGGGACTTCCATACATCTCTAGGCTAATGGGCACTGGCTTGGTCTATTAGCAGGACCATCATGGGCAGGGTGGACTACTTACCGACAGGTGGCTATAGCAATGGTTGCTGGGGTGTTTTCAAGTATTTAATTTGGGAGAGGCTAGGGATCCGTGATGGGGGCAGCCTCATGGTCAAGTCTCCCATACGCTTGCACTCATTTCTAGCGAGTTGTCACTGCCTATGACCCTGTGAAAAGCCTCGTTGTGACCTCTGCCAGCCTATCTCAGTAATGGGCTAAGAGGCTGATCCCCTCGGGCATAAAGAGTAATCACAATGAGGAGTGAAAGTGTACACCTCTGCGTAGAGTTAAAATTCATATATCATCCGTGCTCACGGTCACGAGCGGCCCAGATCCTCACATGACTTAGCCAAATGGTTTAAGCTGTTAAATCATGGTGATGTTGTTGAGGTTGCTACCTCGGCTTTTATCAGGATGGCTATCTTGTGTTCCCTTGAGATGGCTATCTCATGTTTAATGATATATGCTTATATCTATGTTGTTAAATGACACATTAATTACTACTTGAAACTTAATAAAGGGTTGGGTGTTTCAACCAAGATGATTAGAGAATAGGTTGCAAAGTTAAATCTTCTTTGTTACATTAAAATGCTACCGCAGTCTACCCTTTAGCTGTACCTTGTTTTAACCTTGCATGTCATTACTTTCCGCCTGTACTTGCTGAGTTTCTACATGGAACTCACTCTTGCTCATTCACCAACAAAAGGATGCTCAAGTGATGACTCAAATGGTGACTTCCCTAAGAACTATCCGGGATACTATGCGTCGTGATGCTGCCGTCGACCTTCCTGTGGTGAGATGGAGTCGCTACGTCTACGTCGTTTAGTTGTTTTTCGCTTTGGACGATGTTATTTATGTTCTGCTTTACTCTGATGACAGTTATGTAATAATGGTATGATGTAATCGTTATACTATGCTTTATTCGAACACTGTGCTTATTGGACCATGTAATTTGTCGTTCATGTGTGTAATTTGATCCGGGCGCACATGAGCTTTTGCCTTGGTTTCATTCCTTTGAAATCCAGGTGTGACAGAAACTTGAGATATGCTGACTTTGAATTATCATCCTTGTAAGATATACATTTGGAAGTTGTTTGACTATTTTCCATCCTGCACCATGTATGATGCAATACATTTCTTCTGGCCTCAATATTTTCCTTTTGAAACCCCTGCCTTGATTGTTGTAATTTGTCCTCTGCGGTAAATTTTCTTTGTAGTTTCTGTTGCCTTGGAAGTTTCTTTGATTGCTTGAGCTTGGGCCTTGGCTGCTAGCTTCGCTTGTATTATTGATGTGATTTATCCTCTGAAGTGGTCTTCACTCAGCCTTTGTCACTCTTGAGTGTTGGAAGTTGTTGTTCGGTCTTGACATGTTTCATAGTCCATTTTCTTCTTCTATTCTTTTTCTGTAGTCTTCGTTGGATTTGCAATACTTCCTCATTTCTTCATATAGTTTTTTCACTGTGGTTGGTCTTTCTCTTTTGAAGTCTGATGAGAGTTGACCTGCTCTAAACCTTTGACTGCTGTTATGATAACAACTTCGTCTGGGATGTTTGGTATTTGTGCCTTCGCTTGTACAAATCTTTTGCAATCTGGGATGGATGGCTCAATGGTTCTTTCGGTTGCTGCTTGATGTTGAAGTGATCATCACTTGTGAGTTCAACTCTTTGTAAGCCTTGAAAGTCGAGGAGCAAAGTTTTGCAAAGTTGATCCCAGGATTTGATTGATCTTGGCTTTAGCAAAGAGTACCAATGTTGTGCAGGTCCTCTTACTGCATGATGAATGACTTTGCTAGAGTATTTGCATCTCCTCCGCTCGATGCAACTGCTGCTTCAAAGCTCATCAGGAATTGTATTGGATCAGACATGCCATTGTAGGTTGAGATGATGTTGAATTTTAAGCCCGCTGGCCACTTCGCTAGCTGAATATCGATTGATAGAGGCGATTCTGTGTCAATTGTTGCGATTTGACTCTGATTTTCTTTGTTGCTAGTATTTTTGCTTGCTGAGTTTGGGTCTTGAATCATGACTTCGCTTTCATTCTCTATTTCATCGTTGAGCTTTCTTAGTTCAGCTTCTGCTTCTACTTCTACTATTCTTTGTCTTAGGGACTTCTCTCTGGTTTTTGCTCTTGCTTCTTTGAGCTATTTTTTCTTGATGATAAGTTGGTCTTCGAGTTCTTTGAGTCTTCTTTCTTCACTCTGAGTTTCTTCATCTTCTTGTATGCGTCTATTTTCTATTTTTGTCTCGTCTTCCAAAAGTGGGTCTTTGTCTTAGATTGTATTGTCTTCAACCGGAGCTGCCTTTTTGCTGGGTCTTGCGATTTTGTGTCCGTGTGGTGGTCATGGGTGTCTTTGATCACACAAATGGATGGCGCCAGATGTTGGGTAATAGAAACACGTAAGCATAAATGAGGTGAAAACAATGTGCTGATCGCAATTGTATTTTATTCTGTCCAAAAACTTACACCCCGGGGGGTATTTATAGATCCCTCTGGCTTCGCTACAACAAAGAAACTTACAAAATTGGTCATGATGTTTTCGTCATTTAGCTAGAAAACAAGTCAGCGAAGTGATGAAACATGCTTCGCCCCTATCCTTTTGTCTTCCTGAGCAGCTTTGGACTTGATCATAATTTCTTGACTCAGCAGATAACTTCGCTGATCCCTCATGCGAAGCCGCCACATCAGCTTCACTGGGCTTTAGGAGTTCAGCGAAGTCATCTTCGCCAGATACCCTGAAACATGTGAGAACATTCATGCGAAGTCTGAAATAATTATATCAAAGTATCCACATAATTTTTGCCGAACATTGCATTGTTTCAAATATCTATAGTGAAAAGTTTGTTCTCAACTCCAAAGTTTGGGATGAAAGTTTGTATGTCAAAGTTGTTCCCCAACAAGGGAAGGACGAATCAATCTAGCTTTGGTATAAACATGATCACTTATTGAATGCATAGGTAGACATAGCACAGGCAGGGGTAAATTATGGTTCGAAGATAGTGGACACACATCTGAGCCAACCTCAAGGATAAAAGAGAAATAAAGAATAAAAGAATATATCTAACTGAGCAGACATTGGTCATATACAACTATGCAAAGAACTATTAGTAAACATCTAACTAGCATGTCTAGCATCAAGACTAAGTATGTGATGACAGGGAGATCTCCGCAGCTGGTATGCCTGCAGATAGAGACTTTACAAACTCCTACTCAATACCTGAATGTGGGGGAGTGCTTGGGATGGACAGGGCTGTCACCACCTGCCCACTTACCCCTCTACCCGTGGGGCACTGACATATTTGCCGATATCCGCATACCTGGGCACTATGCCCATGTAATTGAAACAACTCCTAACCCCCTAGGACCCCACCCCTTCGGAGTGATAGGCTAGGCTAAGAGCAACCGAGAAGGCACGATGAACTATCGCCTCATCCCTAGTTCTTCTTCTATTCATACTAATTCGATGAATGATGAAGAACAACATGAACATGTCAAGAACATAACACATAAACTATATGCTAGCTCATATATCATGATCATAACATGAACAAGACTATATTCTAGTTCATATGCATTGCTATATAAATAAGATAAGAACTTGAACTTAGAAGAGAACTGCATTGTATCCATACAAAGGTGTTGTTCTTCTTCCAAGGAGACAAGCTCTCCTTGCTAGCTCTTGCCTTGCTCTACTGCTAAAACTAATCTAAAGAGTACAAGTGAGGAATGTGAGGTGAGTGGCTCCAAATGATGGTGTGTGTTAAGAGTGGAGGAGTTCCATCTATTTATAGTCCAACTTGGTCGGTTTCAGGGGAGATAAATATGGAAGCAGGTGAAACCGCCTTGAGGGAACCGCCAACGAACCGCCTGTCGAAGGTGGGCCTGAGATGGGCTCGCCAGGGAGTGGCCGGTCCCCTGGTGGGGCCTGTCGGACACCGCCTTTGTGTGGTCGGTTCATCTCTGGGCATAGACTTCTCCTGTGGTTATGATTGGGCCCAGAATGCTAATGAAGATGGGCTTCTCTTTTTCTTTTGGATGCGCCTTCTCTGAATACGAATTCTAGAATGCGCTTTCTTTATGGTTTTTGTGCATTTCCACATGTCACACCTACAAGTCAAGTATACACCAAAACTTGTGCAAATATTAGTTTAAAGCCCTACCTACTATTTATTTTAGTAGCATATTGGCAGTAGAAACTAGGCTCTAAGGACCGCCAACAACTGCAGAGTATATGATCCACTTGATTTATGTGAGTTTGTGAAGTTGTAGCCAGCTAATGTGGTTATACTTTTAAGAAATATATGGTCCATTATTCCTGCATAAATTATCTATACCTTTAATATTACTAATTTCCAATGATCATCTGCTTCAGCGTGGTTATACATTAATATTTTTTGAGAAAATCAATAGGTTGTCGCAATCCATCGAAATCATGGAGGAACCTTAGAACGTATCATTCTAGGAGTTTTTCTAGAGGAAATTTGTTCTAATTTTTCATTAACCAATAGAAATCTGTAATTTTTTTATATTTCTTATGTTTTTATATATATAAATTCATCATATATAATGGACCATATATATATTGGATCATATTAGGAATCCCCGCTCACAAAAGTGTCCTTATGGTATTATCCATTAGGGCATCTAAGCTTTTGTACACTATAGTTTGTGTAATGAATTCTTTGGTGAAAATTAGAACTTTTAGTTTTTCATTCATTCATGCATTCATTCATTCAAACTAGTGGTTATAGTGATCAAGTCATATTGCTTTTTAGTTAGCTTTAATGCCAAAGCCTCAACTACCTGTGAAAAGCACATTGGCAATTTTGTTGGTTTCAAACTAGTTTTAATATGTATCTCAACTCTAGTTCTGCAATATGTTTGTTGTGTTGTCCCATCTGTAGGGGAGAAAGATTGTGTTAGTGGAAGTTTCAGGCTGCTAACTACTAATTTAGTGGATATTTATAAGTTTCAGTCATATTGCTCGATACAAGTAGAGCATGATTATATATGATAAAGTGTTCCACCCCGGCATCAATTTGGCACGCCGAAGCAATCAACTTATGCTAATTTTTTTTTAGAATTGTATAGCAACATGGAAGTCACCTCGATTGATGTAAATAATGCTTCGTAGGACAAAAAATTTGTGCACAAACGCAGAAAGAAGAGTTAGAATGTGGCTCATGACCATGGAGTAAGAACAATAATAAAAGCATAGGGGTAGTGGAGTCTTTTTATTGAATTAGAACTGAACTTTGATGCATGATCCAAATAGTCCTATGTTCTAAAGTTTAGTGGCAAGTTTTAGTTGTCTTCGTCCTAGACTTAGTGAAATAGACTTTAGACATAAGAATCCAAATAGGGCTATAAATGTTGTGTTTAGGGGTGGGTATAATTAACAAAAAACCAAACTAAAATACCAAGGCTAAACTAACCGAACTTGGTCACACATTTAGTCTTAGGTAACTACATTTACAGTACTACCAAAGAGATTTAGCGAGGCTAGTGGGCGCCTATTAGTTACTGGCACCCACCACCTAATTAGTACCGAACTAGTACCGAACTAATAGGCGCCTTCGCCAATTAGTACCTAATTAGCACCGCTCAATTGAGTGCCGACCTCGGTTAAGGATTGACGGAGGTGGTTTCCTTGGAACAACCACCACCATTAATTTATTAACTGAGGCGGACGACTTAGAGCAATAACCTATGCTTGGTTAATAAATTAATTGAGTTGGGTAGTTTAGTGGTGAACATCTCTCTGTTAATATGCATTAATTGAGGTGGGGGTCCACCCCCATTAATTGATTAACCGAGGTAGGAAAATCAACTGCCTCCGATCCATACGTTTGCATTAATGGAGATCTGTGGATGGAGTCTATTGTGTTGTGCTCACATCCATTAAGCCATTTGTAGTATTGTTGATGCAAAATTCTATTTGCAAACACACCGGGATGCAAAATTCTATCTGCAAACACACCGGGTATTAAGAAATCGATATCCGAAGCGTGCCAGTCTATTTGACCTGTTAATCGACAAGGAAGGTAAATTTGAATAAAATCTAAATGAGACGACAGTGATTCGCCCGGACGTCAAAGCTCAGAAGGTATTCGATAACTGTTGAACAGATCAGACGAGATGACAACGATACACCCGGAAGTCAAAGCCTGAATCGTGCTCGGTAGACACGAAACCTGCAAGGTCATCGGAGATCAAGTTGATGCAGCCCGTCGATTCTTGAAAGAACTCGTTGAAAAAGAAAAGGTACTTGGCGAAGTCGCCAAAAAGTAAAGTACTAGTATAGGTAAATAAAAAGTAGATTTGTTTATTGATGCTTGGATATCCATTACAATGCCCTTCGGCATATATTTATATTCTGCTAATCAAAGAGTCCTAATTTAATACTGTCGGTGTTTTGACCCCCGTTGGTTAACACAAATGAGTAATGTTCGTAATTGTGTGCTCCCTTAATCCGGTGGGTAATGCAAGAAGGACACGGCGATTTATCCTGGTTCGGGCAAAGAAGGCCCTACGTCCAGCGGGGGGAGGATAGTTCATGTTATCTTGCACCGAAGTGCTAGTACAGGGGAAAATACAAGCAGGTGTGAGGAGCGTGAGCTGGAGCTTGGGCGTTTCGGGCGCCTAGCTCTCTACTTTACACTGTCTCACGGTATTGTTTTGTGATCTAAAGCCTTAGCGTTTCTATGCTCTAGATCCTCTCGTCCTCGCCTCTCTCCTCTCTTTCCTAACGTCCTGGCCCTCCTTTTATAGGTGAAGGAGGGGCACAGGAGTACATCTATTTAGAGTTCACATGGCTGGTGACGTATGACGTTGAGGCCGATCACGTCGGTGCTGCTGTAGAGATGTATGTTGGCATGGGAGGTTCTGCAGCCGTCACGTCGGGAGTTGTTGAAGTGCAGCCTGGAGTCGTTGGAGTCCCTCTCGAGGGTTCATCCGATGAAGTCGAGGGGCAGTGGTCGAGGATCTGGCTCGAGTCGAGGGGGTCGAGTCGAGAGGGTCGAGCCTCACCTAATAAGGTCAAACCCCAGGAAATGCGGGGAACGTGCTAATTTATGCGTCTCGAGGGGGTGCTGGACGGGACACAGTGCTCGGCATGGCGCAACAGCGAAGTACGACCCACGGGATTCTGAGGCATGGGTGGTAAAAGCAAGATTTGATGGCCACACCCACAACTGTTACCGTAACTATGGCCATACGGTTAGGCGGGGGTAGGTAAAACGCATTAAATGCGCCCGGATCGGTACGGGAGAGTCGACAGCTGAGGGGTGCACTGTCCTCGAGGACTACCCATCCGTCCTCGAGGGGTCACCCGAGTTGTACCCTCGAGTGTACAGTCCAAGTCCGCGTGGTAGCCCCTCGAGCAGGCTTTGGCTTTGGGCCGTCGTAGCCGGTTCGTGGGTCAGCCCAATATGCCTTAGCCTGCAGGCCTTCGAACGTTAACGTGGGAGGTCACTGGAGGGTTCGTGTTACGGATTTTGTGGGGTTTAGTCCAGTAAATCAAGGGTTTGGGGTACCCATTTCCTAGGTAACGACAGTAGCCCCCGAGCCCCTGCGCGAGTGATGGCACTCGGGCAGGGGGTCAAGAATCAGAAACGGGACGTGATTCGGATCTTTTCGTGGGGGGCGCGCGAGCGACCCCCACGGGGGTAGCCCCTGAGGCCTCGTAGGAGTCGGAAGACTCCTATGAGGGCTTCATTTGTCTTTGGTCGAGGGGTGCTTGTCCAGTCGGGTACAGGCCTGAACTGGAGTTGCAGCGCTTTACCGAGGGGTGCGTCGGGACGCTGAGCCCCTGAGGGATTTTTGACCCTCTTTTGTCGAGGGGTGCCGGGCATGGTCGAGCTCCTGAGCCTCGTGCGGCTGGGGCGTTGCCGGCCTCGGCATTCATCTCATGAGTCCCTTCGATCGGACGTGAGCCGCGAAGTTCTCAGTGAGCTGGTAACGGAAAAATCCAAGTGAGAGCCCGTTCCTCGTTCGATAGAGGTCGGCTGGTGACCCGGAGGTGGTCTCATTAGAGCAAAACGCATGGTCTTACGGATACCGATTCCATTCGATAGGTCTTGGCGGCTCGACGCCTCCCTTCGGGGGGATTCCATAAAGTCCGTAGCATTTCGCCTTGGATGTGTCCAAAGGGGGTCTCGAGAGTTCGTTCTCGAGCAAGGCCTCGTGTTGGCTCCCCCTTGGTCACCCCTGACTCGGGTGCTCGAGGGTGGCTGTCGAACCTCGATCGAGGGCCAGCCTTCGCTCCCTCGAGGCTTGTTGTAGGGCCGGAGCCCGCTTACCTTCTCCTGGAAGAGTTCACCGGTAAGTGACGCTTATTTTTCTTACCGTTAGACGCGCCTTTTGAGGAGGAAGCTAAAACGATGCGGTAGTGGAGATCGTGGTGGGCCCGAGCAATGGCTCTTTGCCAGAGGTGTGACGTGTGTATCCGGTCGAGGACCGAGGGGGGAACGGTCAGGTAAGCGCATTAATTGCGGGAAGTTACCTTTTCCCTGTCGCCAGACTCCGCCCGTTGCTCTTCCTGGGTATAAAAATTGAGGGGGACAGGCGCTATTCGCCCCCACCTTTGCCATCCACCTAAATTCCTGCTTTCCTCCGCGCGTGAGGGTAGAAACTTAGAGCAAGAAATCACAATTGGAAACCTTCCTGGTTGTCCGTCCGCCGAGGAGATTCGTGTTGTTGCTGCCGCCGCCGCGTCCACCGAGCGGATCCGTGCCGCCGCTGTTGCCATGGCCCCCGTCCTCTAGCCCACCGAACCCTGGCGCCCGTCGACCATGACGCGGCAAAGGCTGAACGAGCTGGTGGGAGAAGGACTTCTCCACCCCGTCACCGATCTGAATCGGCCGGAGTGGATTGCGCCGCCGAGGAACCACCAAGAGCCAACCCCGCCGGAGGGCTATGTGGTGAGCTTCCTCAAATATCATCGGCATGGATTTGTCGTACCCTCGAGCGAGTTCATGCGGGGGTTGACAAACTTCTATGGCATCGAGCTCCAACATTTCTCCCCCAATGCCATCTCCAACACTACCATCTTCGCGGCCGTCTGCGAGGGCTACCTTGGGATGGCGCCACATTGGGAGCTGTGGCTCCATCTTTACAAGGGGGAGTGGTTTGCCTCCCCGGTGGCACCAGGAATAAGGCGAGTCATCAGAGCGGGCTGCCTCAACTTTGTGTTGAAGACCGGAAAGTCGGAGGAGCCACGCAAGTATATCCCCACCGGGTTGATGTCCAACCACTCCCGGTGGGACGAGCAATGGTTCTACCTTCGCAATGACGGAGGCTACCTCCCGTCGTACACCTGGTGGCTTATCACCGAGCATCCATTCAACTGGCCGCATGGTGTCGCGGGAGGTCTTTAGTGTCGACTTCGTCCCCTCGTCGTCGCGATGAAGGCCCTTTGAGAGGCGGGCCTGACGGCAATGGTTCATGTGGCCAGTATATCCCCACCGGGTTGATGTCCAACCACTCCCGGTGGGACGAGCAATGGTTCTACCTTCGCAATGACGGAGGCTACCTCCCGTCGTACACCGGGTGGCTTATCACCGAGCATCCATTCAACTGGCCGCATGGTGTCGCGGGAGGTCTTTAGTGTCGACTTCGTCCCCTCGTCGTCGCGATGAAGGCCCTTTGAGAGGCGGGCCTGACGGCAGGTGTGGTGGTCTCAGCCTTCCACAGTCGACGGGTGCTCCCTCTGATGGAGCGCCCACTGCGGTTGGATGAGATGCTCCCCTCGGCGGCGCTCGAGGTTCTCGAGAGGTGCCGGATGTCCGGCGAGAAGCCGTCCGCTGCGGAAGTCGTTGCGCGGGTAAAGGGGACGGTCGCGGGCTCATTCAGGGCAGAGGATGTCAACCGCCTCCCCATGCGGCCGGAGGAGGGTTGCCTCAACTTGGTGAATGCCCCGACCCATGCCCTTCGCGCTTTCATTCCGTCCCTTTCTCTTGTTCCTGCGACTAAACATTTTTGTGTAGGGGAGAATCGACTACCGGAGATCGAGGCCCCCCTGAGGGAGGATGCTCCCGATCGTCAGGTGAGACGCTTCAACGCCCAGCAAGAAAAGTGGCGTAAGGACGAAGAGGAGAAGAAGAAGGCCAAGAAGCTCCAGGAGCGCGAAGAGCTTGCGAGGTGCCGCGCTCAGCAGAGGCGCGATGGGCTCCCGGAGGAGGAGTCTCCCTCATCAGAGGGAGATGAAGATGATGTTGACGATGACGGCGATGACGTCGAGGGGGTGGCGGGGTGTCTCAAGCTCATCTTGTCGGGTTCCTCCCATGCTGACCGCCCTTTCATGCAGGAAGAGGCGGTGAAGCAGCGCGCCCCCTAGCCGGTGACGTCGGCCTCGGAGCGCCGACGTGGGAAAAGGTGGGCCGACGCCTCGACTCAAGGGGGTTCAACCCCTCCCGTCGTACTCGAGGCGGGACCCCACCCACTTTGACTTGGGAAACCCGGTCCCAGTTGTCGGTGCCGGCAGAGCAGAGCCGTGCTCAGGAGGCCCCGTCGGAGCAGGGAGGCGCGGCGACCCCACCGACGGCCTTGAGCAGCGTCAGCCCCGGGGAGAGCTCGGCTTCGATAGGGGCCTCGAGATCTACTGGCAGTTTGAGGGGGACCCAAAAGGCCTCTATCCCCTTCAGATAAGTGTTATTGATTCAATTCTTTTTCATTGCATCCTCATCGTGCAGTTTAATAAGCTTTTTGCCGTCCTATTTCCCGTCCAGGCCCAAGCGCCAAATCGAGGAGGCGTCTCTTGCGCCGGCTAAGCGGCTTAAGGTGGACGTAGCTGCGAAGACGAAGGCCCCGGTCATAGGTGCGACGTCGAGGCCCTTGGCTCCGTGGGAAGCCAAATGGTTGTCCTCAACCCTTGGAGCTATGGCGCGCGGTAGGCTGACGGGTTTTGCTCTTGCTGCAGGGTCGAGCGTCTTGGGGACCATGACGGGTGGCGACTCTGAGCCAGGGAGGATGCAAGAGGGAGGGAGTGCCTCCTTGACATCATCGTCTGCGGTCCTCGAGCTCGGCCCGATGCCAGGGGCGGAGCCCCGACGTCGGGAGCTTTCGCTCCTGGCTGACCCGAGGCCTCGATCCCCGCACCCAAGGCGGGAGCCCCCGAGGGCCACGAGCCGGGAAAGGAGGTAGCCATCGTCGACCTCGAGGGTAAGGAGACCACAGCCTTTCCCCCCTCAACGGGAGAGTGGAGACCCTGGCCGGCGAGGCTACGCGAGCTCGAGGCCCAGAGGAAGCAGGAGCAGGGGGCCCTGCAAGAAGCAGAGCCACCACGGTCGCAGCGGGAGGGGGAGAAAGAGCCGCAGGAGTGGCGGGAAGAGGAGGAGAAAACGGAGGGCCATCCCCAGCATCAACAGGTGCAGCAGACGCCACCGGGGGACACGGCGCAGCAGCCACCCGAGACGTCAGAGACAGAGGGGACTTCAGGACTGCCCAAGCAATGGGTGTTCGTGATCACTCTGGACGAGCTGCTAGCCGAACAAGAAACGGCGTCGATGGCATCGACGGTCCCGCGGCTGCCGAGGGTACAATTGGAGGAGGCCTCAGTACCGATCCCACCGGAAAATGCGTCGATGGTGAACCTGCTGGTGCCACAGGTCGTGGTGTTGGGGGAAGCGATGGCGTCGACACCTCCGCTGCCCCCAAAGGCACCAGAAGTGGCGTCGAGCCAGCCACCGCAACCGTCGATGGAGCAGCCGGAGGAGATGGCGGCTTCTGGCCTGCTGTGGAGGTCGACTTCCGACCCCGGGCTGCGGGATGCCGGCGTCGTGTCAGAGTTCAGCACCCCGACGAAGTTGGCCAAGCATTACGGCGTCCCACACGATGTGGTGGATGAGATCGAGTCCTTGGCACCAACCAAGGTCAAGACGGTCCTCCCACATTAGGGCAAGGAGCGGATCGTACTCCGGGAGCTCGGTGACTCCAGCACTCCGGGGATCGAGATGGACGACCCTGCGGAAGTCAAGTGCTGGGAGGACATGGAGCGGTCCCGGGCATGGCTGCAGCACTTGCTGAAGCTGGGCGTTGAGCTCGCTGGAGACCTCGACCGGAATCTCACGGTGAGTCCCTGTGTAGACCATGTGCAGTTTTTTGAGTTATTCCATATGGAATGCCTTAACCCTCGATTTCCTGTCTCCAGGAGGTGTGGAGGCATTCCCACTCCAAGTCATGCTTCCTCCATGAAACACTCAACAACCGGGAGGAAGTGCTTCACCAACTCAAAGCTGGTCGATCTGCGTAGGGCAGGGTGGCCGAGGTCGAGGAGGAGGTGAAGCGGTCCAGGGGGAGGCTACCAAAGCCAAAGAGGAGGCCACCCGGGCGAAGGAGTACGCCGAGGTTGCTCGAGGGGAAGCCGCCCAACTCAAGGAGGAGCTCAAGCGTGCCAAGGAGGAAGCTGACGTGGCCAAGGCCGAAGCAAAGAGGGCCAAGGGTGAGAGCATCCGAGCCCAGGAGGGTGTTAAGCTACTCATGGGGGAGGCTCAAGGCTCCATGGAGCGTATCTGCTCGCTCGAGGCCAATCTCACTGAAGTCTCCACGGCGCGCAACACCCTCTCCGCCTTGGCCCAGGAGGAGAAAAACCAAGTCGCTAGCCTAGAAACCCAGCTCGAGGCGATGAAGGCTACCCTCCAAGAGAAGGAGCAGGCCATCATCTTGGCTACTGGCACCCTCAAGACCCTCCGCTGCGAGAAGATGGAGGTGACCTGGGCCTTCAAGGTGGCCCAGCGGGAGCGAGACGAGGCTCGGGGGGAGCGCGACACCGTGCTGGGGGATCGCTGTGCCCTCGAGACTCGCTGTGCTGGTGAGTTCCTTGAAGAGCTTTTGATCTTTTTTCTTCCTGTATGGTTTGTCTAACTCTTGTTTTGTGTTTCAGGCCTTGAGACCGAGCTGCGCGCTTCCCAAACCATCGCCAAGGCACTGTAGGAGAGCCTCATGGCGGAGGGGGCGCTTCTCGGCCGGCTCCAGGTTGCCCTCGATAGGCTCTGCGCCTCCTGGGAGGTCGGGCCCGTCGAGGGTGCTGAAGAAGACATCCCGGGTGCCACGCTCATCGACCGGATCTACTACCTCGACGCCACCCTTCGTGATCGCGTGCGGGAGGTGCTTCACACCGACGTGAAGCGGGCGCTGGCAGTGGTCTCCTCCGGCTTCATCTTCGACATGGACGTGGTCGCCCAAGGCTTCGTTCCCGATATCTCAAAGACCGACGCCGAGAAGGAGGAGCGATGCCGAGGGCTCATCAATGACGCCGAGAGGCCGGGGGGAGCGCTGGCGAAGTTGTTCGAGGACAAAGTCCTCCCCCCCCGCAGATGAAGGGTACCTCGTCAAGGAGGGCGGCGACGGAGCGGGCTGTTCGATGTTCCACGCGTTGGTGAAGGTTTCGCCCTTGTTGTTCGCTAACTTGTACGTCCCGGGCTTTAGCACCTCAGCTACGATGTATGGGCCTTCCCATGGCGGGGTCAGCTTGTGACGTCCCTTATTGCTCTGTCGTTGACGTAGGACGAGGTCTCCAACTTGGAACTACCTCGGGCGCACGTGCTTGTCGTGGTAGCATTGAAGTTTCTGCTGATACCTCGCGGAGTGAATCAGTGCCATGTCTCGAGCCTCCTCGAGCTGGTCGATGGCATTTGCAAGGGCTTCTTCATTGCTTTGCTCGTTGTACGCCTTTAGTCGAGGGGAACCATACTCGAGGTTAGTGGGGAGGACGGCCTCGGACCCATAGACCAAGAAGAATGGGGTGAACCCCGTGGCTCGACTAGGTGTTGTCCTTAAGCTCCATAGGACCAAAGGCAGCTCCGTGGCCCATTTTTTGTGCTTGCTGAGGCGGTTGAGGATCCTTGGCTTGAGGCCCTACAAAATCATGCCATTGGCACGCTCGACCTGGCCGTTAGTTCGAGGATGTGCAACCGTGGACCAATTCACACGGATGTGATGGCGATCACAAAAACCAAGAACTTCTTACCGGTGAACTGTGTGCTGTTGTCCGTGATGATGATGTTTGGGACCCTAAAGCGATGGATGATGTCGGTGAAGAACTCGATCGCCCGTTCGGAGCGGATGTTGCCGATAGGCCGGGCTTTGATCCACTTGGTAAACTTGTCGATGGCAACGAGCAGGTGCGTGTACCCTTTGGTTGTCCTCTTGAGAGGCCCCACAAGATTGAGCCCCTAGACTGCGAATGGCCAGGTGATGGGGATCATTTGTAGGGCGTGAGCTGGGAGGTGCGTCTGCTTGGTGTAAAATTGACACCCTTTGCACGAGCGGACAATGTTCGTGGTGTCAGAAATGGCGGTTGGCTAGTAGAAACCCTGTCAGAAGGCATTGCCTACGAGGGTCCTTGGTGCTGCGTGATGGCCGCAGGCCCCCAAGTGTATGTCCTCGAGGAGCCTCCTGCCTTCCTCGATAGTAATGCAGCGCTGAAGAACACCTAAGGGGCTTCGCCTGTAGAGTTCCTTGCCATCACCGTAGATGACGTAGGACTTAGCCCGTCGCGCGATCCGGCGAGCTTCGGTCCGGTCCTCCGGAAGCTCTCCCCGAATGAGGCAGTCAAGGAAAGGGGCTTGCCAATCCGACGGCGGGCTCGACGGAGGAGGAGTCCCCTGGATCTCCATAACCTGGGCCCCGGTCGAGGGGGCCCCAGTCGAGGTCGTGGGGTGGAGCTTCGAGGGCGTAGTGCAAGCCCCCGAGCCCAAGTCGATGGAGGGCTCGAAGAGGTCCCTTGAGAATATGTCCAGTGGGACTGTACCTCGAGTCAATGCGATTTTTGCAAGCTCATCCGTGGCTTCCTTGTATCGTCAAGCAATATGACTAAGCTCAAGGCCGTGGAACTTGTCTTCCAACTTGCGCACTTCATTGCAGTAGGCTTCTATCTTGGCGTCGTGGCAGCTCGAGGCCTTCATCACTTGGTCGATGATGAGTTGTGAGTCACCTCGAACGTCTAGGCGTTGGGCCCCGAACTGCCACGACGCCTTGACGTTCGAGGCGACTCGCAATCCAGTGATGAGAGCTTTGTACTCCATGATGTTATTAGAAGCGGCAAAGTGGATGCGAATGATGTAGCGCATGTGGACTCCGAGGGGTGAGATGAAGAGCAAGCCCGCGCCTGGTCCTGTCTTCATGAGCGACCCGTCGATGTACATTGTCCACAGCTCGACTTGGATTTGAACCGGTGGCAACTGAGTGTCGGTCCACTCAGTGACGAAATCCGCCAGCGCTTGGGACTTGATGGCCTTCCGCAGTGCGTAGGTGATGGTCTCGCCCATGAACTCAACCGACCACTTAGCAATCCTTCCAGTGGCCTCCTGGTTATGGATGATCTCCCCCAGGGGGAACGAAGATACCACGGTAATCGGGTGGCTGAGGAAGTAGTGCTGGAGCTTGCGACGTGTAAGGACGATGGCATAGAGCAGCTTCTGCACCTGTGGGTAGCGGATTTTTGTTTCCGAAAGCACTTCACTGATGAAGTAAACCGGCCACTGGATGGGCAAGGCGTGCCCTTCCTCTTGCCTCTCAACTGCTATGGCCGCGCTGACCACCTGAGTGGTTGCGGCGACATAGAGGAGGAGGGGCTCGGGCGGTTCGGTCGACGTCGCTGGTCGAGGAGGGACGAGAATCGGGGTGGATGTCAGCATGCCTTTGAGTTCGTCGAGAGCCTCCTCGGCCTCCGCGGTCCATGTGAATCGCTCAGATTTTTTCAAGAGGCGGTACAGAGGCATGGCCTTCTCCCCTAAATGTGAGATGAAACGGCTGAGGGCCGCGAGGCAGCCCATGAACTTTTGCACGCCCTTGAGATCCCGAATCGGCCCCATTCGCATAATGGCCACCACCTTCTCGGGGTTGGCCTCGATCCCGCGCTGGGAGACGATGTATCCGAGGAGCATGCCCTTGAGTTTTATGTTTTTGGCTCGAAGGCACCCGAACGCGATTTCGAGGTCATGGATGAGGTTGTCCACTTTTCTGGACTTGACCACGATGTCATTGACATAGGCCTCGACCGTGTCGCCTATGTGTTCACCGAAGACGTGGAGCATGCACCGCTGATACGTCGCCCCGGTGTTTCGAAGGCCAAAGGGCATGGTGACGTAGCAGTACATGCCAAAAGGTGTGATGAAGGAAGTCGTGAGCTGGTCGGACTTTTTCATCTTGATTTGGTGGTAGCCGGAATAAGCATCGAGGAACGAGAGGGTTTCACATCCTGCGGTAGAGTCAACAATTTGATCAATGCGTGGTAAAGGAAACGGAACTTTGGGACATGCTTTGTTTAACTAGTATAGTCAATACACATCCGCATTTTTCCATTCTTTTTCTTAACTAACACGGGATTAGCTAACCATTCGGGGTGATGGACCTCCTTGATGAATCCAGCCACCAAAAGCTTGTGCACCTCTTCGCCAATGATCCTGCGCTTCTCCTCATCAAAGCGGCGCAGGCGTTGCTTCACCGGTCGGGACCCGGCCCGGATCTCCAAGGCGTGCTCGATGACTTCCCTCAGTATGCCCAGCATATCCGAAGGACTCCATGCAAACATATCGGCATTCGCGTGGAGAAAGTCAATGAGCACGGCTTCCTATTTGCCCTCGAGGTTGGCACTGATCATTAGTACCTTCTCGCCGGGGCAGCTCGGGTCGAGGAGGACTTTCTTGGTGTCTTGTGCTGGCTCAAAGTTGGCGTTGTGTTGTTTGGGGTTTGGCACCTCGTCGGTGAGGCGCTCAAGGGTCTCGAGGTAGATGATGTTCAGGCTGCTGCCGCCATCCATGAGGAACTTCGAGAGGCAGGTGTTCATGATGTTTGGGTCGACGACGAGTGGATAGGCCCCGGGGTTGGGGACACGATCCGGATGGTCATTGCGGTCGAACATGATGGGCGCGTCGAACCAGTCGAGGTAGTGAGGTGTCACGACTCGGATGGAGAAGACTTCTCGATGCTCCCTCTTGCGCTGTCGGGGCGTGAGCTGGGTCGAGGGGCCCCTGTAGATCATGTAGCAGTCATAGACTTCGGGGAATTTTCCGTCTTCCCCATTGTCTCCCTCACCGCTGCCTTGGTCTTTGTTGTTGTCACCTTTCTTCACGCCCACTTGCTCAAAGTGCTTTCGAAGAATGCGACAGTCCTTAAGCTTGTGCTTCGCCCCATCCTTGTGATAAGGTCTAGCACTTTGTCGAAGATGGCACCCTCGGGGGGACCTCGAGGTCTTTTGCGTTCGGTCGCTGCGATGAGATCATCTTCTGTAGCCTCACGCTTGCCTTGCTGATTTTTCTTCTTGTTGTTTCTCTTCGGCCCTTTGCTCGAGCCTCTGGCATCGGCTGCCGGTGCCTTTCCCTTGTCCTTCCCATCACTGAAGAAGGCGCCAACCGCCTTTTCACTGGCCGCGTAGTTGGCGACCACATCCATGAGCTCGTCGACGGTGTCGGGGTAGTTACGCCCCAACTCGCGAACTAGGTCCTTGCAGGATGTACCCACAACGAACGCTAGAATGACGTCAAGATCGGAGATGTGGGGTAGTTCGGTGCGGAGCTTGGAGAATCATCGAGCAAAGTCGCGGAGAGACTCCCCTAGTTTTTGCTTGCAGTTGCGCAGTTCCCAGGAGTTCCCGGGACGTACGTAGGTACCTTTGAAGTTTCCCTCGAAGATTCAGACAAGGTCGACCCAGCCGTGAATCTGGTCAGGGGGAAGCTCCTCGAGCCACCTACGCGTGGTGTCGGACAGGAATAGGGGAAGGTGACGTATGATCGCGCGATCGTCATGTGCCCCTCCCGCCTGACAAGCTAGTCGAAAGTCGGCTAGCCAGAGCTCGGGTTTGGTTTCGCCGTTGTATTTGACGATGCTCGTTGGGGGTCAAAACTTGTCATGCAGCTGGGCGTAGCGGATCGTCCTACTGAAGACTCGGGGGCCCGGTGGCTCCGGGGCCCGTCGGTCTTCGTCGCTGTCGTAACGCCCTCCATGGTGGGCGTTGTACCCTCTATCCTCGGCATATGCACGTGTAATATAACTTCGATATTAAAGATGTAATAATTTGAAGTATTTCAAACATTTTTAATCTATCCAACAGTTATATAAAGAAGCATGAAGATCCAAAAGACACAATAAAACTGAATCACTCATTGCATCAGTTGGGTACATGGTGATGTCTCTAGCAGCTACGCTAGGAGACTCGCGAGACATGTACTACACGCAGGTAGTTCTAGAAAAAGGGGTGGACAACTACTCAGCATCATGGTGAGTCTGGTCACTTGGCCATACAGGGCCCATCATCTCCTGATCTGATACTACACTAAACCATCTGTAGAAGCTGGTTCAAACTGTAAGCTGCGGGAGGTATATTGATGCCAGAAGCCTGGATCTGCTCATCAGTCATCAGAAGGCGAGAGACGTAACGGCGGGCCTCCTCAAGCTGAGGGGTGGACACTGCCTGTCCACTAAGTCCAGTGGTGGGGCATCCACTCAAGTTGAGGCGAGATCACCCCAGCTCAAATGTCTCAACCCTGACCCTCTTACGGGCACGTAAGGGAAGCTCGTCCTGCAACTCCTTGTACTCTCTGACTCTCTTGCGATCTGACCTCTTCCAAGCTTCCATAGTGCATTTGAGATTATCCATGAGGTATGCTGTCTTGTGGACGTAGAGGTGTCCCTGGTTGTAGCTAGCAAGAGTGTACTCCTGCAGCAGCTTCTCACGTTGAGCCTTGCACTGCTCACGGAGTTTATCCCTGTAGGCAGCATCTTGACTCTTTTCCTGGAATCTCTTTGCAATGTCTTCGTTCTTCTCAGCTATAGTGGTCTCAAGCTCCCAGATATTCTTGTTGAGATGACTGTTGTGGATTTGAAGCTTATCCATCTCGTTCATTAGACTAGTGATTTGATCCTGGTGAGTGTGCTTTTTGCATGCTAACTCACGTTCTAGGTCCGCAATCTTTTGCTTCTATGCTGCCTCCTTACCTTTCGAACCACGGATCCTCTCATCAACTTCCATCAGGTAGCGACGATCATGGCATCCCTTCTGCTCCAACTCAGCAATGTACATTTCCTGGCACTGCATGTACATCATAGAGGCGCGGTGGCAAGGGTTGTGGTCAACTCTGGTATTCTGCTCAGTGTAGGCGATCTCCTCCTAAGTACCCTGCTGAACGTTGAGGGCACGGGAAAGCAGACGGAAGCGACTCTCCTTCAAATAGTCAGCTCCATTGTGCAGCACAGTGCGAAGTGCCTGGCGCGAAATGGTCTGAACACACATGCCGGTGTCATTATCGAAGGCGAAGTCGGTGAAGGCGGCAACTCCAGGCAGGTTCATGCTTGGGGGACATTGATGTGGACTGCCTTGTAGCCCTCGATGCCTCCTCCAAGGGCAGGCTTGCCATGGCAAAGGTACTCAACGTTCTCCACAAAAACACCAAGCTCGGTGAGAACCTCACGAAGCACGTGAGCATAGCCTCCATGCTCCATCCCGTCGAGTCAGAGCTCAACGACATCCATCGGCGGTAACGGTCCAAGCGGCAAGTTGGGGTCCATCTACAGGTTGACACGAGAATAGAATTAGAAAAGTTGCAGAGAGAAGTAAGCCATGCATAAAAGCGTATGCAGTGGTCAGTGTATAACTGAGAGATTTCAAGATTTTCCTAATCCTATCATCCAATCCTAAGGGTCTCGTCCTAGGGTCAAGCATGGCTCTGGTACCAACTGAAACATCCTCAATTTTCCACGAAGGGAAAATGCACAGAATGGCGGATAATATAATAGTTCGAAGCATCAAATCATCTTATTATCTCACAACAGTCGATACAGGATCCATACATCGAATAAAAGAGTACAATTAGGGGGAATTACATAAATAGTTTGCCACCACACTGGCGAAATCATCAGAGTAGCAGCAGCCTCTAGAACGGCCGCGGAAGGCGAAAGTACAATAAATCTCCAAAAGAAGCCTGAGCGTAGGAGCAAGACGTCTACTCCTCCTCATCGTCATAGTCGTAGTCGGGCTCACGTGCCAAATAATTTTCAGTACAGTTTGTACTGGACACATCTCCCACCCTATGCTTTGCTTTCGCTATGTAGTATTTGGTGGGATGTAAAGGATATAATCAAATCGACCTAATATATGGCTGTGGTTTCCTATGCAAACAGTGACCAATATTATATAATATAATTCATGAAGTTTTAACCCATCTCATCCACATATCCCTCCCATTCCATCATCACACACATCTCACCCTCTCGCACTCAGTCGACAGGTCCAACTCCCTCTCAGAGCCTGTCTCAGCGGCTCACAGTTGGAAGGGTAACACCAGGGGGAGAATAGGACTCATCTCACTACTCTAGAGAAGCGTGGGTCTTAGGAAAAAGCCATACCAGTGGCTCATGGACTATATATATATATTCATAAACTCTACAGAGCGTGTACTCCCATAACCACAAGATCACTATCATTGGCAGTGCCCCGCCTAAGCTGATTCCGGCTGCTTTGTAACCGGTGCGATGCCACTCTACCACTCAGCACTGGGACATCCCAGATAGGTACCACCGGCACACTGAGACTGTGAGACATAGTACTGGGCCCCCGTGGTCACTATGCTGTCTAAGGAGGGTGTGGGTCTCCATGCCCATACCTCCCGACTCTATCTACTAACAACCTAGTAGTAGTGGCACCGTCCTAGCTAGTCAGACATCCGTCTCTCGCCCATGCAAGAGCGAGTGGTGGGCACGTAAGTCCCAAGGTTTCGGTCCTCAAGAGATATCAGGTGCTAGGGGGATCAGACAGGATTATCTTCCCTTAGGGACTATAACAGTCCATGCTACAATAGCACCTCCTACCTGGGGCTTCGCTCCACGAAGGTTCTCACCCCCGGGATCTCCTTATGTCTCACAATGTGCCCGCCACAAGCACCTCACATAGGAATGCCCAGAACACATTCCCCGGCAAGACTTGCCCACATGGCTCGTTGTAGAATCCTGTCTGATCGACTCAGCCCTCACCACACACCCAAAACGCACGCAGCACTCTCCCCGAGTAAAAGTGGCACCACTTGCCTCAGCCATTCAACCATACTCTCCACCACGCATCATCATCACACAGATATAAGCGTAGTAGAAGTAAAGCATCATAAGCAAATATGCAAGCGTCTAGCCTATCAGTAGGTGTGCAGGAGTAAGGTTGCGACAAGGTAAAGGCTCATCAAGCTGTTCTACCATGCAACCTATCATCAGGTGATATTCATAATTAAAGCACTAGAAAGCCAGATATTATGCCATGCGTAATAGGATCTATGAGGTTGGGTGGGGTGTGGTACCTACGAAGTCATCGCCGAGCTCCTCCTCATACTCGTAGTCGTCCTCCTCAAGCTGATCCTCCTCTGAAACGAGACATAATAGCCGCGTCAGCAGCTCCTATAGAGTCAACACAAGGAAGTAATAAAATTCAATAACTCCAAATGCACTCATACCTAAGCCTATCACGTAGAGCTCATTTTTATGAAAATTTGGACACTTGGTTCATATTTTTTGGAGATCATATGAAGAAGTTATGAATTTCTGAAGTTTATTCTATTTTCTAAAAAAGAAAAAGGGCAGATTAACCTGGACGCAACACGTGGCGGCTCCTGATTGGGCCACGTGGCGTGCGGGCACAGAGCAGCTGAGCTGGGCTGACATCATGCTGACGTCAGCATTGACGGGGGACCCAGTCAGTGGCTGACAGGTGGGGCCCATGGGTCTGGTCACTGACAGGTGGGGCCAGGTCAACGGTCAACGCCGACCAGGCTTTGACCGGGCCTTGGCGGGCCTAGGCAGGGCTGGATCTAGGCCGGGTTGGGCTGGCTCAGCCCGGACATGTGTTGAGCAGGGAGGTAGGCCGCGTGGCATGTCTGGGCTGTTAACGGGCCAAGTCCATGGCCTGGTCTGATGGGGGTTGCATTGACTCAGTGCAGGGTGGACCGTAGACACAAGGGCTGAGTGGCGTGCGGTGGTTGGTCCAGCTGGGTCCACGTGGCCACGTGGACGTGGTCCATCGGACAGGGAAAGATGCCCCCTTTCTACCTCACGTGGGCGGCTAGGCGCGGCGCTTGCCGGCGTGGAGCAGGGGCACGACGGCTTCGGGCGGCGCGGGCCAGGCAGAGCTACAGCTAGGGCTGCATAGAGGCTTGGCGGTGGCGGCTACGGGGCTCAAGCTGGCTTTCGGGCCCCTGGCACATCAGCGCACGCACGTCGGCGGTGGCCGGCGGCAAGGCCACGGTGGCAGGGTGCTGCGGCGCGCAGGAGGTTACTTCGGCTTGCGTCCTAGCTTCGTGGAGCCATGGTGAACATGAGTGTATGCCCAATTAGGGGAAAGGAGCTCTCAGCATGGCGGCAAATGAACGGCGGCAGTGGATGGCGTCGGCGATGGAGCTCCGGTTGATTACTCCACCCTGTGCACCATCTTCCTCCATCTCCTACCGTGTGGAGCAGCTGGGAGCTCCGAGTGGCTACTAGTGCAGGTACAAGGGCCCGTGGGGGCGCGCACGACGGTGGGGTTGCTGCGGCGCACCGGCGGCCAAGAACCGAGGTGACCAAGGCCGGCAAAGGTGCCAGGCCCCACTGTGGTCCACCCCTCGTCCCACGAAGTTGCCAACGAGGTGTTCTGGACCGAGGCAGAGTCGAAGGTGAAGCTAATGATGGGAAAGGAAGAGTCGAGAGTGGGAATGGCGGCGGTGCACTGGCGGCGGCCATGGCCAAGCATGGCGAGAGCGGGGGAGCTCACCTGCGTAGCAACAATTGAGGCAGGCGACGAGGGCTTGGTGGTAGCTTGGTGCGGGGAGGCAGAGCCGTGGCGTCGCGCGCGAACGGTGGCGGCAGCGGTAGTTCTCTAGCTCCGCGTGGCAGCGCTCCCTCCCTACTCCTCCCTCTTTCTCCTTCTCTCGGCTGGTTAGGGCAGCGGGTCTCCACAAAGGCGGTAGAGCGATGGGGAAACCCTAGAGGGTCGGGCGCTCCTCTCTTAGTAAGCACGGCGGATGGTGGGGATTGAAGATCCTCATCAAGCGGCCGAGCGCGGCCGCGCGTTAGGGTTAGGGTTCGGGGAAAGGCGTATGGCGGGTCACAGGCGAGCGACGGACGGCGGAGGGCGCCATTTCTTCTTTTAGAATGACGGACGCGACGCGCAGCGAGTAGAAATGGTAAAAGGTGGAAGCTGACAGGTGGGCTCCGCTTGTCAGCAAGAGTGGCGGCGGGAGTGTGCGGGCGACGCTGACGGGTGCTTTGCCGATGGGCCGAGCTGGCAGTTGGGCCGTGGCAGCACGGGCGAGCTGCGGCCTTGCTGGGCCATGGCAGCACGGGCGAGCGGGCAGCATGCTTGCTGGGCCGTTGACCAAGCGGGCTGCAGCGCGGGTGAGCGGGCAGGCGGCTTGCGGCGGGCGGCAACACACGGCTTGCTGGGCCGCGTCGGCCACGCTGGGCCGCGTCAGCGCGCAGGCGGGCGAGGCGCGTGCGGGCGAGGCAGGCCGAGCGACCGCAGCGGTGGGCGAGGTAGTAGCGGGACGACCTAAGGTGCTAGCTGGGCTGGGCTGGTTGCTTCATGGTTTTCCTTTTCTTTTTCCTTCTATTTTTCCAAATCCTTTTCTATTTCTATTTCTTGCCAAGCAAGTAATCGAGCCATAACCCTATGTTAGTGTGGTTAGTGACCATGATGTATACACCATGGTGGGTCCACTAGGGTCTCTAGGTCATGATGGATCCATTTTTGGAGTTAGTCGACACAAATCTACACATGCGATGTTAGGTTATTTGATTTTATCGGTCATCACATAAAATCGAGAAATGCGAACCAAGCTTTGGTAAATTAAATGCAATGCTCGGGCTAACATTGGGTGCTACTTGTGCATCTATTGGCGGGTTTCCTACATGACATCCACCATACACTGGTAATCTTTAGAAAAATTTTTGAAAGTCCGTATTTTCGGTGACCGGATTTCTAGGGTTGTTACATAGAGCATTTACTCAACATTACTTCTTCTCTCAAGGATTGATTTTATTGCATCTTAAGATTGATTTGCTGTTATGGAGTAAGAATCATTCAAACTTGTAGAGAGAATGTAAGAGTGAGTAAAGGGATTGCAAACTAGCGTGATGGAGTGACGAGGGCTTGAGAGGAGGAAGAGCATTGTTCGATCATATTAGAGGAATCATCAACCTTCCTCCCCCAAGCTTGCACTTTTGTCGTC
The DNA here is from genome assembly GCA_023333625.1 of Bothriochloa decipiens. Taxonomy (NCBI): domain Eukaryota; kingdom Viridiplantae; phylum Streptophyta; class Magnoliopsida; order Poales; family Poaceae; genus Bothriochloa; species Bothriochloa decipiens. The sequence continues at coordinate 10,639,018 of CM041647.1, forward strand.
GCTTGACACTGTTGGAGAGGGCTCCATTGAGCAAAGACCTCTTGCTTACACTCTGCTTTTCTTTGAACCATCTGATCCAGGAGGTGAGCATGCAAGAGTTGCACGCTCTTCTTTCATCAACCTTTCTTGATTTTCTTGAGTCCTAGTTGATGAGCTAATGTTCATTGGTGATGCAGACTTGAGTTTCTCCTTGATGGTCGTTATCATCTAGCGGCATGGTGATGTGTTGTTCTGTTAAATGATATGCTAGCCATCTTGGAGGTCAAGGGAGGAACTCCTCGAGAATTGCATAAAAGCTTCATCTCCAATGACACAAGAACATCATCTTGCAATCATGGTTGTTCATGGTCCTTTGGATCCGAGTCAATAATCTACCATTGATCGATGTATGACATGCAAGATGGTGTCTTCAAGGAAAATGAGAGTAGGTCCCTGATTGGCTAATATTAGCTGAGTTGCACCCTGCTTCTCATTGGCATCCTAGCTTGAGTTTTGGCAAGAATCAATGCTATGATGTCTTCACTTTTCCTCATGGCTAGTTACATTATTCATCCACTTTCTTTTGGGTGAGTGTTGTTGATGTAGATCCTTCATGTGGCACTCTTATCTTCATGTTTGTTCCATCACTAAAGTGGTGATTGGGTAGGTTCATGCCAAACCATGGACAGACATAGCTTATATTTATTTTCTTGCAAAATGTTAGTGGACACATACCCGAAGGATCGCAATGATCTTAAAGGATGATGGGTTGTCCACAATTTATATGAATTTCATCTATGCTAATGAAGGGATAGTTTTAGGAATATGTTTGCATAAACACTGTTTATCATGTTTTGAACAATTTTTTTGTGTCACTGTAACATGGTTCAAGGCAAAGGTAATTTGCAGCAAAAGACAAAGTGTGTGAGGAATCTTTGATACTTACAGTTCTTCCACCGGTGATTGATTTGTGTTGTGTCTTTTGCACGAAGTTGTTGAAGTTCATCATATGCCTTGCTTCATCTCTAATGTGAGTTCATCTCTTGACTTACCCACGTTGGATTGAGAGTTTTCTACAGGGGTTAGTCCACCGAAATAACCATTGTCTACACTAGCAATTTTTCAGTTCAATAACCAAACTAGACTCCATGTCTATGTAACACCCCGCAATTTTACAGGCACCTCGGGATGTCACTAAACAACACCAACAACAGCCGCACATAACAAATAAAAAATTTGATGGCAATTCCTTTGAAAATAAAGCAACACAGAAGCATAACATATATATAAACAAAAGAAAACCAAACTGGCATTACGAATATTAACGAACATCCTAACACAAATATAGGATACTCCAAGAAAGTTTAACAGCCACTCTTAAAACATTTACTTCTAAGTCTCATGAAAATAACCAAATTATTTGTATTAAATCATGAAGTCTCTAAAAGAAGTGCATGACGTGCAGCTAATCCCCTTCCCTTCCAAGCAATCATCGAGTACCTAGATTGAATAAAGCAAGAGTGAGATGAAAACATCTCAGCAAGCAAACTTGTTTTGTCAAGTTATTTAAACCACAAGTTGAGTTAAACATCAATTTAACATGTAGTATTTATTTGAGATGATATCAAAATATATAGCATGACAGACTTTCAATTTTGAGGCACAGCTAAAAGATAAAGAACTTCATAATATCATAGACAATTCTCTTCAACAATATACTTCATGAATGCATATGGATGCAATGCAAATGTCTCCTGCCCGCACACCCAACAAGGTGTGGAGCTGCATCCCATGATGCGTACCGGTACAGTCATGACCATAGGTCAAGACATTAACTTCCAATGCCAATGAATGATGCAATGCACTTGGCATGCTGCAATAAAATTGATATACCACCAATGATACTTCAACTCCAACTTCAGAGTTGTGGACTAGCCACAAATAGCAATATTGAATAATAACATCACCATGAATACTTCCACAATTAAATTAAGGTTGAATAAACCAAGATCACATACTTTGTATACCAGTGATATGATATTCTTATAAATAATAGGATGTAGGTGATGAAAATAACAAGCCAAAATGGTAGCAAACCACCGCTACATTTACTTGCCTCTTTACTGATGGGGAACAAGAGAACTAGTGACGTTCTGAAGTACTATCACCTGATCACAAACAATATTCAGTACTTACACTAAGATACAAGCAAGAATAACAACGATTACGCACTAGAGCGCCCCAAACCCGACATTCAAGCCTCTACCGTTTACGCTATCATTCAAGACAGCAGCACTATCTATTCTCCTTTTTTGTATACTTCACACTACATGTCCAAAAATTCCCAAAGTTAGTCAGGTTATAGAAAACTCCATTATCTACAACTCTCGTATTGTAAGGTTTTGCATTTGAGGTCTCTAAGACGGTCTAATATAGCATGGAACATAACTGAATATTTCTGACGTCCAAAACTGAACATCAAAGTCTAAAAATTCGTAACTGAAGATATACTAATTCAATGAATATAAGATTTGACAATATGGAAAGATAATAAAAAACCCTACAACTTTCGTTTATATCCCAAGATCAAATTAATTAGTTTATATAGTCTAAAACTGACAAGATCTAAAACTATTCAGAATCTCATGACTACAAAACAGTCTGTTAAACTGGTCATATATCCCAAACTACAAAGACTATGGGAGTGATATTAGCGTCAAAAGAAACATTGCCCTTAAGATGCCTGAATGTGGGCTAGATTGATTGGGGCCTTTAAGATGCCCAAAATGTGGGCTAGATGCCCAAAAAATGTGGTGATATATTCCCACTTCCATTCTGAAATCTCTACAAAAAAGTATACATGCCCAAAATTTATTAGGGCCTTTAAGATGCCTGAAAACGGCAACGAACAGGAACTGCACAATCTGACGGGTTCCAGAATGTGGGCTAGATTGATTTCGGGAATTACCCTAACTGAACCCTCCCTAAAGAGATGATTCGAACCATGTAACTTGATCCAAAGAAGGGGATTAACATTAGAATTCTCACCTAGGGAATCCACAGCGAGCACAATGCCGGAAACACCCAGCAACTACTCCATCCTCCCCCTTCTTTTCACCTTCCCGTCGAGATCGCAATGATCCTTGCCGCTGCGAAGGTTTCGCCATTCCGATCTACGTCAAACATGGTGAAGCTCTCATCAACAGCAAGAGATGCAAGGGATTCATGGGGAAACCAAAGGTATGAGATGGAATCCAACCGGAACCTGATGTAGAAGAACGAGCACCATGGACGACACCGATGACAATGACGGTGGCGGTGGCAGCGACGACGGCGAGGCAAAACCCTAGGGTCTTCCTTCCTCTTTCTCCTCTCTTCCTCCTTCGTGAGATGGGCGAGGTGGATGGCGGCTGCTGTAAGAGGAGAAAGAGTCATGGGTTTGGGGAGGGAGAGCCGCACGGGAGAGAAGAGTCGGACTCGATGGGAACCTATGGCCGCGAGTTACTGTAGCGTGCTACAGTACCTACGTTTTTTATTTTTTTAACTCCTTTCCTTTTTTATTATTTTTTTCAGGGTATTACAGTCTCTCCCTTTAAAAATAATTCATCCTCGAATTCTACCGCATCTATGACAGAAACCCACGGCAACGTAAACTGCAAAATTAAACCAAATTGGACTCACCGGTATCAAAGAGTTCGGGGTACTCTTACGCATCTACTCTTCAGGCTATCAAGTTGCCACGCGTTTAGGCTGATTCGTTCATAGAACACTCACATATTTAATAATCTTTGTCCTTAGAACACGCTCTGATGATTCTAAGATACACACTGGGTGACACTTCACAGTCAAGTCCTTCTCCACTCGGATGGACTCTAAGTTGACCTTAAGCTCAGGATCCCGTAAATACTTTCTCAACATAGAGACATGGAAGACATTATGAACTCCCTTCATAGACTCAGGCAACTCCAAACGATAAGCCAAACTACCAACCCGGGCTATGATATCAAAAGGTCCAATATACCTCGGACTAAGCTTTCCAGTAGTACCAAATTGAACAACGCCCTTAGTAGGCGATACTCTGAGAAGAACTTGATCACCCACTGCAAACACAAGATCTCTCCTTCTAACATCCACATAACTTTTCTGGTGACTCTGAGCAGCCAACATATTCTGACGTATCTCTTGCACCTTTTTAGTTGTTTGTTGAATCCAACTTGGACCAACCAGAGACCTTTCCCCCAACGTTTCCCAACACAGCGGTGAGATACATCTTCTCCCATATAGTGCCTCAAATGGTGCCATCTTTATACTAGCCTGGTAACTGTTATTATAAGCAAACTCAGACAAAGCTAGAGATCCTCCCAACTACCCTTCCATGAAAGAACACAAGCATGTAGCATGTCCTCCAAGGTTTGGATAGTGCGCTCAGACTGGCCATCAGTTTGCGGGTGAAAAGCAACACTCATGTCAAGTTGACTGCCCAAAGCGTTATGCAAACTCCTCCAAAAGTTAGAAAGAAATTTGGAGTCACGATCTAAAACAATGGACTTTGGCACACCATGAAGCCTCACTATCTCCTTAAGGTACAAGGGAACCAAGTCTGAAGCTGTATCTGTGGTCTTCATTGGAATAAAATGAGCCACCTTAGTGAGTCTGTCTACAACAACCCAAATTGCATCTTTACCTCGAGGAGAATATGGTAAGCCTACCACAAAATCCATGGTGATATATTCCCACTTCCATTCTGGAATCTCTAGGGGTTTCAATAATCCTGTAGGCTTCTTATGCTCAGCCTTCACCTGCTGGCACACACGGCAAGCTGCCACATACTTGGCAACATCAACCTTCATCCTCTTCCACCAAAAGCTCTACCTCAAATCTCTATACATCTTTGTCTCACCAGGATGAACTATGTACGGAGTACGATGAGCTTCTCTTAAGATATCCATCTTCACATCTAATTTTTGTGGAACACAAAGATGACCCCTAAAGTGAACCACATCATTCTCATCAACACTAAACTCACATGGTTTGCCATCACCAATCGTCTTGCAAGCCTCCTGAATCAACCGATCATGCTTTTGAGCTTCACGGACCCTCTCAAAAAGGTTTGACTGAATGAGCATCTGCGTCTGCTCTCTTGCAACGCCAGCATAGCATAAGGAGACACCCATATGATCCAAATCTGCAATCAAATGCATTGCAACCTTTGGAACACCAGCTCTACTAAGAGCATCCGCAACCACATTTGCCTTTCCTGGATGATACTAGATTGTAAGATCATAATCGTTCATCAACTCAAGCCACCTACGTTGCCTTAGATTTAGCTCCTTCTGAGTGAAAATATATTTAAGACTCTACACGATGTATTCAAAGTGCCCATACCTGGTGCTAAAAGATGTCTTCTCTATATCTTCCTCTCATATTCTCAACTGGTGATAGCTAGAGTTTAAATCAATCTTGGAGAATACCTTAGCACCTTTCAATTGCTCAAAGAGCACATCAATGTGAGGTAAAAGGATATTTATTCTTGATGGTTACCCAATTAAGGTCATGATAGTCCACACATAACCTCTTGGTACCATCCTTCTTCTCCACAAATAGCATAGGAAAAGCCCAAGGTGACTTGCTAGGTCTGATAAAACCCTTAGCAAGAAGATCATCTAACTAACGCTTCAACTAAACTTGTTCTTTTGGAGCCATTCGATACGAATTCTTATGGATAGGATGCGTACTAGGAACCAATTTGATTTCAAAAACTGCATCATGCTCAGGTGGAATACTTGGGAGCTCAATAGGAAACACATCAGGATAATCACAGACTACTCATATGTCCTCCACTCACAAAGGCAACTCACTACCTTCAACCATAGAGAAGAGAATTCCACTCTTTCTAGTCCAACAGTCTAGGAGCAATAGACACAATAGAGCAAGAGAGTACTTCATCACACTCCCTACAAAGACAATCTCTCTACCAGAAGGTGCCTACAAAGATACCGTCTTCCAAAAACAAGAGATAGTAGCTCGATATTGGGAAAGCTAGTCCATACCCAGAATAACATCAAAAGACTAACAAGGTTAGCAACAAACCCCTCATTAGCAAGAATAACAGAGCAACCAGGACAAATTGAATTGCTAGATATAAAACCCTTAGCAGAACTAACCACAATAGACTGACCAATCTTCTACACGAAAACACCTGCACGAGCCACAAAACCCTCCGAGACAAACGAGAAACTAGCGCCAGAGTCACAAAGAGCATATGCATCAAATGAATCAACTGAGATAGTACCTGTAACAACTTCCCCATTGTTGCCATCAACAGAGGGTAGTGCATAAGCTCCAGGAACACCCGTAGAGGAACAAACACCATGTGCAAAGCCTATAGGAGTAGAAGTCCAGGGTAGCGGGTACACTGGAAGAGCAGTAGGATGTGGTAGTCGAAGCGTCCCAGTCTATGGCGACAAAGGAACAACTGTCGGTGCAGGAGGAGATGACAAGTACTGAGGGTAGGACGGTGTAGTCAAGTACTGAAGAGTAGGTGGCACAGAAACATGCTACTGTGCAGATGCCATTATGTTAGCAGTGCCACCAGAAGCTGCAGAAGATACTAGTTCCCAACAAATCTTTGCATTTGGATTCCTCCTAACACCATGTCCTTGTGGTCCTGGCCACAAATAGAACATCTCCCATTCCACTTACAGTCTGCACGTCGGTGCACATCACCACAACAAAAACAAACTAGCCCTATACCAGGTTTAGGAATAGCCAGACACTGAGGTGTACTGCCTGCTGAAGAACTAGAGTGAGATGATTTTCCACGGTATGGATGGTGACGCTAAAACTTGCCCTTCTTATGAGTTGGACCACCAGACTAGCCCTTATCATCCTGAGAGCGAGACTGATCTGCATTGGATGACTTCTGACTTTCATTAGTGTACTGCTGCTGCATCTCCAGACCTGAAGCCTACTGCACAGTGGTGTAGAAATCCACCAAAGGAAAGGCCCCCAAAGTGTGCCTGATGCAAGGCTCCAAACCCTGATGAAATTGGGTTGCCTTCTCCATCTCATTACGGGCCACATGTGGAACAAAATGAACAATCTTATTAAAGCCCACCTCATACTCAGCCACTATTTTCTTATCCTACCTATATGTTTGCAGGTCTATCTTCATCCTCTCTAAAAAAGTGGGTGGGTAAAATCTCCCCTCAAACTCCAGCCAACAAGTCAAAGAGCCAGGTGCAGACGAATGAGATGCCTGCACACCCCTCTACCATATCAGAGCCTCACCCTTTAGCAATTGTGTCCCATAGCGAACACGATTGTAAGGTCCTACATGGCTAGAGGAGGGGTGAATAGCTAATTTAAATTTCTACAAGTATACTAGACAAAAACTTGTTAGTAAAACAAATGGCGATAACCGCGGTTTGCCTAGCCTAGATGGTGAGCAAGCCTCCTAATGATAGTTCTAAATAAATTATGATCTCTATATCACTCAAAGGCTATGTCACTACTTTCTAATCTAGTGAGCTAGCAAGATAACCAAATCTACACAAGCTACACAATATATATATATATGAGAAAGTAAATACAAGATAGGTTGGTGATCATTATACCAACGTTGATGAGTAGAAGGGCCAATCACCAAGATGTGAAGTGATCAAACATAATATATCAATATGAAAACCAATCACCGGGAGACAAGATTGACACAATGATTTTTCTCCCGAGGTTCACTTGTGCACCGATAAGCTAGTCCCCGTTGTGTTGACTTCCACCTAGATGGTTCCTCGATGTGATCCTCAAGCCACTTGCCCCGTAAGGCACTCCCCCACAAGGGAATCGCAAGACACCACTCTCAAGTGAGGTAACTCAATGACACGAGCAATTTACTAGAGTTGCTTTTGGCGCTCCGCCAAGGAAAGCACAAGAACCTCTTACAAATCAGCACTGGAGGTGGGCAAGAACAATCACCAACTCTTCTCAACGCCTCCAACAATCTCTAAGCCGGCTAGGAGCGGTACTCTCCAAGAGTAACAAGAAATCCACCGGGAAATTGATCCCCAAGTGCCACTAGATGCAATCACTCATGCAAATTCACTTGGAATCACTCAATCTCACTTTGGATGTGCAACCAAGCAAGAGAGATGAGTTGGAGTGTTGCTTCAAAGCTCAATAGGATGACGAATAAGTTAGAGAGTCAAGAGAAATGGCCAAGAGCCAGCCACCCACTATTTATAACCTCCACCATCCAAACTAGTCATTGCCCCCTTGGGCAGCCTACGAAACAAGCGTCGAACACGCCAGATGGAACCGTCGAACGCGTCCAGCGCGTTTAACGTCTGCATGCCAAGCACTTCTTATAAAACTTGCCTTTGGCCATCACTGCCAATATGTCGGATGCATCTGATGCCTCAAGCGCTAGACGCTCCACGTTCACTGTTCACTGTTCGGTGTTTGAATCAGCCGCGCCATGCTTCAGCTAAGCCAAACGCGTCAGACGCTCCTCTGCAGCAGCGTCGGACGTGTCCGCCCGCGGTGGATGCTACTCAGAGAGCTACGCACACAAGGCTGACCTCCGGACGCTAGCGCCAGACGCTGTGCTGGATGCCCTGAGTGTCCGACCAGCACTCTAGCCAGTGAGCCAGCCTGCCTGCCACAACCTTCATGTGCCGGACACGCCCGAACAGTGTCCGGCGCTCCGGTGCGCCACGTTCGACACCTAGAAAGTAGCACTTCCAAGCCCGCGTCGATGCCAACTTTTTCCCAACAAATTTTGCGTTCGATGCTATAGAAAATATGCATCTAATTTTCCCTAAAGCGCCGAATCCCGCCAAGCATGCGAGGCAGGAGGGAGAGAGGAACCCAAACCCATCTCAACCCTACAAACATCATCACCTTTGCAAATATGCTAACACTACCAAGTGTACAACTCCATGTGCTCATGTGTTAGCATTTTCATAATCATTTTCAAAGGTTTTTCATGATCACTAGGTTATATATGCATCTACATGATATGATCAACCTAGTGGCACCCATGCATCGAATAACTGATAAGATTTCCCCTCTTAATAGTTTAGCTATCGATCCTAAACCACTCACACCCTCTATGTTGTCTTGAGTGCAAAATAAAATGGCCCTATAGGTTATACCTTTGCCTTGAGCCCATTTTGCTTTTCAATCAACCGCCAAGTCTTTACATGATATGTGACATTCCATGTCATCATGCAACCGTCTTGGTCCATTGATCTCGATATTACTTGCTCTTCTCTGTTGGTCGGTCCATCGGCGCCAAGTCTTGCCCAAGCTTCACCATCACACGGTCCTTCGCTTCGAAGCCTCAACTTGCCCTTCACACTTCCAACCGGTCCATCGAGCCAAGCCCATCTTGATCTTCACCATGCTTAGGTTCCATAACTTCATGTCATGACTCATCATTGAGCTCCACTTGGCATGGACTACCTTTCTCTAAATCATCCACTTAGAAACAAGGTTAGTCCTTAGGTTTCATCAATTATCCAAAACCAAACTAGGGACTTTCATTCTCTCCCTTTTTGGTAATTGATGACAACCTCACAAAGATGATTTTATAATAAAATTTTTGAACTTGTCATGCTTGTCCAAGCAATTTGAATCATGAATAAGATTTGGACAATCAGCACAAATTTGGTTTTGGTAGAATTATTCTCCCACAATTTTCATATCCATACATATGTGCAAAGCTTTCAATCCAAACTCTATGCACATATGTATGGATATGAAAATTGTGGGAGAATAATTCTACCAAAATGGTGCTAAGGATGGTGTAAAAGGCAACTCTGATTGGTAACACGCTTCAAAGGTCCATTTCTTACACCTTAGCACCATTGATAACTAGACACAAGTCAAAGCTCAAGAACCCCGTGAGATCAACATTATAGCAAGGGCTCTTGATCCACATCTAAATCTAAATATGTCTAGTTACAATCTATTCATGCTAGTAGATCATTTCATCATTTAAATTCTAGACTAGCATAACATCACACAAGCATGTATATGAATTTAAATACATGTGCAAGAGCAAGTCATATGATTAATGCACAACCAAATGCAACAACTTGTTCATGAGCTTGCTCCCCCTACTTGTGTGCTTTATAAAATTTTAATTTACCCCTTTCCAAAAGCATATCTTTGTGACTTATCTCTCCCCCTTTGTCATTGATTACTAAAAAAGTATGGTCAAATTGCGGAGAGTAAGTTATATTAGTACTTTTGGTGAGGTAGAATCAAATTTTATCAAATTTGGTCTCATCTAGCTTACTTGCCAAAGATATTTAATTTGGTTTGAACTAAAGACAAGCTTCTTCACACCTCACTAGAAGGGTTATCTTTCCTATGTTGAATTAAACACTTATAGCAAATATTCTAGATTCAACACTAGGATTGCAAGCTCACAAGCATGGCATATATCATCACAAGATCAAATCAATCATAGAAGCAATAGTGATGATATATATCCATCAAATTCATTTGATTTCTCATGAATGCACTAAGGATGCAACTTGTATGTCTACATGATCTAGCAAGTCCTAATAAATCATGAATGACATGTCAATACAATTTTACCTTTGCTTTGTCGAAGGAGAGGCATGTCAAATATATATGAATTGCATTCAACTCATGTTTGAGAAATCAAGAATGTTCAACTCATTCCTTAGCTTGCAAAACCTCTTCTCATCAAGTGGCTTAGTGAATATATCAGCCAGTTGATCATCATTGCCAATACTTTCAATTGAAATATCACCCTTTTGTTGATGATCCCTTATGAAATGATGCCTTATGTCAATGTGCTTTGATCTTCCATGTTGGACCAGGTTTTGTGTCATTCTAATTGCACTTTCATTATCACAAAACAATGGTATATTATTGAAGTTGAATCCATAGTCCTTCAAACTTGACTTCACCCAAAGCAATTGTGCGCAACATGCTCCCGCACTAATATATTCGGCTTTGGCGGTAGATATTGCCACACTATTTTGTTTCTTTGAGGACCATGACACTAGTGATCTTCCAAGAAATTTACATGTTCCACTAGTGCTCTTCCTATTGATTTTGCATTCCCCATAATCGGAGTCCGAATATCCAATTAACTCAAATTATGACCCCTTGGGATACCAAAGTCCAACATCTTGTGTATGCTTCAAATACCTCAAAATTCTCTTTGCGGCCTTGAGATGACTCTCTCTAGGTGAGGCTTGATATCTTGCACACATGCATACACTAAACATGTCATCCGGCCTTGATACGGTGACATAGAGTAAGCTTCCAATCAAAGACCGATATTCCTTTTGATTGACCATTTTTCCACTAAGATCACTATCAAGACATTCATTGGTGCCCATTGGAGTTGAAATTGATTTGGCATCTTGCATTCCAAACTTCTTCAACATGTCCTTGATATATTTTCCTTGACTCATAAATGTGCCTTCCTTCAATTGCTTGACTTTAAGACCAAGGAAATAGCTAAGTTCACCAATCATGGACATTTCAAATTCTTTGGCCATCATGTCACCAAATTCTTTGCAATAATCCTCATCGGTTGACCCAAATATGATATCATCAACATATATTTGCATAATAAATAGGTCATTTCTAATCTTCTCGGTGAATAGAGTAGTATCAACCTTTCCCACAATGAACCCCTTAGAGATAAGGAAATTCCTTAGCCTCTCATACCATGCTCTAGGTGCTTTCTTCAAGCCATATAATGCCTTCTTCAACTTGTACACATGGTTGGGCTTCTTCTCATCTTCAAAACTAGGAGGTTGCTCAACATATACTAGCTCATTAATGATCCCATTGAGAAATGCACTTTTCACATCCATTTGATATAACTTGATATCATGGGCACAAGCATAGGCTAATAAGATTCTAATTGCCTCCAATCTTACCACCGGTGCATATGTTTCTTCAAAGTCAAGACCCTCTATTTGAGTGTAACCTTGTGCAACTAGTCTTGCTTTTTTCTCACAACTATGCCATCTTGATCTTGCTTGTTTTTTAATACCCATTTGGTTCCAATGACATTGTGATCTTGAGGCCTTTCAACTAACTCCCACACATCATTTCTAGTGAAGTTGTTTAGCTCATCTTGCATGGCCATGATCCAATCGGCATCCTTCAATGCTTCATCAATTTTCTTGGGTTCTTTCATTGACACAAATGATGCATGCTCACATATCATTGCCATAGACCTTGTTTGCACAGCAATTCTAATATCACCAATAATTTTATCAAGTGGGTGATCTCTTGCAATATGAGTTGATTGGAGTACTTTATTTTGATTGCTTGAGCTAGGTTGATCATTTGGCTTGTCTTCTTGAGATGAACTTGCATGATGATCTTGTATTTGAGAACTACTAGCTTGTTTGTTGGGTGATGTGAGCACTTTATCTTTATTTTCATCAACATCAATTACTTGTCTAGCTCTAATATCTCCAATGTCCATGTTCTTCATAGCTTCTACTAACTGAGGTCCACCAACATCATCAATGTTCTCTTCCTCATCTTGTGAACCATTGGTTTCATCAAATTGCACATCATGGACTTCTTCAATAAGACCACTAGCATTGTTCCATACTCTATAAGCTTTGCTTATAGTTGAATATCCAAGTAAGAACCCTTCTTCACATCTAGAATCAAACTTTCCAAGTCTAGTGCCCTTCTTCAAGATATAGCATTTGCAACCAAACACTCTTAAGAATGAGATATTTGGCTTTCTTCCATGAAGTAGCTCATATGGTGTCTTCTCGAGTAATGGATGAAAATAGAGCCTATTAATAGAGTAGCAAGCCGTGTTGATTGCTTCATCCCAAAACCTGTGACTCACATTGTACTCATTAAGCATAGTTCTAGCCATATCAAGCAATGTCCTATTTTTCCTCTCAACAACACCATTGGAGGGTGGAGTGTATTTGGCCGAGAATTGATGTCCAATGCCAAACTCATCACAAAGATTATCAATTCTTGTATTCTTAAAAATTCTTGTATTCTTAAATTCACTCCCATTGTCACTTGTTATCTTCTTGATCTTAATTTCAAACTCATTGTGAACTCTCATGACAAAGGTTTTGAATGTATCAAACACTTCACTCTTGTCACTAAGAAAGAATACCCAGGTGAATCTTGTGAAATCATCAACAATGACAAATCCATATTTGTTTCCTCCAATACTTGCATATGTTGTTGGTCCAAATAGATCCATGTGTAACAACTCAAATGCTTTGCTTGTGCTCATAGTACTCTTCTTTGGATGTGCACTTCCAACTTGCTTCCCGGCTTGACAAGCACTACATAATCTAACCTTTTCAAACTCAACATCTTTCAAGCCATTGACAAGATCATGACTTAATAATTTCTTCAATTGTTTCATGCCAACATGACCAAGTCTTCTATGCCATAGCCAACCCATGCTAGATTTTGATATCAAACAAGTTGATAGAGATGTTTCACTAGCATTAAAATCAACTAGATAGAGGTTCTCAAATCTAAATCCTTTGAATATCACATTGGAACCATCCATGCTCACAACCTCAACATCATTTGGTCCAAATATGCACTTGAAACCCAAATCACAAATTTGTGTCACGGAAAGAAGATTGAAATCTAAGCTTTGAACTAGCAACATTTGATTTGCTCATGTCATTTGATATTGCAATCTTACCAAGCCCAATAACCTTGCCTCTCTTGTTATTGCCAAATATGATTGAATCAAAGCCACTATGATTATCATTGATAGAGTCAAACATTCTTGATGTACCGGTCATGTGTTGGGTGCACCCACTATCAATAATCCAATGCCTTCCTCCGGCCTTATAGTTCACCTTGGTTTCCTTTGCCATGAAGCATGAATGAGAAGTAAAGAATAATGAAGGCTTCTTGTTCATAGCAATAGAAGAAAAAGCCTTATTGGAAGATTCTTCTTCTTCCTCCTCATTGTCACTCTCCCAAGTGACCACAAAGGCACCATCCTTGCCCTTCTTGAGAGTCATCCTTGCCTCTCTCTTCTTCTTCTCAAACTTGCCCCTCTTGTTGAAGTTGTTGTTCTTCTTCCCTTCATAGGGACACTCATTTTGAAGATGGTGGGTGCTATCATAATTGAAGCACCTTCTTGCTTGCTCATTGCTCTTAGAGTTGTCAAGCCTCTTCTTGAAACCCCTTCTCTTGATGAACATATGACCCATCTTCTTGACTACTAAAGCAAGGGCCTCATCATCAATCTCAAAATCTCCATCTTCACCATTGCAATCTTCCTCTTCAATGATATGAGCTTTGCTACTAGAGGAGGTGGCCTTGAATGCCACGGTTTGCTTCTTTATCTCTTCTACCTTCATATCCCTCTCATCAACTTGCTTGTCATACTTGTCATAGGTCAACACCTCTCCAAGCAAGTCATTTGGCTTCATTTTATCAAGCCCATCTCTTTGAAGCATCATGATCAACATCTTGAATCTTCCGGGCAAACTCATCAAGAACTTGACACAAAAATCCTCATCTTGTATCTTGTATCCTAAGCTCTTGAGATCATTCACGGTCACTTGTAGACGAGGAAATATTTCTAGGATTGTTTTATCATCCTTCATCCTGAAGTTCTTAAATTCTTTCTTGAGGCCATAAAGCTTGGTACTTTTGACAACCTTGGTTCCCTCATATGTTTCACTCAACCTTGTCCACACCTCATGTGCTATTTCCAAGTCCTTGATGCCCTCAAAAATCTTGGTGTCAATGCCATTGTAGATTGTGTTGAGTGCCATTCTATTGCATGTTCTATTTGCTCTATCTTCATCGGTGAGATTGTTGGGGTCAATGATGGCATAATCATTTTTGGTGACCTCCAACACTCTCTCATGAATAGAGCCAAGGTGCATGCTCATCTTTCTTTTCCAATGATCAAAAGATCTAATGCCATCAAAGAAAGGTGGTTTGCTCCCCACATGATTGAACACAATTTGAGCCATCTTTTCAACACCGAAGGATGTTAAGCCTTGTTAAATCGGTGACCTAACTCCGATACCACATGTAAGGTGCTAGATGGTTAGAGGGGGTGCATAGTCAATTTAAATTTCTACAAGTATACTAGACAAAAACTTGTTAGTAAAACAAATGGATATTGTGTAAAATCTCCACTCAAACTCCCTAGCCAAGACATGCCAAGTCAAAGAGCCAGGTGCAGACGAATGAGATGCCTGCACACCCCTCCACCATATCAGAGCCTCACCCTTTAGCAATTGTGTCCCATAGCGAACACAATTGTAAGGTCCTAGATGGCTACAGGACGGGTGAATAGCCAATTTAAATTTCTACAAGTATACTAGACAAAAACTTGTTAGTAAAACAAATGGCGATAACCGCGGTTTGCCTAGCCTAGATGGTGAGCAAGCCTCCTAATGATAGTTCTAAATAAATTATGATCTCTATATCACTCAAAGGCTATGTCACTACTTTCTAATCTAGTGAGCTAGCAAGATAACCAAATCTACACAAGCTACACAATATATATATGAGAAAGTAAATACAAGAGATAGGTTGGTGATCATTATACCAACGTTGATGTGTAGAAGGGCCAATCAACAAGATGTGAAGTGATCAAACATAATTGAACCAATCACCAGGAGACAAGATTGACACAATGATTTTTCTCCCGAGGTTCACTTGTGCACCGACAAGCTAGTCCCTGTTGTGTCGACCTCCACCTAGATAGTTCCTCGGTGTGACTGTAACAACCCTAATTTTTCAAAATTTCAAAAATAGTCAAAATGTATTTTTGGTCAATAAATTAATTGGTAAAATACATTATTTTATGAAAATGAAGTTGCAACATGGTAGAAACTTGCTTGTGCATTCATGCTGGTGCATATTTTCATGTGGTGAAATTTGAATTTGAATTTGAATTCAAAAACCCATTTGAAAAAGTGTTTGAATAAATAAAAAACGTTTCCTGTTTCCCTCTCCCCTTTTCTTCTATTTCGGCCCGGTCGACTAAGCAGCCCAACCGGCGGCCCGTCCTCTCTCCACGTGCGGCCGCTCCTCCCTCTATCTTGGGCCGGCCGGCCGCCAGCCCGCCAGGGCATCCGAGCGCCGCCGCTGCTTCTTGGGCCGTAGGCCAGGCCCCTCACGGCGCTGCGTCCGCTCACGCGTCCGACTCCCTCTCTCGCTGTCGCCGACAGGTGGACCCCGCGTCGCCTTCGTTCTCCTCCGACTCGGCCGCGAGCCCGAGTCCGACCGGCGCCGTCTCCGCGCGATCGACCGCCCGAGCCATGACTCCAGGCTATTTAAGCCTTTGACTCCGCGCCACAATCCCTACCCGTAACCCTAGGCCAGCGCCGCTTTCGCTCCGAAGCCGCCGCATCGACCCGAAACCCTAGCGCCATTAACGCCGCCGTCGGACTTCGAAATCCGCCGTGACCATAAGTCATTTAATGGCGTGGCTTGGCCTAAATCTTCTCCTTGATCTCCTAAACACATTGGTAACCTCAATTTCAATCCATTGGCTCACCTTGCGCCGAATTGCTGGCCGCAGATCGCCGTCGTCCGCCGCTCCGAGCAACTCGCCGTCCCCGCCTCGCCTCGGTCTCCATCTTCGCCTCAGGTGAGCGCGGTGAGAGCTCCCCGTTCGTTTGGTACCAGTCTTGTGGTTAATGGTGACCGGAGTCGCGAGATCCATGAACTCCAGCGAGTTTTCTCGCCGCCGGCGATGGTCGCCGTCGTGTCACGCGTTGTCTCCGACGAGCCCGACGGACCAGATCAATCTGCGCCGTTCATTTTGATTCGGATGGCCAAAAACAGCCCGTACCGTTCGCGTGGCGATTTAGCAGAAAACCCCCTGGGTTTCTGTATAATCTTTTAAGAGTCCTTGACACCTTTGACAGAATATGTCTTCTCCACCGGGAAGCGTATTTTCTGTTCAACAGATTCATATTACGCTTTGTTCACTGGAAAGCGTATTTCTTTTATAACTGCTTCCAGAATACGTTTTCTTTTCTGGAAAACGTATTCTCCCGTTTCAGTTTCAAAATACGTTTTCAGTTAATTACAGTTTTACCATTATCTTTAAAGGCTTATAACTTTCACGTTTTAACTCCGATTTGGTCCGTTCAAATTGCATTAGATTCATAATTTCATAATCTACGCAGTGGTATTACTTTTGAAGTATTTTGGAAACTTTATATTTTTAGCCTATATTTAATGTATTTATTTATCTACAGGAAATCTTTGAAAATTCATAACTTCACCGTTATAATTCCGATTTTAGTGAACTTGACGTCTGTATGATCGTAGAAGTGAGTAGAATAGTTTGGTAAACATTTTATTCTGTTTTGATGACATTGGTGTACTGTTTCTCTAATAGTTCTTTGTTTGCTTCGTGTATGTATGCTCGATTGGACTGGCTGGTGTTGATTGTTAATGTCGAGTTCAGACGGTGAGGGTTTTGTTGAGCCAAGCTTTTGTGAGGATCAGCAGGACCAGCAGGACTTCATGAACCAAGGCAAGTATAGCATGGATCTTCCTTGTTACCTATTCACTATAAATCACAATACATATGCATGTGTCAGTTTGATGACCTAGAGATTATAACTAGCTTTGATATCCTGATTCCTTGAACCTTTCTGGGTTGCATTGGGTAGCCAAGATGCTAGTGCTTAATGATATCATGATCTTGTGGCTTGATGAGTATTTGTGACATGAATAGTAAAAATGACTTTTAACCACCTGAGGATTAATCAGTAACGTACCTTCCGGGATTTACAGTACAACTGTGAGGGCTATATGGCTCTGGTTTTAGCTCAGTATGAGGACCTTTTCTAGCTTGTTAGTGGTTCCCTTTATGGCGCAAGGGGGTGTGTTTCAGGTTGGGTGTAGTTGGACCTCTGTCTGTATGAGTATAGGCTACGGTCGTGTGCCATCAGAAGGGGGATACTACATTCGTAGGGCACAGAAACCTTAGTGGCCCTAACTTGTTAGACGAACCTTTGAAAGGCTTCATAGTGAACCCTGCCGGTCTTCCTTGGTAGTGGGCTAAGAGGTCGACGGGCCTCGGGCGAAAGGGCAATTCACGGCTCACAGTGAAAGTGTACACCTCTGCGCAGAGTTTAATAAACTGGTATACTAGCCTTGCTCAAGGACACGAGCGGCCTTGGAAACTCCTTACACTAATGATGATCTCTTTTGTCATGTTAAATTGTTCATATTTTTGCTGTTATGTTTACTATTCATTTATGTTACATTGATCATGATGGTTTCGAGAAACACTTGCCACCTTGATGCTGCTTAACTGATCAACTTGATAAACATATAAAAAGCTAAATGCAGTCCAACCGTGTCAGCTTATTTGAGCCTCATGAACCCATGTTATGCTTGTTGAGTACGGTTGTGTACTTATGCTTGCTTTATTTTCAATTTTGAAAAATCCCGGATGGGTAACAGATGAAGGTTGGAGTGAGAGCTATCGGGATGAGTACTAGGCTTGGTGTTCACCAGTCGACGTGTCTCTGTGGGAGCTTCCGCGATAACGTTAATTTAGATTTTATTGTTTTTGTGTAATACTCTGTAAGGAATATTGTTTCGTTATGTAATAAACAGGGCAAAGATACTCTTTGTAATTTGTCATCCTATATGTGCGACTGTTCCTAGGGCACATATAAGGTTATTTATGCATTCTACTTTTATCCTTAAAAGTGGGGTGTGACAGTGACCCTCAAGCCACTTGCCCCACAAGGCACTCTCCCGCAAGGAAACCACAAGACACCACTCTCAAGCGAGGTAACTCAAGACACGAGCAATTTACTAGAGTTTCTTTTGGCGCTCTGCCGAGGAAAGCACAAGAACCTCTTACAAATCAACACCGGAGGTGGGCAAGAACAATCACCAACTCTTTCCAATGCCTCCAACAATCTCCAAGCCGGCTAGGAGCAGTACTCTCCAAGAGTAACAAGAAATCCACCGGCAACTCGATCCCCAAGGGCCACTAGATGCAATCACTCATGCAAATCCACTTGGAATCACTAAATCTCACTTTGGATGTGCAACCAAGCAAGAGAGATGAGTTGGAGTGTTGTTTCAAAGCTCAATAGGATGATGAATAAGTTAGAGAGTCAAGAGAAATGGCCAAGAGCTGGCCACCCACTATTTATAACCTCCACCATCCAAACTAGCAGTTGCCCCCTTGGCAGCCTGCGAAACAAGCGCCAAACGCGCCAGATCGAACCGTCGGATGCGTCCGGTGCGTTTAACGTCTGCATGCCAAACACTTCTTCGAAAACTTGTCGTTGACCATCACTACCAACACGCCAAACGCATCTGATGCCTCAAGTGCCAGACGCTCCACGTTCACTGTTCACTGTCCGATGTTTGAATCAGCCGCGCCTCGCACTAGCTAAGCCAAATGCGTCGGACGCGTCCGCCCACGCTGGACGCTAGTTAGAGCGCTCAGCGTGTGAGGCTGACTTCCGGACGCTAGCGTCGGATGCTGCGCTGGACGCCCTGAGCGTCCGGCCAGCACTCCAGCCAGCCAGCCTGCCATAGCCTTCAAGCGCCGGATGCGCCCGGACAACGTCCGGTGCTCTGGTGCACCGCGTTCGATGCCTAGAATGTAGCACTTTCAAGCCTGTGTCGATGCCAACTTTTTCCCAACAAATTTTGCATCTGATGCTATAGAAAATATGCATCTAATTTTCCCAAAAGTGCCGAATCCCGCCGAGCGTGTGAGGCGGGAGGGAGAGAGGAACCCAAACCCATCTCAACCCTACAAACATCATCACCTTTGCAAATGTGCTAACACCACTAAGTGTACAACTCCATGTACTCATGTGTTAGCATTTTCATAATCAATTTCAAAGGTTTTTCATGATCACTAGGTTATATATGCATCTACATGATATGATCAACCTAGTGGCACCCATGCATCGAATAACCGATAAGATTTCCCCTCTTAATAGTTCAGCTATCGATCCTAAACCACTCACACCCTCTGTGGTGTCTTGATGCAAAACAAAATGGCCCTATATGTTATACCTTTGCCTTGAGCACATTTTGATTTTCAATCAACCGCCAAGTCTTTACATGATATGTGACATTCCATGTCATCATGCAACCGTCTTGGTCCATTGATCTTGATATTACTTGCTCTTCTCCATTGGTTGGTCCATCAGCGCCTAGTCTTGCCCAAGCTTCACCATCGCACGGTCCTTCGCTTTGAAGCCTCAACTTGCCCTTCACACTTTCAATCGGTCCATCGAGCAAAGCCCATCTTGATCTTCACCATGCTTAGGTTCCATAACTTCATGTCATGACTCATCATCGAGCTCCACTTGGCATGGATTACCTTTCTCTAAATCATCCACTTAGAAACAAGGTTAGTCCTTAGGTTTCATTAATTATCCAAAACCAAACTAGGGACTTTCAACGATCCCCACAAACCACCTGAAAGAGTTCCATCTTATCCTCCACATAACTTAGCCAATCAGCTGCATCAACTGGAGAGCCACTACCATCAAAGGTATCCAAGTTTATGCCCATCCACTTCACCAAAGAGATAGCACTCTGAGGAACACCAGTGGGAATAGCATCCGTAGCAGCACTAGCAGTAGTAGCAGCACCAGCAGTAGTTGCAGTACCAGCAGTAGTCGCAGCACCAGTAGTGGTAGTAGCAGCGCCTGCATTGACAGCTTGCCTCAAGGTCTCCAACTCCTGCTGCATCGCCTCCATTGCAGCTGACATTGCCGCTGGATCAAGATGCTGATTATCACTCGTAGAGCGATTAGTCGCAGGTCGACATTGTTTTCCTTTCCTAGGTGGCATAGCTGCAGCCACCACGATAAACAAACAATAGCCACATTAAAAACATGCCCACACCAACTCCAATTGAAACATATTATATGTTTAACAAATCATGTCATAACAAACAAGAATAGAACAATAAATACCTATCCTAAAAGTGCAAGTGTGTCAAATTAATCCTTATTTTTCCAAGAATCTAAAACCAGCTTTGATACCAACTATAACACCCCGGAATTTTACAGGCACCCCGGGATATCACTAAACAACACCAACAACAGCCGCACATAACAAATAAAGAATTTGGCGGCATTTCCTTTGAAAATAAAGCAACGCAGAAGCAAAACATATATATAAACGAAAGAAAACTATGAATATTAACGAACATCCTAACACAAATATACGATACTCCAAGAAAGTTTAACAGCCACTCTTAAAACATTTACTTCTAAGTCTCATGAAAATAACCAAATTATTTGTATTAATCATGAAGTCTCTAAAAGAAGTAAGTGATGTGCAGCTAATCCCCTTCCCTTCCAAGCAATCATCGAGTACCTAGATTGAGTAAAGCAAGAGTGAGATGAAAACATCTCAGCAAACAAACTTGTTTTGTCAAGTTATTTAAACCACAAGTTGAGTTAAACATCAATTTAACATGTAGTATTTATTTGAGATGATATCAAAATATATAGCATGACAGACTTTCAATTTTGAGGCATACCCAAAAGATAAAGAACTTCATAATATCATAGACAATTCCCTTCAACAATATACTTCATGAATGCATATGGATGCAATGCAAATGTCTCCTGCCTGCACACCCAACAAGGTGTGGAGCTGCATCCCATGATGCGTACGGGTACAGTCATGACCTTAGGTCAAGATATTAACTTCCAATGCCAATGAATGATGCAATGCACTTGGCATGCTGCAATAAAATTGATATACCACCAATGATACTTCAACTCCAACTTCAGAGTTGTGGACTAGCCACAAATAGCAATATTGAATAATAACATCACCATGAATACTTCCACAATTAAATTAAGGTTAAATAAACCAAGGTCACATGCTTTGTATACCAGTGATATGATATTCTTATAAATAATAGGATGTAGGTGATGAAAATAACAAGCCAAAATGGTAGCAAACCACCGCTACATTTACTTTCCTCTTTACCAAAGGGGAACAAGAGAACTAGTGATGTTCTAAAGTGTTACCCCCTAATCACAAACAATACTCAGTACATACACCAAGATACAAGCAAGAATAACAACGATTATGCACTAGAGCGCTCCAAACCCGACATTCAAGCCTCTACCGTTTGCGCTATCGTTCAAGATAGCAGCACTGACTCTTCTCTTTTTTGTATACTTCAGACTACATGTCCAAAAATTCCCAAAGTTAGTTAGGTTATAGAAAACTCCATTATCTACAACTCTTTTACTGTAAGGTTTTGCATTTGAGGTCTCTAAGATGGTCTAATATACCATGGAACATAACTAAATATTTTTGATGTCCAAAACTGAACATCAAAATCTAAAAATTCATAACTGAAGATATACTAATTCAATGAATATAAACTTTGGCAATCTGGAAAGATAATGAAAACCCTACAACTTTTGTTTATATCCCAAGATCAAATTAATTAGTTTATGTTGATTGGAAGACTTTCTTGTGTCATTTCAACATAGCCGGTCCCAAGCCCGGATAAAGGAGGAGGGTGTGTTAGGTGCGGCTAGCCAACATTTCAAAACCAGCCACTCTCATGAATATGAAACCCACAAGAGATTCATTGGGGCATAACCCTTTTAGTGACATGCTACATCGGAACCCGGGTGTAGTGTCAAATGTGCAAGGGCCGGGTCGTCATCCCCTTAATGGCACGTGGTATCGTGATCCGGGTACGATGATAAATGAGCAAGGGTCGGGTCGTCGCAACCTTTGTGACATGCTATATCTACGCCCGGGTGTAGTGAAAAATGAGCAAGGGTCTTTGCACCTCCCTCGACGGGTGCAAAGGGTAAGGAAGCTAGTCGAGCCAACTAGGATTCATCTAGGTAGCTGGAATGTAGGGTCCCTAACGGGTGAGTTAAGAGAGCTAGTCGATACAGCAATTAGGAGGCGTGTAAATATTCTATGCGTTCAGGAGACTAAATGGAAAGGCCAGAAGGCGAAGGAGGTGGAGGATACTGGCTACAAACTTTGGTACACGGGCACAACATCGGGTAGGAATGGTGTAGGCATCTTGATCGATAGGAGCCCTAAGGATGGAGTAGTTGAGGTACGGAGGTAAGGTGATCGGATTATCCTAGTCTGGTTGGTAGTTGGAGATTTGGCTCTGAATGTGATCAGTGCCTATGCCCCACAGGTAGGTCTTTGCGAGACCACCAAGAGGCAGTTTTGGGAAGATCATGATAGCATGGTTAGTACTGTGCCTATCAGCGAGAAACTCTTCATAGGAGGAGACCTCAACGGCCATGTGGGTGCGACTAATGTAGGTTTCGAGCGGGTGCATGGGGGTTTCGGGTATGGTAGTAGAAATCAAGAGGGGGAGGATGTTTTGAACTTTGCGTTGGCCTATAATTTGTTGATAGCGAACACCGTCTTTAAAAAGAGGGAATCCCATCTAGTGACCTTTTGTAGCGGACAACACCTAAGTCAGATCGAATTTATCCTTGCAAGGAGGGGGATAGACATGCTTGCTTAGATTGTAAGGTGTTACCTAGGGAGTGTGTTGTCCCTCAACACAAGCTTGTGGTGGCAGATTTTTGCTTTCGGGTACGTGTCCATCGGGACAATGGGGCCAAGATTGTGAGAACAAAATGGTGGAAGCTTAGGGGGAAGCAGCGCAAACATTTAAGGAGAGGATGCTAGATGAGGGGCCGTGGGAAGAAGGAGAAGATGCAGATGACATGTGGCTAAAGATGGCAACATATGTTCAGAAGGTGGCTTCGGATGTGTTTGGAGTGAGTAGGGGAGGCAAACGGGAAGCAAAAGACACCTGGTGGTGGAATGACGAGGTGCAAAGGGCTATTAGGGAGAAGAAGGAGTGGTTCAAGCGCCTCCATCATGACAAGAGTGCTGCCAACATTGAGGGCTATAAAATAGCGAAGATGGCTGCAAAACGAGCGGTGAGTGTAGCAAAAGGTCAGGCGTATGATGACCTTTATCAGCAACTAGGCACGAAGGAAGGGGAGAAGCACATTTATAGGATGGCTAGGATCCGCGAGAGGAAGATGAGGGACATCAACCAAATCAAATGCATCAAGGATGGGACGGATCAACTTTTGGTGAGGGATGAGGAGATCAAGGACAGGTGGAGAGAATGAGAGTCCTACCTTGGAGTTGGTTGACTCATTTGACGATATCAACAGATGTTTCGTGAGGAGATTTCAGGAGGCAGAGATCGGGGAGGCTTTGAAGAGGATGAAGGGAGGTAAAGCGATGGGCCCTAATGGTATCCCCATTGAGATGTGGAGATGCCTAGGTGCCAGAGTGATAGTATAGTTAACTAAGCTTTTTAACCTCATTTTCCAGTCAAACAAGATGCTTCAAGAATGGAGGAGAAGTATATTAATACCGATCTTCAAGAACAAGGGAGATGTTCAAAGTTGTACTAATTACAGTGGGATTAAGTTGATGAGCCATACGATGAAGCTCTGGGAGAGGGTTATCGAGCATCGCCTAAGAAGAGTGACAAGTGTGACCCAAAACCAATTTGGGTTTATGCCTGATAGGTCGACCATGGAGACAATTTTCTTATTACGACAGTTGATGGAGAGATATAGGGAGTAGAAGAAGGACTTGCACATGGTCTTTATTGACCTCGAGAAGGCATATGACAAAGTACCAAGAAATTTCATGTGGTGGGCCTTGGAAAAGCACAAAGTCCCAACTAAGTACATCACCCTCATCAAAGATATGTACAGGGATGTGGTGACGTGTGTCCGAACATGTGATGGTGACACCAGTGACTTTCCAATTAAAATAGGACTACATCAAGGGTCGGCATTGAGCCTTTATTTATTTGCTTTGGTGATGGATGATGTCACAGGGACATACAAGGTGATATCCCTTGGTGTATGCTCTTTGCTGATGATGTGGTGCTAGTGGATGAGACTAGGGCAGGGGTTAATAGGAAGTTAGAACTATGGAAGCACATGTTAGAGTCGAAAGGGTTTATACTTAGTAGGACCAAGACCGAGTACATGAGGTACGATTTTAGCGCGACTAGGAATGAGGAGGGAGACGTTAGCCTCGATGGGCAAGTGGTGGCCAAGAAGGATACTTTTCGGTATTTAGGATCGATGCTACAAAAGGATGGTGACATTGATGAAGATTTTAGGCATAGAATTTCAGCCGGTTGGTTGAAATGGCGTCAAGCTTCAGGCGTCCTTTGTGACAGAAGGGTGCCTCAGAAGTTAAAAGGTAAGTTTTATAGGACAGCGATTCGTCTAGCGATGTTATACGGTGCTGAATATTGGCCTACAAAAAGGCAACATATCCAAAAATTGAGTGTAGCAGAGATGCGTATGTTATGATGGTGTTGTGGGCACACAATGAGGGATAGAGTCTGGAACGACAATATTCGGGATAGGGTTGGGGTGGCACCAATTGAGGAAAAATTGATTCAACAACGGTTGAGATGGTTTGGCCATGTCCAACGGAGGCCTCCTGAGGCACCGGTGCATAGTAGGGTTCTAAAGCGGGTCGATAATGTAAAGAGAGGTAGAGGTCGACCTAAACTGACATGGGACAAATCGGTTAAGAGAGACCTTAAGGAGTGGAATATCCCTAAGGATTTAGCTATGGATTGGAGCGCTTGGAGACTAGCAATTAACGTGCCTAAACCGTAATCTTTTTATTGTACCATTTATGTGTTCTTTGTTTTTATTCCTCTTTTGGGTTTCATCTCTAGCCTACCCCAACTTGCTTGGGACAAAAGGCTATGTTGTTGTTGTTCTTGTAGTCTAAAACTGACAAGATCTAAAACTATTTAGAATCTCATGACTGCAAAACAGTCTAATTAAATTGGTCATATATCCCAAACTACAAAGGCTATGGGTGTGATATTAGTGTAAAAAGAAACATGATGAAGTCCTCTACAAAAAAGTCTACATGCCTAAAATTTATTGGGGCCTTTAAGATGCCCGAAAATGGCAAAGAACTGGAACTGCACAATCTGACGGGTTCTAGAATGTGGGTTAGATTGATTTCGGGAATTAGTCTAACTGAACCCTCCCTAAAGAGATGATTCAATCCATGTAACTTGATCCAAAGAAGGGGATTAACATTAGAATTCTCACCTAGGGAATCCAGAGCGAGCACGATGCCAGAAACACCCAGCAACTACTCCGTCCTCCCCCTTCTTTTCACCTTTTCGTCGAGATCGCAATGATCCTTGCCGCTGTGAAGGTTTCGCCGTTCTGATCTACGTCAAACATGGTGAAGCTCTCATCAAAAGTGAGAGATGCAAGGGATTCATGGGGAAACCAAAGGTATGAGATGGAATCCAACCGAAACCTGATGGAGAAGAACAGGCACCACGGACGACGCCGATGATGACGACGGCGGCGGTGGCAGTGACTACGACGAGGCAAAACCCTAGGGTCTTCCTTCCTCTTTCTCCTCTCTTCCTCCTTCATGAGATGGGCGAGGTGGGTGGCGGCTCCTGTAGGAGGAGAAAGAGTCGTGGGTTTGAGGAGGGAGAACCGCACGGGAGAGAAGAGTCGGACTCGATGGGAACCTATGGCCGTGACTTACTCTAGTGCGCTACAGTACCTCCATTTTTTCTTAACTCCTTTCCTTTTTTTATTATTTTTTCAGGGTATTATAGTCTAATTTAATTAAGGAAGGCATTTTAACCTAAGCACCATGCTTAATTTAAAAGCCTTTGGGAGTACACATGTAGTACTTCCAAACTAAAACATACTACGGTAAACAAAGGTAGCATGAAAGCACTATAGAGATTCACTCATCTAGGGATGAAAGAGAATGATCATGGTGAGGATTTTTTATTTTTAGATGCACGTGATGCAAGGAACTAAACATGCAATGGATGGGAAAACATAATGAGCTAAATGGAGTGAGTGCACGAATAGTTATAAGTAAACATACAATGGGATGTAAGGAAACATAAACTTAGTGAAGTGGATGCATGGATTATTCTAAGCAAACATGCAGTGTGATGCAAAAAATGTAAAAGATAACTACTCATAAATTTAAAGTCCATGAGCAAGACTGTCTCACCTTCTTGATCACACTAACCATGACTCACATGATGGTAGTGAGTAGTGCAGCTTCAATGTTCGTCACTTGAGATGTGAGTTGAATTATTATGATGATGACCTTTTCTCCAATCTACACATGGTTAGAAATATATATGTATACAAATACCTGTGGATGGCAGGGTTCCATGTTGATGAATGTCGAATGTTCAGGCACCCTGGGTTCTTCAACATCTCTTCTTTTCTTGTGGAATCTTGCCAGAAGGTCGAAATGGCTTCTTTTCTCCTGTCTATTCCACAACTCAACAAAACAAGGGGTAATCCTACCAAAGCTAGTGATACACTAAATTAGCAGACATCAAGATCATTATCAAAATCTTTACGCCAAATGCATCCCCGGCAACGGCCAAAAATGCTTTTTGGTATTTATTAAGTGCAAATAGAATATGAAGGATTCCGCAAGCGCACAGAAAATACCATTGTAGCATTTTACCGGGAGTATGTAGGTATTGTTATTTATATTTTACCACGGGGAAGCATGGGTTAAAGAATCTAATAACTCACCATCATGCATATACTAACTTAGTAAACCAACTAGACTAAAGCAGGGGTAAATAATATATGATAGATATATGAATGAAAGCACACACATGAGAATTATATGATAAATGAGTAGCTAGCTAAAGTGAGAGGACAACGGGAGAGATCAAGGTTCCTATATACTTCTCTATTACTTGGGTTCTAAGGTAACAAGAGAAGGATAGATATAGCGATCACACAATAGCACTTCAGGACACCGGCACACTAGCCACGGAAAGGGATGAGAAGGGGGCTAAGAAGGTCCGGCTACAGTCCTACAATACCAACCCAAACAAGGTGGAATACGTCAGCCAACAGGACTGTCATGATCCTGGGGCTACCACAACAATCCGTAGGATTGGGTGCAATCTTAGGTAACCTCTAGCCTAGACACCATGTCTAAACTATCAATTACTACTCTAGTTTTATAAAGACTAAAGCATATGACACGAATAGAGATCCCATGCTAAGGCATAATAACTATACTAAGCAATCGAATGAAAGGCATAAAAGTACATAGAGAAGATAAATCTATTAAAGCATAAGTCTTGCAAAGAGTAGATACAAAGACATACCAAATCTCTAAAGACTTCTCTAGAACCGGACTGTAGCTCCGCTCTCCCTAACTCTCAACTAGAACTAATCTACTACATTGGAAAGTATAGCCCTAATTCTCTAGAGATGAGAGATCATCCTGTTGGCGCTTCTTAGCGTCAGCAGAAAAGTCCGCAAGCGCATGAAAGTACAATCATAGAACTTCACCCGAAAGTGTTCAGGGTATCATATTTTCCCAAAGGAATGACTTATGTTAATAGACTCTTAGCTAGTTGGCCCTAGAAAATATAGGAGGGATAACTTGGGTGGAGACGATACACTAAGGTAGAAAACACTAAGTGAAGTTAGCCTTCCCACTACTCATCTGCTTCAGGCCCACTGACGCACTTGGTCTGCCAAGCGATACCAATATCAGCGCTATTCCATGGCCGAACGTGGGGGAATGCTGGTATGAGTGGACAGGGCTGTCACCACCTACCACCTACCCCTCTGCCCGTGGGCGCGCGCAACATACGAAGGTAGACCCCAACTTAGACACCACGTCTACGAAGGTGACTACTACTCTAGCAATGGTTAGGAACTTCTGTTTCTATCAGGAGTCCTGTAACTAGAGCACATGTCCAAAGGACGAGCGATGATCCCACAAATGAGTAGCTTTATGAAAGTAACTTACTTAATGAATCAAAACCTGAATGTAACACAAACTTCTTACTTCAAGTAGCAAGATGGTGGTAGAGGTCCAAGTTGGAGCGAGAGCCGATAGGTCCAGCACTTCGTCCACCCTAGGCTAGAACTGCTTCAACCCCGCTCCTACTTCTCCAACTCTTGCCTCTCTCTCTCTAACCCTAGATTAGAATAGCTAGAAGCTAAGCTAATGGAAAATGTGGCACACTCCTCCTTCTTCTCTATTTTATCCCGTTATTGATGGAGGTAGTGGGGGCACCAATTTATAGCTCCATAGGATGGTTCGGGTGTCTCCTCAATTGGAAGGAGGTGAAACCGCCTTGGACTGACCGACCTATGAACCGCTTGAGAAGGCTAGGCCTAGGAGGCCCCACCAGGGGGGCGGCCAGTCCCCTGTCTAGGCCCGCTGGGCACCACCTTCGGGTGGTCGGTTGCACCCTAGGCCTGGACATTTCTCACGGTTACAAATGGGCCCAGTTCTATGTTTGAGGTGGGCT
Source organism: Bothriochloa decipiens (assembly GCA_023333625.1). Classification (NCBI taxonomy): domain Eukaryota; kingdom Viridiplantae; phylum Streptophyta; class Magnoliopsida; order Poales; family Poaceae; genus Bothriochloa; species Bothriochloa decipiens. The sequence continues at coordinate 10,668,353 of CM041647.1, forward strand.
TCCTTCTTTATCTTTGATTTGTGCCTTTTTGAATGTGTTTTCCAAAGTGCGCTTTCATTGTGCTTTTTTGTGCATTTCCACGTGTCAGACCTGCAAGTCACATATACAACAAAACTCATGGAACGGTTAGATAAAGGCCCTACCTTCTATATGTTTTAGTATTAAAAAGATATTGTAAATTAGGTGCTAAGGATCTCCAACACATCCTTTCAAGGGGCACCTCTACATATCCACAATGAGATATGAATAATGAATTCGGGTTTCTCCCAGGGCTAGGGGCCTTGCTTATATAGCCCCCTAGGATGCACCGCAGCCCTCGGATCAAACCGACCTTAATCAACGACTTATATTGGACCTCAAAGGCGATGGGAGTAGGATCCGCGAGACTGTACATGATTGGTCCACATCACTGGGTGCCCGCCCACGTGGCTTGGGCGGCCGCCCGGCCATCGAGCCAGTTCGAGCTCCCCTTTGGCCCAGTGCCTTCTCGAATCTTTCAAATTACCGAAAAGTGCCCGGACCCCGATTATCTCTATGTAAACTTGACATATGGGCTATTCTTGGTTCTTTTCCACTGACACCCTGCAGAAATAGACATTCACTAAAACTCGTGGAATCCTATTAGTATAACCCTATATCTAGATGGTATTTATATTTAGGTTTTTTTCATGTCTCGTTGACGGTTAAAAATTGGAGTTATCTACCATCAACAGCAGCACAGTTTGACATGGGTAGCACTCCACTGATGATTTTGCCCACATCTTCCCAAAATCCATAGGGTTCCACAATTGGGTTTTTGAATGCTGCGACTGTCGGTAGTAATTGTTGTGGCTGCAAGTAGGCAACACGGTTCACCCCAGCTAATTGATTGAATTGAAGAAATTGTTGTTGCTGGAGGTAGGCAGCACAGGTCACCACGGGTAACACTCCACTGATGATTTTGGCCAAATCTTCCCAAAATCCGTAGGGTTGTAGAATTGGTTTTCGAATGCTACGACTGTCGGTAGTAGTTGCTGTGGCTGCAAGTAGGCAACGTGATTCACCCTAGCTAGTTGATTGAATGGAAGAAATTGTTTTTGCTGGAGCTAGGCAACATGGGTCGCCATGGCTAGCATTGCTGCTGCAATTGTTGTGTCTTGATTGTTCCTACCACACCACTGTTGATTTTGGCCAAATCTTTCAAAAATACATAGGGTTGTACAATTGGGTTTTTGAATGCTGTGACAATCAACTTATGCTAATTTTTTCTAAAATTGTACAGCAACACGAAAGTCACCTCAATTGATGTAAATAATGCTTGGTAGGACAAAAAAATTGAGCACAAACGCAGAAAGCAGAGTTAGAATGTGGCTCATGACCAT
>CM041647.1:10676687-10697560 GCA_023333625.1 Bothriochloa decipiens
TTACTAAGATTTTCAGTATGTATGTTGCTAATTGGTCTCTATGAAATTGTTGGGTGGTGGATTAACTACTAATTTGGTGGCTGTTTATACGCATGGTAGGTCATGTATCTCAACAAGATTTCCGCTTTATCCAACAAGAATATTAGAAAATAAGCTAGAGATGACATGGTATCCAGTCAATTTTGACATTTAGTGATAACTTTTTTCAGGCTTACCCACTTTACATGTTGGCAAAACAATTTGCACAAAATACAAGAAAACAAGTGGCTTTCTTCTACTTGTATTTTTCGAATACAAGGGTGACAATGGTACAGCATGATCCATTCACCTTTACACATGTGCAAGCCTTACCCACATAATATATGATCCATTTGAATAAACTCCGTTGGTGAAGTTGTGACCAGTTGATGTGGATCTCAATCATTTTCAATTAAATTTGTCTACAAGTTGAGATGAAATTTGTTCCATGAGTTGTTAGTGAGACCTAACACAAAAAAATCGAAGCTTCCATTACTTCCATAAACCTATTCTGGATAGGTTTGTCTGATTCTATTGATTTTAGGTACGACACTTTTAATTCCTGAGCTGAGTGTAGTACCGCCATGGTTCATTTTGTTTATGATACCATGAAACCAATTTTTTGGATATAAATTGGTAGGTTTTATAGTAAATATAATTCATATATCATACTATGACTATACAAAGCAGTGCATATAACATTATTTCTGGTAAATCATGAGTAACAAATGCGATAAAAAATTGCCTTTCAGATCGATTCCATGGGCTTCAACAACATTACACTACTGTTTTATTTGAACATTTGATTATTTTATTTACCACTACTAGTATATTTCCTATGCTAATGCTACGGCGATACTTAGGGTAATGCACGTCGGCATGACCTAAATATTTCCGTCACCACCAAGTTGAGCCAACGCGACCACTGGAGACAAAGAAGATAATCACTCTGTGCAGTGCCATGGTCCCACACCATTGTAAACAGTGATAGAATATTAGAAATGCCCAGCTAAAAAGTCCAGAAGAGCATTACCACGTAGCATATTTCTTTCATGAAAAAAGATTACCAAAATTATCATAACACACATTGCGATTTTAGGCTAACAAAAGCTACAGAATTGATTAGCAATGAAAACACAAATTTCTGCTATTAGCCCAAGATATGAAAGTAAGCTAACCTCAGAAATAGTGAAATATTACTAAAATCATAGGTTATTAGATTAGATCCGGTTCCTATCTAACTACAGCTCAATATAAGATAATCCTAATTCCCACAAACACTAAGAACACAAAAAAATTGATCAAACTGCTGTCTCAATTCCCAATGGCTAACAAAACAAAAAAAAAAAAGATCAAACTTCTGTCTCAACTCTCAAATCTCAATGCAGCATTCGGTCGGCACTCCATTTTGGAGAATTTATTGGTTGTGCAGAAATTGCAGTAGGCTTTGGCGATCATGACCTCCTCCCAGTTTTGCATTGATCTTATCACTGAAAACATGGAAAAGAATACATAGGAACAAAGGTCACATGGGATCAGTCACAAGGACAAGTAACAGGGTCATTTGGCAACGGGTTAGGACTTGGGCTCAGTCACAAGGACAACAGGCTGATATCTTCAGAGCATGTTATAGCATATATGAGATATTCATCTTAAAAAATAATATTCACAAACAAATGCAAAACATACAACCTGCCCACACGGATACTGAAACTCAATCACAAGACCTGACAACGGAGGGAAATGTAATTCACAGGTAAAGTCATTGTCTTGTGGCATGGACGAAGGCTTACACATCAAAGAAAGAAGAGGGGCTTGGTATTCTTCACATCAAGGCGCAGAACAAAGCTATGCTACTGAAATTTGCACACACAAGTTTTATAACGACAGAGACACTCCTTGGGTGCAGCTCACTTGGCATCATGGCAGCTTGAACTTAATTCGGAGATGCTTGCTGGGCTTCAGCTATTGGACATTGTGGATGACAATTGGTCGTATATTTGGGGGGCTAGGTATACATGCAGACGTGCTTATAATTCCATTGTAAGGATTGGACAGATTAAATTTAGTGATTTCAATAGGCTAATACCCATAAACTTGCAGAAAATTCAGTGATCACAAATAGGCTGAAAAACATATACAAGAATTGAACCACACAATTTAACAAGTATATGAGAAGACACAGAAAGTGAAAGTGACCTCTATTGTAAAGATTGGTGGTATTATCCGTTTGTAGTCGCTGTAGACTACAAAGATAGCACTCACAAGTTTACAAGTCAAAATCAGTTTAGGAAAAATTAAAGCAAGTGTTCTCATGTCATGTTAAGTACCCAATATTGATATATACTGCGATGTACCCAATCACAGTTTAGGAAAATCCTCCACATATGATTTTTAGACCAAGCACAATGTTCGAATGTGTCTCACGCAAATATTTAGATCAAATGAAAGTTCAGACAGGATGACAATAGGTTCCTCGCCACACTATCCTGCTTGTGCTTCTATGAGAATACTCCGAAACCACGACAGTATTGTTACTCCAATATTAGTGCATTAAGAAAAGTCATTTGATAGCTGAATAATCATCAAAACTATCCAGTCGTCCCCATTCTCAACCCTAATCCCCTCATTCTAGCAAATGAAAAGACATAAACAATAGCCTAATCCATTATCAACACCTATAAACATAGTTGTGGACCATTCTACATGTATCAATATCAAATAAACAATAGCCGTAGCACCACCTCAACATTGAACCAATGGATTCCACCATGCAATCGGACCAATCAATCCTGAAAGCTACAACCCAACGACATCCCTCATTGAGTTCAAGGGCGGGGGCGGTTTAACCTCACACTGCCGTGCATTGCTATGTTCAATCCGTGGCATGGAGGATGTCGCAAGAGCCGACAGTTTCACCCGCCATCTCTGTCCGTAAGGGGCCGTGTCACCACCGTGGAAGGAGGTGCCCCGGGCGGTGGCCAGAAGGAGTCGCGGTGGAGGAAGGAAGCGAACCCGACTGCAATCTTTTTCTATCGGTAAGAATTGCACCAGAGCACCTTCTACTTCTAATAGGCCATGAACTATAGATAGAGAAGAATCATTCTGAGCGAGTCCATAAGAAGCGACCCACTTTTTCATCGGTTCCAGGGGAAGACCAAAGACCTTGCGTGACCGGTCCACCAGAAAAACTCAAAAGAGAAAGAAGTCTCGTTAATCTCTTCATGCTCGTTCCAAGTTCGAAGTACCGTTTGGCCAAAGAAAAAGCCGCTTCCTGACACGATTGCCTCTTTATATAGATAGATATAGGATCTATTGTTATTACTTAGAAGTCTATTTTGTACAAGATCCCCTCCTATCTGATAGAAAAGGGTCCCATGATCCCGAGCCGGTCTTATCTTGGCTCGCAAACCCCAAGTTTGTCTATGAAGAGCTAATCTAATTGTATTAGTTTCTATAATGAATTTCTTATGTGGAATACTAATGGACAGGGCCTCGTTGCTAAGTGCTACAAGATCTAGTGCACTGGAAGAAGGCGGCACGGAGCAAGTGGTAGGAGACGACGTTTTTTATTTCACGGCCATGAGGAGTCAGGCAAAGCATGGAGCGTGGTAGTTTCATTTGCTTATGTCAACAATTGTTCTGTAAATTATTTAGTTGAACATAAGAGATTCAATACAAGTTTATAATAATTATAACAAAATTTTAGTCCTAGACTTTGTGAAATAAATTCTATAACTAAGAATCCAAATAGGGCCATAAATATTGTGCTTAGGGATGGGTATAATAAATAAAAAAAGAACTAAAACTAAAAAATTTGGTCATCCATTTGGTCACTGCTACCAAATATATTTAGCGAGGTCGGTGGGCTGGGCGCCCACCCAAAATACACCCATAGCCGAGTGCCATAGCTGGGCCCTTTTCTACCATTTCTTGAAATTCTCACTAGAGAATTTCTCTAGTTTCATTGCACCCGTATATCCCTTCATGGTCACTTAATGCCTATCAAGTTTTTGGATTCTTGGAAATAATAGAAATTTAGTAATGCATAAATTAATTCCGACAATAGAGGAACAACAACATGTATCATGGAATATGATTTAACACTAGCACAATGATCAGTGACAAATTCATGCTCTAGTGCTAGTGGAGAGAAAATGACAATGAACAATACAAAGAGAATAGACATTCTTATAGTGGGGTTGCCGGTGCTAAATGCAGCGCAAGAGAAGATGAAGCAGACCGTCAATGGAGATCTGCGAAAACCGATGTAGAGGGAAGAAGATGTCTAGCGAGTAGTCACGATGGCGCTTCCTAAAAACCCGATATGCCCTGGCCCCTACCTTGTCCAGGGACACGAGGAGACGTAGGCTTTGGAGCTTACTCTCCCGTGCCGATGGCACGTCGGCAACGGGATGGGGAAGGCAGCGGCAGAGTAGCAATGTGGCACATCGTCTCGCCCTTTATTTATACATGTCGGACAAGGAACAGTAACTGAAGGTGCTGCAGAAATTGAGCAGGAACCAGGACAAGCAGTCCAAGATCAAGGTTCACCTTCACAGGTTCAGTGGTCAATCAATACTAATTCAAGTCCAGGGTGTCCTCTGCACAGGAAATTGAATTTTCAACACCACCAACTGGAGATACAGTGAGTTCAGAAGGAGTGCCAATGAGGTTCAGAACAATGGACAATATCAATGATACAACTGATGAAGTGTAGATGATGCACTGAATGAGAAGTGTTGGAGAGATGCAATTGTAGCTGAAATGGAGTCAGTTCAGTCCAACAGAAGCTGGGAATTATCTGAGTTACCAAGAGGTCATCGTGCTATTGGCCTAAAATGGGTTTCCAAGGTGAAGAAGATCCAGAGGGTAAAGTGATCAAGCACAAGGCTAGACTAGTAGCTGGTTTACTGCAGCCCACAGCCCAGTGACTTGCTCTTGGTGTCTCCATTTACCTGATCACAATGGTTGCAGGTATATGAGATCAGGAACAGCTGAACCCATGCTTCTAGGTTTCAGTGATAGCGATTTGGCCGGTGACATAGATGACAGAAAGAGCACAGGTGGCTCGGGGTTTTTCATGGGCATGAATTTGGTTACATGGGTGTCACAGAAACAAAGAGTAGTTGCTCTATTATCACGTGAGGCTGAGTACATAGCAAGCAGGGCGTCCCGGGAAAATTCGAGGCCTTGTACGATACTAAAAAATGAGGCCTATTAACCTAACAAAAAAAGATTAAATATAAGATATGACAAAGCATACAATACATGGCAATAAGATATATATCAAGATTCAAGAATGGTACCTATGTTGCATAATCTTTACTTGAATAACATCATTCTTTTACTGTCACCGGCATCCAAAGAAGGATTCAAGTCTTCATTGTTATTGTCTATATGTGTTATTGTGTTGTCACGGAGAGCTTCCTCAACTTCAACATTATTTTCTAGAGGATCTATAGGATCATTGTCAACACTATTGTCAACTGCTTGCCCCTGGCCCTGCCCCTGGCAGGATCAGATGACACTTGTCACTGTTTCATAACAAACCTATCCATAGATCCTTTCTGAGATTGGACTAATTTCTCTATTCTTTGTTTTTTCTTAAGCTTTTGCCAACCCGATTCAAATTTTCTAGAACGATTTGCAGAAGACATGGCTTAACATTTACTAGATGAAAAGATCAAAAGAACAAAATTTAGCTTTTGCCTGTGATTGCAGATGAATTAAAAAAATCATTAATAATACCTTGAGGGCCTCTGGCCTGAGCACCTTGCACTATTGCCGTCAGTCGACAGTCGTCACGGCTCACGCTCGCCGCTCAGAATCTCTTGTGGGCGGCAGCCGATAGGGCACGGCTATAGGAAGTCCAACATGTTTGGGATATGTTGGGTTGTGATGGGAAACAAAGAGACGTCCGACGACCAGCTAAAACATCATTGCTTGTCGGGCTACAGTGTTTAGGGTTTAAATGCAGCTTGTCAGGGAATTTGGCTCAGTCGTCTGTTGGGTGAACTACTTGGTATTCAGGATCCAAAGGCCTGTCTCCTAGTTGACAACAAGTCTGCCATAGCTTTGAGTAAGAATCCTGTCACCATGATCGAAGCAAGCACATAGACACAAGGTATCATGTTGTCAGAGAATGTGTTGATAATGGCAGCATTGACATCGACCATGTGAGCAGCCAGAACCAGTTGGCTGATATCCACTAAGGCACTTTGGTGTGTCAGGTTTGAAGAGCTTCGTCAGCAGCTTGGTCCATAGTTGAGGTGCAGAGGGATTAGCGGGTCAAATGTTGAAATCAATCCCGTGCACACGTTATCACACCAATATCGTAGATGCATTGTCAGGTTCATGTTTACATTCTAAAAATAGCTAGCTGCATGTTGTAACGGAGTTGTGGTGCCGTGCTGCGTTCACGGTGCGACCAAGTGTGTGTGTTCGTTGCCATGCCATGCATGAAACGTTTCCGCGCTTTAGGCGAGTACAACGCAGCGTGAGCGGGCGTGGCGAGGATCGTGTAAGCACTGTGCAATAAAAGGAAGAAAGAAACCCGAAAAGGGCCGCAACATTGCAGAAAACAACTCGATCTTTCATGTGCGTGAGTTCCATAGCGACGTCGTGCACGAGGAGAGTGATTGCCGGCCATTGCCGATCGCCATCGTGCTGACCATTCCGGCTGCCGGTGCCAACTGCTAAGTGCTGACACACCGAGAAGCAATTCCGAAGCACGGCTCATATTTGGGATCGATGCGTGCTCAAGAACCCTGTGGCTGCACCGCGTCGGCCGCCGGCCGGGTCATTTTGGCGTACCGCGCATGAGGCCATGGCGGCGGACTGCACCATCGGTGTGTCGTGCCCGGCACAATGATGCTCGTGAACGCTTGGGCGATTCACCAGGATCCGAAACGACGCCCCATGCTGCTATTCTGACTTTGGATGGTGGCACTGTTCTGGGGAAGGGCTGGCGATGCGTCTCGTTGCCTTGACACTAGCAGCGCTTGGAGTGGGATGTTGCTGAGGGTGGTGTTTGACAGGACCGAACCGAAGGCGTTGGGCATGGCGAAGTCGTTGGAGTCTGTGGGCTCCGGGAGTTCGTCAGAAGCATGCTCTCTGCTTCAACATATGAGTAACTCAACACAGATTTCTGACCGCGCCTGTATCCTATTTATAGTATCTCCATCGCGTTCGTGATGACCGCACTCTATCGCTGTGCTTCGCTGCAATACCTTGACATGTACCAAAACAATATCAGTGGTGAGCTGCCCTTGGACATTGGCCGTTGCCTTGGCGCCATGCTGCTCCAAAGCGACGACAACAGATTCGAGTATTCGACGGCACCATCCCAGCGGATATCGGTGCGCTAACAAGGCTTCGGACTTTGTGGCTGGCAAATAACCCGTTCGAGAGCTGCCGGCGTCATTCAAGAGCCTCACCAAGAGGGTGAGCCTCTGGGCGTCGCAGTACGCGCAACCTACTAGATCGCTGGTGACTTCCCAAACCATGTACTCAAAAAAAAACCATGTGCTGCAGATGTTGGAGTTGGAGGTAATTGACAGGCCTGTCAATGAACGCGTCGACTGGAATGTCACACCCCACTTTTAAGGATAAAAGTAGAATGCATAAATAGCCTTATATGTGCCCCAGAAACAGTCGCACATATAGGATGACAAATTACAAAGAGTATCATCATCCTATTTATTACATAGCGTACCAATATTTATTACAGAGTATTACGCATAAACAATAAAATCTAAGATAACATTATTACGGAAGCTCCCCACAGAGACACGTCGACTGGTGAACACCAAGCCTAGTACTCATCCCGATAGCTCTCACTCCAACCTTCATATGTTACCCATCTGGGATTTTCTAAAATTAAAAGTAAAGCAAGCGTAAGTACACAACCGTACTCAACAAGCATAACATAGGTTAATGAGGCTCAAATAAGCTGACACGGTTTGACTGTATTTAGCTCTTATATGTTAATCAAGTTGATCAGTTAAGCAGCATCAAGGTGGCAAGTGTTTCCCAAAACCATCATGATCAATGTAACATAAATAAATAGTAAACATAACAGCAAATGTATGAACAATTTAACATGACAAGAGAAATCATCATTACTGTAAGGAGTTCTAAGGCCGCTCGTGTCCTTGAGCAAGGCTAGTATACCAATTTATTAAACTCTGCGCAGAGGTGTACACTTTCACTGTGAGCCGTGAATTGCCCTTTCGCCCGAGGCCCGTCGACCTCTTATCCCACTACCAAGGAGGACCGGCAGGGTTCACTATGAAGCCTTTCAAAGGTTCGTCTAACAAGTTAGGACCACTGAGGTTTCTGTGCCCTACGGATGTAGTATCCCCTCTTCTGATGGCACATGACCGCAGCCTATACTCATACAGACAGAGGTCCAACTACACCCAACCCAAAACACACCCCCTTGCGCCATAAAGAGAACCGCTAACATACTAGAAAAGGTCCTCATACTGAGCTAAAACCAGAGCCATATAGCCCTCACAGTTGTACTGTAAATCCCGGAATGTACGTTACTGATTAATCCTCAGGTGGTTAAAAGTCATTATTACTGTTCATAGCACAAATACTCATCAAGCCACACGATCATGATATCATTAAGCACTAGCATCTTGCTACCCAATGCACCCACAAGGTTCAAGGAATCAGGATATCAAAGCTAGTTATAAACTATAGGTCATCAAACAGACACATGCATATGTATTGTTATTTATAGTGAATAGGTAACAAGGAAGATCCATGCTATACTTGTCTTGATTCACAAAGCCTTGCTGGTCCTGCTGATTCTCAAAATAACTTGGCTCAATAAAACCCTCACCGTCTGAACTCGACATTAACAATCAACACTAGCCAGTCCAATCGAGCATACATACACGAAGCAAATAAAGAGCTATTAGAGGAATAGTACATCAATCTCATCAAAATAGAATAAAAAGTTTATAAAACTACTCTACTCGCTTCTACGATCACACAGACGTCAAGTTCACTGAAAACAGAGTTATAACGGAGAAGTTATGAATTTTCAAAGATTTCCTATAGATAAATAAATACTTTTAATATAGGCTAAATATATGAAGTTTCCAAAATACTTTAAAAGTAGTACCACTGCGTAGATTATGAATTTATGAATCTAACAAAATTTGAACGGACCAAATCAGAGTTAAAACGTGAAAGTTATCAGCCTTTAAAGATAATGGCAAAACTGTAAATAGCTAAAAACGTATACTGACACTGAAAAGAGAAAATACGTCTTCCAGAGAAGAAAACGTATTCTAGAAGCTATTATGAGAAAAATACGCTTTCCAGTGGACAAAACGTATTATAGATCTGTTTAGCAGGAAATACGTTTTCCCACAGAGGAAACGTATTATGCTCAATACGCCAAGGACTCTTAATTGAATAAGTCAAACCCCAGGGGGTTTTTGGCAAATCCGCCGGCCGAAAGGTTACAGTGTAATTTGATCCATCTGTTTCAAGATGAACGGCCCAGATCGATCGGGGCGATCGGGCTCGCCGGGAACGACGACCGACACGGCGGCGGCCATCGCCGGCGGCGAAATAACTCGCTGGAGTTCATGGAACTCGTGATCCCGGCCACGAGAACGAGCGCGACCGGTACCATTCGAAAGCGGAGCTCTCACTGCGCTCACCTGTGGAGAAGATGGAGACCGAGGCGAGGCGGGGACGGCGTGCGGCTCGGAGCGGCGGACGGCGACCGACTGCGCACGAAAGGAGCTCGGGTTAGATGGGTTTGAATCAAATTGACGGCACCAACATGCTCAGGGAAGCAAGGCGAGGCTTTCCGACCAGTAGATGGCAAAGATGACCCGAGGACGACGGCCAATTTCGGGTTTTGGTGGCGGCTGTCAATGGCGGCTAGGGTTTCGGGTCGCAGCGACTTCGGCGAGACGGAGGCAGAGGCGGCGCTGACTTAGGGTTTCGGGTGGGGGCTCATGACGGGGTTAAAGGCTTTTATAGCCCGATGACGGGGTACGGCCCGGCGTGGCACGGACGTCGAGTCGGCTCGATGACGCGCGCGCGGCACGAGTCCGGTTCGGAGGAGGAAGGCGACGGGAGGGGCCCCACCTGTCAACGACAGAGAGAGAGGAAGACGGACGCAGGCGCGGACGCAGCGCCTTGATGGGCTTCGGCCTTCGGCCCATGAAGCAGCGGCGGCGCGCGAGAGGGGAAGCGGCCGAGCGCGGGAAGAGGGCAGGCCGAGCGGGCCGTTCGGGCCAAAATGGCCGGAAGGTGAGAAGGAGGAAAAGAAATAGGTTTTCTTTTATTTAAACATTTTCAAATGCATTTTCAAATGGATTTTGAATTCAAATTCAAATTCAAACCTCATCACAACAAAATATGCACCAGCATGAATGCTCAAGCATGTTTCTACCATGTTGCAACTTCATTTTCATAAAAATATTTATTTTGCCATTTATTTATCCATCAAAAATCATTTTGACTATTTATATATATATATTTTTTTTTAAATTGAAAACTAGGGTGTTACATGGAAGCTTACCTCCGTGGATTTGGAATTTTGGATGCTCAAGAAGCTGCAGCTATTGGCTGTGTACATGTTGAAGCTGAACGATCTCACCAGCGAGATAGTCGAGGTTTCCGAGAATAAGCTTACTGGAAGCATCCCGGAAGTCTTTGGCCTTTTGGAGAACCTCACGGTCGTAAACTTGTTCAGCAACGACTTCTCCGGCGAAATACCAGCGAGCATCCGCCGATTACCGTCACTATCAAAATTGAGGTTGTTCGGGAACCGGTTTAATGGCACGCTCCCGATGGAACGGGAAGCAATCAGGCTTGCCTGCAGTTGAGGCTGATTATAACGAGTTCCATCGGGAGCTGTAAACTTTGTGTTTTACCTTTTTATCGTCTAATAAAAATACGGCAAAGCTCTTACCACCTATCTAAACATGTTGTAAAAGCATGGGAGAGAGTAAGGTGCCAAGCAGGGACTGGGGCTGAAATCTGTAGTTTTGTCACATATTATTGCTGGAGCTGGCGAACCTAAATTTGCAGACGAAGGAAAATAAGCAGCTGCAGCAACAAGCATGGAAGCCACCTCTAGATCTATATGAAATTAATATGGTGCTGCTTCCAATACTATAACAAGTGACGGCCCAGCGGAATTGAAAAAAAATTGGGCCCAAAAGAGGAAGAGCCGCCACAGTAGACCGCGTCTCATGGGCCAAAGGGCCGCACGCACAAACAGGGGGAGGAGCGGGCGTGCATGCGCAGCCGCCGCCGTCGCATCCGGAGAATGGCCCATCATCTAGATGGGTTAGGAAAATAGAGAGAAATAAAATAGAAAGCAATAAAAACCCCTATGTACTCGATTGAATCAACAAGGAAATTGGGTTAATCCCAACCATAGCTCTCAGCTCTTGGCCCCCTCCTCTACCCTAGCCGCCGCCCTACCAAGCCGCCGCGACCACGCCGCCGTCACCGCCTACCTCCGCCTCCTCCACTCACGGATCGCCCTCCATGTTACCAGTGTGCCAGACCTCTTATAAATACAGAGACTGAGAAAAGACAGTTGGGGCTTCATTGTCAGGAAGTCATGGTGAGTTCTTGGAGGTAGGCGCCAGGAATACAGGAATATTGTTCGAGTTGCTTGTCTTTTACAAGCTTAAGCTTTAGCTGAACTTTGGAGCCTGCAAAGGGTTGACAAAATGGGCATGACAAAGGTAATGATGGAGACAGTTGCGTCGGTTCTAGAGCCTTCACTTCAATCTAAGGATCAGAGTTAGATAGGAGCCCATATGGCACTTTGTATACGCAGATTCGTGAACTGATATACCTATATATAGTTAAGTCAAATGTAAAATTATGTATGTTCTAGAGCTACCTGTCTCGATACTTATGGTGCAAGTATTTGATCTCCTGGCTCCCTTGTTTTCATGAGCCAGGCACCAGATTTTGTGTGTGTACCGGTATCCGGTGAGAAACTGGATCCTGTTTGTTAACGGAAATTTCTCTTTCCATGAGATAAAAAAAAACTCCATGAAAGCCTATCAGGAAAGGCCATGGCCTAGTAAGATTATAAGCCTCCATCCCAAAAATGCGACCGCGACCCCGATTCCCCTAGCACCATCTCTGCGATGGCGCCCAGCTCTAAGTCCTTGTCTGCAGCAGCGCTGTGGCCAACATGCTCACCAAGGCGCCAGTCGGGGAGAACGCGTGCTGACCATGCTGAGCGGCGGTGTGCGGAAGCAGCAGGTTTGTGGTGGCGTCAACGTCATCTGACATGGTGGGGAGCATCCTCAGCTACGGTGTCATCCTTGCCGCCAAGCTTCGAGGTCGATCGTTGTCCTGGGACGATGGCAGCGTGCGAGGTGGTCAGCTTGCCCCTGGAGGTCAGAGGACACCGTCGCCATGTTCATGGGTTTGGATAGTAGCTAGCTGTTCTCCAGCATGCGTCACGAAGCTGTCTCGCCACTTCCCAAATACAAGAAGCTTACCACTGAAAAAAGATACCACTGCATCCTTGTGCACTACCAATTACAGCTGAGATGCTATTACAGGTGAAAAACAGTAGGATGTCAGCCTCGGAGTTCGGTTAAAACCGACAAATCGGTTCGGTTTGTTTGGTGGCTGCAAATTTCAGTTTCTAGAAATCAGCAACCGATTGGTGTTCCCTGGAATACAAACCGACGAGTTCAGTTTCGGCTTTCTTGGTTCAGTTTTTCAGTTCAACCAAAGACACCGAAGCTAGCTAGCACAAAGAGGAGCAAATCCAAAGAGAATATTGTAGGATGCCAGAACGGGGAAGAACAAAGCCAGCACCGGCACCGCCACGCGCGGGCGCTGCGCCCCTCCCTGCTCGCCTTCTCGCTGCAAGCCAGCGTCGCGGCCGGCCCGTCCTGTCGCGCCGTCGCGCCGCGACCACGACCCCGCCGCCCCTCTCGTAGTCCTAGCTGCCACTACATACATCACTTGCTGCTCTCCATTGCTCGCTGCTCATGGCAACGTGCGCCTGTTCGCTGCTTAATCAGCCGCAGCGTCCGCCCCTACTTGCGACCTCGCGTGGTCACTATTGCGCGCCGCCGCTTATTGTTGGCGCTAGGACCTAGCACCGATGAGGTGAGCAGCACCTGCTCGACCCCTCCCTTGACCCCCTCTCTGAACCAAAGAGGAAGACGAGTTTGAGCTCTCTCTATACCCACGCACACAGCACACACCAAGTCTCAACGTTGGCTGAAGACTGCACTCTGAGATTGTGGCAAAGAAGCTACTGTTTCCATTGCATTGCGTGATATATATATACAAACCTCCACCCTCTACCGGGTACATGAGAGGCATGGCTACAGTACTCAACTACTATTAGTACTATGCCTACATCACCAAAGTCGTGGGTGATGGAGCTTCTACTGCTACCATACTGCTACAGGAAAAGAGTAAGGACATGGCCTGCCTCGACACGAGATGACCTCTACATGTCTTTGACCATGCTGTGACAAGAAGGATGGGATGGCAGCAGATTATGTCTAACAATCTTCCCATAATCCTGCTGCTAGCCCTTGACTTCAACCATGCCAATCATCTTCCTCATCTTCTCGAACCGAAGGCGCACGAGTAACTTGGTGAGGATGTCAGCGAGCTGCCGACCAGTGTCGACGAACTCGATGACCAGTTGTCCTCCATCGACGCAATCACGAAGAAAGTGGAACTTCACATCGATGTGCTTGCTCCTGTCATGGAGGACGGGGTTCTTTGCCAGCGCAATTGCTGGCTAGTTATCCACCTTAAGCGCCGGTGGCTGAATTTGAACTCCGGTGAGCTTCGTCAGCAGCCGACGTAGCCAGACCTCCTATCACATTGCCGTAGCCACAGCCACATACTCTGCCTCATAGGTGGACAGAGCCACCATCTTCTGCTTCAGCAACTGCCAGGCGATCGACGCTCCGCCAAGAAAGACGAGCACGCTGGAGGTGCTCCGTCGCCTGTCCACATCTCCTGTCTTGTCCGCGTTGCTGAACATCGTGCGTCCCGGCGCACCTTCCTTGGCCTCGGGCGACGCTTCATTGAACACCTTTAGCTGAAGCCCGCTGTATTTGGGGAAGACAAACCCCAACTCCACCGTGCCCTGGACATAGCGCAACAAGTGCTTGACCACCGTCCAGTGATCCTCACGCGGATCCTCCATAAACCTGCTCACATAGCCCACCGCAAAAGCGTTATCCGACCGCGTGTGAGTCAGCCAATGCAACCCGCCAATGATGCTTTGGTAGAGCATAGCATCCACCTTTGCTGCGGTGCTCTGCCTCGAGAGCTTGATGCACTCCTTCATTGGCGTGGCCATAGCCTTGTAGCCCGCCATACCCACCCGTTCGAGCAGCTTCTACGCGTAGCGCGCTGCCCTAGCCCGATGGCTTCCTCCACCTGCCTCACCTCGATGCCGAGGTAGTAAGACAGGGCAACAAAATCGCTCATCCGGAACCGTGCGGCCATCTCTTCCTTGAAATTGGCGATGTCCTGAGCCCGCGCGCCGGTGACGATGAGGTCGTCCACATACACCCCGATGATGAGATGCTCCTTTCCCCATCAACGGGTGTACAGTGCGTGCTCCGTGGCGCATCTTCCAAACCCGAGCTCGGCTATGGTGGTATCGAGTTTGGCGTTCCATGCCCGTGGTGCCTGACACATGCCATAAAGGGCCTTGCGCAGGCGTAGCACCTTCTTCTCCGCACCCTTGATGACGAACCCCGGTGCCTGCTTGACGTAGACCATCTCGGCCAGGTCCCCATTGAGGAACACTGACTTGACGTCGAGGTGGTGACCTGCCACTCCTTGGCAGCTGCAAGGGCGAGTAGGAGTCGCACCGACTCCATGTGCACGACTGGGGCAAAGACCTCCTCGAAGTCAACCCCTTCGCTCTGCACGAACCCTCAAGCAACGAGGCATGCCTTGTGCTTTACCACGGCACCGCGCTTGTCCCGCTTCACCTTGAAGACCCATTTGGGTCCAATCAGTCGGCAACCCGCCGACAGATCGACCAGTTTCTAGGTCTTGTTCTCCTCGATGGTCTTCATCTCTTCCAGCATCACCTTCTGCCACCCTGCATTGCGCTCCGCAACGGCGAACGTGGTCAGCTCCTCTGTACTCATAAGAAGGAGAGTAAGGTTGTCGTCGAGGGGCACCGCCGTATCTGCCATAATGTCGTCCAAGCGACGGAACCAGACCTCCTCTCCTCTGTGGTATGTGTCCATGAAGTCTTAAACGTCCGACGGTGGCATTGCATACTCGATGGTTGCCACCGCAGTTCCGCGAGGCGAGGTCGTTCACCGCGGAGAAGTTCTGTCATTCGAGGCCTCCCGATCAGCGATCGAGGCCCCTTTAGCAGTCGAGGGCCCTCTCGAGATCAAGCCACCCCATCCCATACTTGGCCTTGCTGTCCCACGATCTGGGCTATGCGACCTATGGCACTCGAGGCCGCTGGACCAGCGGTCGTGACTTCCCGACACGCGGTCGAGGCTGGCCTCGCGGTCGAGGTCTCTTTGGTCGGAGTTGACGCCCCCGATCGAGCACTCTAGCTGTGCGAACGAGGCCCACCCCATGGTCGAGTGCTTTTCTCGTGTGGTCAAGGCGCCTCTCGCACCGCACACTCAGTCGAGGCCGAGGCCCAAGTAATCGAGCCCCTCCGAACCCGCAGTCAAGGCCGCTTGGCGCGGTGTCGAGGCCGCTCGACCAGTGGTCTGGGTCGTGGCCCCCCACGCCTCCCGTGCCCTATCGCAGCTATTAGCCATGGTCAGGACAGTCCGAGTCAAGGTCCCTAGCGCTGTTGCGGTCGAGGCCTCCCCTTGCGCGCCGCTCGACGCCTCCTGTCCCAAGGTTGGAGTCAAGACTCTACGGCTCGGAGTGAGGTCACAATTTGAAACCCCTGCTCTAGGAGAAATAGGTGGCTCCGTTGCCCCGGCCGCTGGTTCTTCTCCGCCTCCCGTTGCCGCTCCATCCCCTGTCCTCGGCTCCTCCATAGCCTCGCCGTGGCCATGAATAACCATCTTCACTAGGACGAACGAGTCATAGAGCCCACCGTCTCCTTGCTCGAGGCCCTTCGTGTCCTGCCTATCCCAGGTCCACGACGCTGCCTTGTCGAAAACCACATCCCGGGACACCACAACCTTGCCGCCGACCAGGTTGTATAGCCGAGAGGCTTTCAACCCCTCCTCGTAGCCGAGGAGCACCATGCTGCTGCTCTAATCCAACAGCTTGCCGAGGCCTGGCTTGACGATCTTTACATGACCGATGCAACCGAACGTGCATAGGTACGAGACATTAGGCTTGCTCCCATGCCATGCCTCGTACGGCGTCTTCTCCTCGAGGGATTTGGTCGGCGATCGGTTGAGGATGTACATGGCAGTTGTGATCGCCTCTCCCCATAATGCTGCCGGCATCCTCTTCACCTTCATCATCGAGAGTGCCATGCCAACGATGGTCTGATTCTGGCACTCCACAACGCCGTTCTGCTACGGCGAGTAGGGTGCCGGAGATGTCGATGCACCCCTACTCGACGCAGTACTCGGTGAACTTGAGCGCCGTGAATTCGCTGCCACGGTCTGTTCAGAGCACCCGCAGCCGCTTGCCACACTACGCCTCCGCCCGCGCCATGAAGCGCTTGATGGCATCCGTCACGTCGCGTTTGCTCGTCAGGAGCTGCAGCCACATGTAGCGGCTACAGTCATCCACAAGCAGGAGGAAGTACCTCCGTCCGCCGTGCGTCGCTGGCGTGATTGGCCCACAGAGGTCCCCATGGACCAGCTCTAGGGGATCCGTTGTGTGGTACCTTGCTGACTTTGGGAATGGCAGCCGCCTCTGCTTCCCTGGCGTGCTTGATCCGTGGCAGCCCGGTCACCATTTTCTCGAGCCGGCCCAGAGCATCGAAGCTCAGGTGGCCGAACTGGCCATGCCACAGCCACGGCTCCTGCGTGCACGCCGCCACCAAGCACACAGGATGCTCCACCTTCAGGTTGAGAAGATAGAGGTGATTCTTGCAGCGCGTTACCTTGGTGAGAAGACGCCACTCCTTGTCCCTGATTCATAGTATGCCATCTCGAATCAGCACCTCCGCCCTGCGCTCGTCTAGCTGGCCAGGACTGACGATGCTCGAGCGGAGCTAGGGAATGAAGTACACATCTGTCAACACGCGCTGCTCCCCATTTTGGCAATAGAAAACAACCGTGCCTTGGCCTCAATTGTCCACCCTCGAGCCATCCCCGAACTTGACCATGCCAATCTTGTTCGTATCGAGGTCAGAGAAGGCGGTGCGGCAACCAGTCATATGGTTGCTCGCGCTGGAGTCAAGGAACGTATGCCCAGGTGTGCCTACGCCCAGGTGTGCCTACGCTCCTTCTAATCGCCGACTACGCCCAGGTGTGCCTACGCCCGCGGCTCTTCAAGTTCGACTGCCTGTGGCGTAGTCCTCTGCTCCGCCTCTGTCTCCCCTGCTTCGCCTTCCTGCAGAGCACAGTACTCACCCATCAAGAGCGCCTGCTCGTCGTCGCTGTCATCCTGAGCTAGGTGCACCGCCTCCTTCTTCTCCTTCCTCTCCAGGCATTCGCTCGCCTAGTGCCCCACCTTGCCACACTTGCGATAGGCATTGGGGGCAGTGAACTTCTTCTTGCCTTCTTCTTCTTGTCCACAGGAGCCTTCCCCTGCTTCTTGCCGCTATTGCTGCCGCGGTCACCACCACCTCAACTGGAGCCTTCCTCGGACCGGCACTTTTCCTTCATTCGCGCTATCTACTCCTCCTCGGTCAGCATCAGCTTGGGCTTGTCCTTCTCCAGCGGTGCTGCACTACGACTCTCCACCACCGCAGCCGCCCTGCCACATCCTCGAGGGACAATGTGGAGATGTCCAGCATTGTCTTGATGGACATGGCGAGCTACAAGTACTTGGGAGGCACCATGCAGAGCAGCATGCTGACGAGATCCTCGTCCTCCAGCGGCTTGCTGTAGGTGGCCAGCTAGCTTGCCAGCGACTGGAGACGTAGCATGAAGTCCTCCACCGTCTCCCCAGACTTGAATCGGATGTCGTTGAACTCCCACTTCAGCTGCTGGACCTTAGCGTGCTTGGCTCGTTCTGAACCAACACGGAACAAGGCCAGCATCTCCCAGGCCTCCTTCGCCGCCTTCTTCTGGCCGAGCGCCTCATGGAACTCACCAGGCGTGGAAGCCATGAGCACCTCCATGACGCCAACCTCCGCCTCCTCGCCGGCGTTGCCGACCTCCACGGCCTCCCACCACCTCTGGGCACGGAACTTCCACTTCATCTAGACAGCCCACTCCCCGAAGTTGGTGCGGGTGAGCATCGGCCAGGAGTTGCTCCCGCCATACTCCCTCACCATGCGCACCTCAACCGGCTGCGCCACCAACTGGAGCTACCTCTCCGCATCTCCGCCGCCGCCCTGCAGTGCTCCGGTGGCATCCGCCATCACTGGCTGCTAAGCCTGACGATGTGTACGGCTCTAATACCAATTGTTGGCGCTAGGACCTAGCACCGATGAGGCGAGCAGCACCTGCTCGACCCCTCCCTCTACCCCCTCTCTGAACCAAAGAGGAAGACGAGCTTGAGCTCTCTCTGTACCCACGCACACAGCATACACAAGTCTCAGCGTTGGCTGAAGACTGCACTCTGAGATTGTGGAAAAGAAGCTACTGTTTCTATTGCATTGTGTGATATATATATAAACCTCCACCCTCTACTGGGTACATGTGAGGCATGGCTACAGTACTCAACTACTCCTAATACTATGTCTACATCACCAAAGTCATGGGTGATGGAGCTTCTACTTCTACCATACAGCTACAGGAAAAGAGCAAGGACATGGCCTGCCTCAACACGAGCTGACCTCTACATGTCCTTGATCATGTTGTGACAAGAAGGATGGGACGGCAGCAGATTATGTCTAACACTTATGGCGTTAGGGTTTGAGTTGGGTGGGGAATGTGACTCGGTGGTTAGGTGGTGGTGGTGGTGTGGGGGCCTGTTTATTCTCTAAATTGGGCTGTGAGGGGGCTTGCTGCATTTGTGTCTTCATAGCTTCACTGAGTGGGGGAGATATCACAGTGCAGTTTGGTTTGAACGGTCTTCGGTTCAGTTTTGGGGTAAAACCGAAAGCCACGATGAACACCGAATCTCGCAAATACAAAAACCAAATCCGTACCAAAAAAAAAGGATATTTTGGTTTGGTTTCGGTTCGGTTTACGGTTCTTAGGTAAAATGTGCCCGGGCTAAGTACGATGCTTCCAAAGAAAGCCTTATATACGGAAACTTGGTGGTCAAGCATCAGGGACTAACAGTTCAAACGTTTCTTGTTGTGCTTGTCTGCATCTAGATCCTGTTGCTCTGTTGCTTGTGCTTGCTCTTCCATCGAATCCCTAACCCACCCATAACCTTATCTTTTATGATTTCCCTTGAGTTCGTTGCCAATTGACTGTTTATATGCCAGGCTTTGAGTGAGTGCTCTTGCGGTGCTTCGAGTGGGATGTCACTGCATGCGATGCCATTGACGAAACCGTTGGCAGCCATCTGTCGGCCCGGAGAGTTTGTCCAGAGCATGCTGCTATCTGTTTAAATATAATCCAACACAGATATCAGAAGAATAAATAAAATTGGTAACACTGAACTTAAGCTATTCAGCTACCTATGATATTATCAAAGAACAGGAGCAAGAGGATATGCATGATCACTGCTGTAGCTTATTCTACTCTCCACTATGCATTTGAAAATTTGTTCATATGATATGAATGTGAAACTGAAGATGGAACTGCAGTCTCCAATGGGATCACACTCACACATAATGGCTTCACAGAAAGAACAGACTGAAAGATATCATTTGCAATGAGAGATGACGTACTCGCTCTCTGAAACTGACTGAATATCTTAAACCTCAGTTTAAGTTGTCGATTCCTTCAACTCTGCGATTCAGAGTCACAGAACCACTTGATTATATTAAGTTGTATGCACCAACCAGATCAATCCAAAAGCTTAAGTTGATGGAGAGAGGTGGATAATTCACTTATATTCCAAAACTCCCCCTCACGAGTTGTGAATAAAAACACTCTCCTCACGTCGAAGCTCCGGCGAGAGATCTCGGCAATGGACGAGCCCCAGACATGAAATAGCAGCAAGCAACAATTATTTTATTTGAATTACGCTAACCAGGATTCAAACTCGAGATCTCTAACTTTGATACCATGTTAAGTTGCATGCACCAACCAATTCAATCTAAAAGCTTGAGCTGATGGAGAGATGTTGGCAATTCACTTATATTCTAACAGGTTAAATTGGCACGTCAAAGCAGATGAAAAGAGCTGCTCCTTCCTTCCGTCTACATGGTGAGTGATCGAGGTGTTGCTGTTGCTGCATCCGCATCGAGGGGCAGAAATGAGAAATCAATCCAACCTTGCTGCTGCCATCAGGGGATACAATCAAGCACACGAATCCGACAGAGAAAAAACCAAAGGTTCAATCTTCTGGCAGTCTCTCAGTGAATTGGTGCTACGCACACAGCATAGGCAACCTGGAGAACGTGTTTTGCTGAACGTCCACAAAAGTGTATCAAAGTGTTTGCAGTCCATTGTTTGATGCACACAAAGTGTACCGGTGTCACTGCAAATTATTTCTTTTTTCTTAATAGGATACCGAAAATTATTTCTCCATGGTTACTTTTCAATTTGCTTTTCATGCACTATGATACTCCACTATTGGATTGTGATACCAATCTCACTCTATGAGGAGTCAAGATGCGAGCTATTTTTGGTGCATCATGATTCAATTGATACGCTTCATAAATTTAGGCCCGC
>CM041647.1:10711414-10761466 GCA_023333625.1 Bothriochloa decipiens
GAAGAAGAAGAAGAAGAAGAAGAAGAAGAAGAAGAAGAAGAAGAAGATAATGATGATGATGATGATGTTGTGATGAAGAAGACATCGAGGGAGAGAAGGAAAGAAAAAATAAATGTTAATATGACATGGATCCCATATATTGGAGATCATCGGTAATTATAAAATAATAGTAAATAATTTTCACATTAACATATATGGATCGATGCGAATGCAAGTGCATCCAAACAACCCTAAATGCGTCTCCATCAGATTAGAGATATTCAATCTTCTATACGTATGTAAAGATGATTGAAAAACAGTCTTCGGTAATAGGAAACCTGGACAAAAGATACCTTTGGGTGACAATACCCCCCTGACCCCCTCCTACGTTCCTACCTCCTACGACTATCCACAAGGGGTGTAGTAGTAGTTGGGGTAATAAAGAGAGAAGGGTGTAAAAGAAACATACGGTACAAGAGATAGGCCAATTCTTATAAGAAATAAGAAATAAGAAAAATCCCACATGAAACTATGCGAAGATGACGAGCGATGATTACCATTCTTAGGCGTGGTTACCAACCATTATTATTGAGGAAAGTCATAGTGACCACTTGAATGGTTGAGAGGGTTGAGCTCAGTTGTGCGCATCAATCGAGTGAGAGAAGCTTAGCGTGGCTATGGTTCCAAGGACTGCCCGGATCCATCATCCATGATGACTGGAATTATTCTTTCAACTCTAACCAAAAATAAATTGTTCTGATAAAAGTGAACTGTTTTTTATTTGTAAATTATAGAATCTTTCATCACATCAGACTAAAATAGAGACACGTTGCACCAATGACCATTTTATATGTGTATTAGTCCTTGAGTGCCATGGGGTTGAGCCATGCTATTTTAATTCCGAGTATGCATGAGTGGGGTGACCATATTATATGTGTGTTAGTCCTTGAGTATGCATGAGTTGCTGAATATTGATATTGGCTCTAGTTATGAATCGGTGGCTAAACTTTGGTTGTCTAATAAGAAACACATGATTACCAATATTCTATCTTCAGCTGTAATGTAGTCAATCTGAAAATTACGAAATGAAATGTGCTTTCAGCGATTGGTGTGGCGAGATATGAAGATGGTGCTGGCAAGGATCGCGCGGATGCTGCGGGGATGGTTACCCATGTACAAGGAGGATCTTGGGAAGCAGCTGGAGGACCTGATCACTCGCCTGGAGGAACGATCAAAGCAGCCGTCACAGATACTATGGACCTCAACAGAGTCAGTGTCACAGTGGGTTCCACTGGTTGTTCCTTCTCCGGCAACTACTACCAGCAGTGATCTGGCCATCGAGCCATGTAATGTTTTGGGTTCTGAGCCCTGGCTTTTGCCGTTTAGCCTTTGAGTTGTTGCGCTTATGGCGCCAAGACTGTGTACAGTAAAAGACTTGTGTTGCCAAACAATTTTTAATTCGTTGTAGGATTTTAAAAAAGTCAAAATGTTAGTAAACTTTAACACGATGAAAAACACATGGTGTTACAGCGTTCTGGCCGACAGCACGCGTGTATGGCCGGCTCACGAGAGGTGCACGGACGAGGGGTGGCAACGGCGCTATCTAGGCTTTGCTGGTGCCCGTGTGGACCACCGTGTCGTGTAGATCGATGTGGTCAAGTCAATGGGTCAGTTTTGGCGTGCGCTACGTATAGACGAACAGTACCACAAGCAAGCGAAGAGGAAGAATATACTTTCCTATAGCACCGGTTGGCTTACAGAAACTCGACGCCGGCGGTCCGTCGGGGCTGCGGTGCCGCACCGCATCTAGCAACTTGGATAGTACCTCAGACCATTCGCGCCGGGCACCGTAAAAGAGGACGCTATAATACATACAGCATGAAATTAACTACACCGAGGACGATATAGTACTACGCTATGACCACAGGAATAGAAAATATAGCGCCTGCCACCTGGCATACAGCATGCAGCAGCGTGGAGTGAGAGAGAGAGAGGAGAGAGAGTGTGCTGGAGAATCTAAATGGCGGCCCCACTTGTTCAACTTATAAAAAATACTATAACTCTCAAACTAAAAAAGCGAATTAAATTTCGATTACACTATTAAACTCGTCTCAATAAATCCTTCAAAACTATATCACACTTCGATATATTTAGATAAAATGATAAGTGAACCCCACAGTGGATAAAATACGTTGTAAAAACTAGATGAGTGCGAAAAAATTAGGATAGAGTACGCTGTATGGTGGATAGAATGCGAATGTAGAGTTCTATGAGACCATCTGCACCGGACGCTGTAAAAGAGGACGCTATAGCACATACAGTATGAAATCAGTTACACCGGAGACGGTATAGTACTGCGCTATGACCACGGGGGCGGAAAATATAGCGCCTACACCGGCCATACAGCATGCC
Organism: Bothriochloa decipiens; assembly: GCA_023333625.1. NCBI lineage: Eukaryota > Viridiplantae > Streptophyta > Magnoliopsida > Poales > Poaceae > Bothriochloa > Bothriochloa decipiens. The sequence goes on from CM041647.1 coordinate 10,713,806, forward strand.
ACGGCGTGGAGTGAGAGAGAGGGAGAGGGGAGAGAGAGTGTGCTGGAGAGTCAAAATTGCGGGGTCCACTTGTTCAACCGACAAAAATATTATAACTCTCAAACTAAAAAATCAAATTAAATTTTGATTACACCATTGAACTCGTCTCAATAAATCTTTAAAAGTATATCACACATCTATATACTTAGATAAAGTGATAAGTGGATCCTATAGTAAATAGAGTACGCTATAAAAAATAGATGAGTATAGAAAAATTAGAATAGAGTATGTTATATGATAAATAGAGTACGAATATAGAGTTCCGTATAAACGCAGGCAGTATTCGTCAGATATCCAGGAGAACGGCATCTAGCTACAAGACCGTCGCGCTGTCCTTCCACAGCATCCTGGAGCTGTCGGCGGTGCGCCGGTGTTCCCCTCCATTCTCTATTTTGCTTACCTGCTTGCTGCCCCACGGGCCCCCTCACCCCTATGGAGCCGCCGGCGCCGCCTGCTGCACGCCCCTGTTCCCGACTGCAGCAGGAAGCTCCCACAAGCCACCGGCGGCGAAGAAGATAAATGAGCTGCCTCTCCCCAGACATCACTGCGGCCCGGTCCTAGCAGGAGTTCCATTCCTCATCTGCTCTAGCTGCTACCAGCTAGTCCAGCTGCCCTCTGATTTTGTTGTTCCGAAAAATGCGATCTTCAGCCTGCAGTGTGGCTGCTGCTCAGAAGTTCTTTCCTACGGCTACAGGGCCCCCAACCCCCCGATTACATATACTGGAACAAACCGCAATCATAGTCTGATCGCCAGGCGTTCATCCAGGAGATCTCCAGCTCCGCCACCGCGATGCCAAGCCGCCCAGGTGAGTGCTCTGCTGTGTGATGAGTGATGCTCTGCTCTGTTGATGTGGATTGATCCAGCACAGGAACTGCGTTGCTGTCGAGCCTTACTGATGATGTATCTAAGCCTCCAACACAGAAAAGAGTATATTTTATTGGGTATCTAATGATATAGTTTAGTGTCACAAATACTGATGCTCTTTTCTTTGAATTGGATCAAATTTATAAAAAATAATACTTTGGGCAACTAGAAATTATTTATTGCAGGATAAATATAGTACTTCTTCATTGGGCCGCGTGCTTTTTTACAACTTAGGGCCAATCCTGATTTTCGGTGCATAATTATCAAGAGTGCCACGCACGTCACCTTTATAGGGTAGTCATACGATTTACTTGGGCCTTCTTTAGATTGTAAATTTCAATTCTGACACTATAGCACTTTCGTTTGTATTTATTAATTGTTATCCAATCATGGTCTAATTAGGTTTAAAAGATTCGTCTTATGATTTACATTAAACTATGCAATTAGTTATCTTTTTTATCTATATTTAATGCTTCATGCAAGTAGCTAAAAATTGATGCGACGTAGAGAGAGTGAAAAAACTTAAAATTTTACATGTATCTAAACAAGGCCTTGTTATATAGCTCTACGATCCAAGTGCATAAAACAATGCATAATTTTATAGGCTAGTCATATGATTTACTACAATTTACTTTGACTTTTTTGGTACACTCAGTTTGTTATATATTTAAATCTAACCTGTGTCTAGATACATAACAAAGTGAGTATACCAAAAAAGTCAAAATAAACTATAATTTAAAGCGATGGGAGTACTTGTTATATAGTTCTATGATCTAATGTATCATATGAAATATAATATATAGCCTTGCAATTGCATATAATTCATTGCTTATCTGAGCCGGAGATCCTCGAAAGTGTGTGAGAGTGAAACAAATCAGTCTCATAATCTCATTGAAGTTTCATTGCCTTTTGTCGTGCTGGTAAATTAACTTCATGGATAGTTTTTATTTGAACGCTAATGGGACTCTTTGTCTTTCCTCCTCATAAATATTATGTTTAACTAAGTAGCTTTGTTGATATGTTAGTATTAAAAGACTGACCTTAACGTTCATTCCGTGGACATGTGACAGGACGACCTGCGCACCGACTTGGATGCGGCTGCACGCGAGCTGATACAGACCCAATCAGAGTGGGCAAAAGAGAAACTACTAGGGTGTGGTGCATGTGGCCAGATTTACCTTGGAGTTAACAGGTACGGTATCCACCCACCAGGCCACCACCCCAAAATAAAAAGAAATAGAAAAATGAGCCGCATATATCCAAGCCTCCAACACGATTTTGCACTAAGGGTGTGGTTGGTTTATCGGTTAAGCCTGGCTTGTACAGGGGAGGCAGGTCCTCCTGCGATAAGCTAAATAAATTCATGGAACGCTGTTATATTTGGTGTGGTTGCTTGCATCTAGCTATGCTGATAGAGTTGCGAACGTATATGGTTGCTCGCAAGAAAATATATTGCCTTAGATAATTTATTATTGCTTTGGGTAAATAAATAAACACAATCATGTTATTCATATATGTTATTATTTTAATTGACTTTATCTAATTAATATTATTTGAAATACAATGATACCAATTAATATACACTAATCATGCGCTAACAATGTCATTATTTGAGTAATTGCTCGTGCCTGGCAAGCCTGGCGCTCTGGAGAAATGTTTGAAACTATATCTCGGGAGCTTGGTTGAGAAGGACATTTTACATGAGTAGAGCTAGATCCAGAGTTACATACTTGTATGCTTGTATCTCGTGGGCATGACTTGCACCGCAGCGAACCATTTTTTTTAGAACACGTCCATTGACGTGCTTCACATTAAGAGGAATACAAGTTCACAAAGTTCAAGCAGAAGTAGTCTCTGCTAGTGCAATGACGCGAGTTGCGTCACTAGCCTTGCGTCTGCTTGAAGCCCAAAGGCCCCACCGGAGGACCGACTCCCTAGGTACCGGATTATATAAACGTGTTTGGCAAGGTTGCGAACGTGTTTGGTACCTAGGGAGGATCGACTACCCTTGTCGAACTAATCTAAGAAGGCCGTTAGCCTTGCCAAGTGCGCCCACCGTGCCAATAGGCATCCGCTTCAGCCAGCATAGGGTCCGAGCCTAACGCGAAGCCTCCGACCAACAGTCCATCTATTCAGCGCATCTCCCTGCAGACCAATCGTGTCCTAAATGTACGCGTGCTGGCCTGGTGCACATATTATTCGAGTCGAGGTTCATCAAGGTGACAATATATCATGGTTGCGGCTCCTCTGTTTCTCATGAATCATTACATTGGATGGTTTTAAAATTTTGATGTTATTAGTTGTTCATAATTTTGTGCCTGTTTTAAATGTTCGAAGTGTTTATTGTATATTTTATTCAGAATTTTCCTTAATATTTTACTAAAATATAGATGCTAGATCATTGGCTACACTCTTAATTAATACACTGGCATACACCATCATAAATGTAGGCGTTACTTTGTAGTATCAGTCATAATGATATGTGAATAATTGATATGCCAATTTTGGGTCTACTTTGCATTATCTTTTGTAATGATAAAGGTGAGTAATTTTTCATTAAAAATAGGGTGTTACTTTAAACTATCTTTCATAATGATAGAAGTAGGTAATTAGATGGAAGTTTATCGGGTTACCTTAAGTATTTTTCTTATAATGGTAGATGTTTGATGGCTATTAATTTACATAACCTTTTTATATTTGACTTAATACCTTCAAAAGTTGTTGCCAAAAGATTGTTAGTTTTTTTATTATCAATGATGCAGAAACAGGAGTCAGTTTTGTGCGATTAAGGAGGTACATGTTATTGCGGGTGATCAACAGTCAAAGGAATGGCTTAAGCAGTTAAATCAGGTAGTTTTTATTTTTTTTTCCTTCTTATTTAGTATTTCTATCGGTATCTTCATTGACTTCCGAACATGATCGATTTCCTTATTGGTATTGACAGGAAATAGATATGCTTAGGCAACTCTCACAACCAAACATTGTGAAATACTATGGAAGTGATCTTGATCTGGTAAATTCTATTTCTAGACCACTTCACTTGTGTTTACTCTCGCACTATTTTGGTTCCATCTATAGTACAATTTCACAAAAAGCACCTTTTGAGCTGGTAAAGACCACTTATGTACGGCACACACACGGTGTTAAGAGTTACATGGGGAATCAACAAATAACACGAGCAGTCATTCTATAAAAAGCATTTCATCAGGGTTTTCAATGTGTCAAAGAATATCTGGAGGTATTTTATAGCTGCACAATGAGGGCATTACATGGCATTCGTTCAACTGTGTTTAGGGTATTGGTGTTGATACTATTGTCAGTTGTCACCGTTATTCAGGGTCTAGATAGTTTTTCACTATTCCATAATCTAAAGTCATAAATTTGCACAGCTCGCCAAATGGCATGCGGGGAAGTAGAGGAATATGCCTTCCTGCCTTCATCATTGTAGTTGGAAGAGATTTTGTGGAATTTTCAATTAATTATATTGCTATAAGCCTCACAATTGTTGCCTTTGTCTAAGTTTGACACCAACTATAAAACTAGGTAACTTTGGCACCTCACACCTTGAGCCGGTTTTGAATGGTTTTCATATAGCTCTCCTGCCGAAACTAAATGGTATTGATAGTTGAGGTGTCAAAATTACTCTTTTGTAGTTGGAGGTTAAAATTAGACAAAGATGAGAGTTGAGAGATAAAAATGGACCTAATCCATTAAAAAAATTCTTGCAATCACAAACACTAGGCAAAGTGGTTGGAACCAAAAAAAAACCCTAATAAACCTATCACTAGTTAGTTTTTCTAAGCCTAGGGTGAACAACCTACACAATTCTAGTGAACAAGATGGAGACTAAGCCATGTCGCTAGAAATGAACAAGATGGAGACTAAGCTATGTCACTAGAAATGAACAAGACGGAGATTAAGCTATGTCACTAGAAAGGGTGGCATCCAAACATGTTTCAAGTAATTGTAGTAAAACCTTACCTTTAATCTATGAGTTGCCTCTCTCTATATATATTCGTTGTTTGGTTCTAGTAGATTTCCTTTTTGTTATTTCCTTGCAATTTGCCTGTGCTTTATTTGCTTACATTTTAATTATGTTCCTGCGCAAGAAGAGTTCATTTTCTTAGCTTTACTTTGGAGTTACATTAAAAATTACTTGGCCGTGCTTAGATTTTGTAATTGTGTATGTTAATTTGTGTACAGACTGATGGTGTGCTCTCAGTTTATATTGAATATGTTCCTAATGGTTCGATCCATAAGTTACTTAGCGATAATGGCCCAATTATGGAACCTATGATTCGCAATTACACCGCTCAAATTCTCTCTGGTCTTTCCTACTTGCATGGGCAAAATACTGTCCACAGGTAATATATTATATATACATATGCATAGCATTCCTAATTCCGCTTGCTTTCAAAAAGTACTGAGTACTCAAATGCAATACTCACTTTAAGTCTGGTTTTCTTGCCAGAGATATTAAAGGAGCGAACATACTTGTGGGCCCTAATGGCGAAGTCAAACTTGCTGACTTTGGCGTGGCTAAGCATGTATGCACCTTTTACTTTCCATGGTTCTCATTCCCTCCTGTGTTTGCAGCTCTAATTCAGTAGGGTTAATAATGCAATTTTCTTATAAAGGAGGCATAGAAGCACTTGGAAAATTTCACATAAGAATGAATCAAAAAAAATATTTTATGGACTGAAGTTGATAGTATGTACCTTTGCTCTGCTGTGCTGCCCTGCTTGCTGTGCTGCTTTGCTTAAAGATCCATAAAAAATGAAAAATTTCATGATCTTTGTGTTTTGATGAACTGCGTGCATATATTTCATAGGGTATCTTTTGTTTTCCGATTAAAATCCATTTATTTCGGCATTTGTATTGAAGCAGATATCATCTTTGACTGAAATACACTCGTCCAACAAAGGAACTATCTACTGGCTGGCTCCTGAGGTGAGGTATTTATATCATTGAATGTCAAAACTTTATGTCATATGCATAATCTACTGTATGTTTCTGAGTAGAATTCTACCTTCATTGGAACCCTGCAGGTTATATTGAGCAATTACAGTGGTAAAGGCTATAATCGATCTGCTGATATTTGGAGTTTGGGATGTACTGTTATTGAAATGGCAACAGGAAAGCCTCCTTTGCATCATCTCGAGCCGGTATATATATATGCTTTCGCTTAACAGCTGCATCATACCTTTATGAATGATGCTGAGTCTTGTCTAATTTTATCTTGCAGGTAGCAGCAATGTTCAAGATTGCCAGCAATACATACATGCCTGAGATCCCAAACAACTTATCAGATGAAAGGGAAAAATTTCTTACAGCTGTGCTTGCAACGAGATCCAGGATGTCGTCCCTCTGCAGCTGATTTGGTGGATCACCCTTTCACCCAGAACCAGGGATGAGCTTCCTCTGAGTCAAATGTGGGGCGCGACCCCTCTCACTTAGTAAATTTTCTTTAGGAAAAGCTTAAAAATGTGCTAGAAAATCCTAAACTTGGGTTCATCATTCTAGCATAGCGTCTCTACTTTCCTCTTCAGTCTCTCGCACTGTCTAAATTGTCAGCAGGTGGGTCTGCAAAATCCAGCCCATCAGAAAACATGGCTATCACGCCGGGGTTACTGATTTGATTTATTACGGGTTTTGGTCCAAATTTGGGATTTGTTTAGACGTTTGTCATATGTGGACAAATTGCTAACGAACTGGCATACGCATATTTGTTATTTATATTTTTGTTTTTTGAACGAAAAGAACGTGAGCTCTGCATTCAACACAAGAGCACACAACTTGGTTCTTTCTACGTATCCTTTATTTGTTGATTAAATCGTTACAATTTGGAATGAATTTGTCCGAGAATCTTGTCGACATATACATGGCAGTATTTCATTTGCCTTACCTCAGGAAACCGCCATCTCGCCCGCTGCTAGGGCGGCGCTGTTCTAGGGAAGGGTTGGCTATGCGTCTTGTTGCCTTGACACACTAGCAGCGCTTGTGGAAGTGCTTCGAGTGGGATGTTGCTGATGGCGGTGTCATTGACATGGCCGAAGGTACCAGGCTGTCGATGCCGATGGCGAAGCCGTTGGCAGCAGTCTGTCGGCCCCTGGAGTTCGTCAAAACCATGCTCTCTTCTTCAAGGCATGAGTAACTGAACACAGATTTCTCAAGAACAAACAGAGTTAGATAACACTATGCTTAAGCTGTTCTGTAATACTACTACTATGATTGTGTATTTACAGCTAGGTTCCTCTTGATGCTAGGCGAGAATGATGTAAGCAAAAGCTAGTACAGAATCGTGTCTCCAAAATTGTATATATTATTTGAAGTATATTTCTTTTATTGCATTCATGTAGATGATTTTTTTGTTGAACTGTCGTCAGTACAAAACTTTAAATTATAAAATATTTATTTATCAATCAATCGGGCGATCATTCTTTTTAACTGATCACGAACACAGAGAGCAGAGTGACAACGTGGCTCACAAGCCAGAGTGAGAACAGTGACAAAAGCCTTAGGCTAGACAAGTCCTTTTATTGAACTAACAGAAAACTTTAGTCCGTGATCCAAACTGTCCTATAGTCTAAAATTTAGTGGCTAAAGTTTTAATTATCTAAAATTTATTTTTAGACAACCAGAGACTATCAATACGGCGAGCTCTGGCGTCCGCCAGACCTCTCCGTCGGCAGGCCCTCGGATGCCACCTCCGAAGGACCCCCCGCAGCCATGGCGGAGGTTGTGCGTCTCCGTTGTTTGCGAAGAGTCGAGGACCGACGAAAACGAAGAAGAAAACCATTCGTCGGGGAGAGAAACGTCCGGCCCTTGCCTATTGGGCCACGTCCACGACTCCACGTTGATGGAAGCCCATGTCGCAGGCGGAAGACGAAAAAGGCTTCTGCTGCCACGTATCTAACTTTTGACTTTTCTGTTCCTTATAAAAAAATCTTTTGACTTTTCTGCTAAAAAATTCTTGTGGCAGGATTAAAGTCCTCGAGGCTGTTTTTCTAGCTAAGGCCTTGTTTAAATTGTGGTATTTTTTGAACCCGATAAATAGTATTATTTTTGTTTTATTTGATAAATATTGTCCGATCGTTGACTAACTAGGTTTAAAAAATTCATCTCGTGATTTTGAACTAAACTGTGTAATTAGTTATTTTTTTACCTACATTTAATGCTTCATATAAGCAGCTCAATATTGATATGATGGAGAGAGTGAAAAAATTATAACTTTTTTATGAATCTAAACAATGGCCTAAGGTCGTCCGCAGCGGTGCCGTCTATTTCGACAGCTGACCTGGACAAGATTAGTTGTGTGGTCCTAGACGTGAGAATTAATTAATCAAAGCATCTTTGTGTCGGCTGGCCATCGAAGTGAAAAGGCTGGATGTGCCTGCCATCCATTGGCCTGCACGGGATCCTCGCTAGCGCGGAAGTAATCGCTACCTATTTTACTCCCTCCGTACCAAGATTTCGTTACGAGAAACGTGTCAGTAAAATTTTATTAACTTTAATTAGATTTGTAGAAAATACGTGTAGCCTTTATATTTTTAAATAAATTTATTAAAAAATTATACTTAAAGAATTTTCTAATAATACTAATTACTTAACATAAATATTTATATATTTTAATATATAATTACCGGTAGTTTGAAAAACGTTAACTTTTCGAAAAATAAGAATGACATCTATTTTGAGATGTAGGGAGTACTTTTTGCCCGTTCTCTTGCCTCCATGTCAATCCAAGCCTGCATCCGAACCTATATATTCAGTCAGCTACGTCGCCCACCGTTGGGGACGCCCTAACGAGTGGGGTAGAAATCCTGCTCGACGGGACCGGACTCCAGGTCTCGGTCTTCCCACGGCAGCACGCGTTAAACGACCGCGAAGCACAATACCATAACCAATTTGTGTGCTAATAGTCTAAAAATTTAGAGCGTGATGTTCACTTAACGAGTGGGAGACCTCTGGTCTGATTGGATACATCCATGGGTCTACTAGTACGTGGCAAAAAAGCATGCCTGTAGCCTGGTGGTTGCATGCTGGCTTTTGCCTGGTCAGGCTACCTATCGGGGAATGCCCTCGCCGCACCGCCTAATCTGTGCTTCGCCGTGTAGGCCTTTGGCGCTTCCGTCTAACCCTGGCATGAGGCCTTCGGCGCCGATGTCACCCCGGCAGGTGGGGGCTGCTCGCTTCACCGCGAATAACCTCGTCGACTCCCCTTGTGAGGAGCGTCTCGGCTCTGTTTTTGTTCTTGCCTGGCCAGCCTAAAGGAACCCTCGCAGCTTTCTCAACAAACGTCGTCTCTGGCAGACAGAGAACAACGGTCCCCTGAGCAGAGCTAATACGACGTTAAGTGGACAGTTGAGAATAGAATTGGAAATGCTGCTTCGTCTGTGGGGGGGGCCTAGATGGCATTTCGTGTACTTGTAATTTCACCATGTCCCGAGGAATGACCTATAGATACCCGTGTGCACTATAATGAAGGATAAATGAATCAATGACCATTTACTCCTGAACTTTGACTCCCTTCTATATAACCTTCGCATTGTAGAAGATAGATTCTTGACACAATATCCTAGGGTATAAAAAATATCGGTGGAGTCTGTATTATGAGTGCCCTTAGCCAGCCCCCACCGCGTTGGTCCTTAGCGAAGGTCCAGAAATAGAACGAAGCTCCCCACAACCACACAAAAAAACACTCAAGGCCAGGAGGACCTTGGCGAGGCAGTCGCCCATTGGGTCAGAATCATCACCTCATCCTTGAGGAACTTCCATGGCGGGCACTTTAGGTTTTTCGCAGCGGGCAATGGCGTCCGCTGCGAATGGAAGGTCACGGTTAATCGTGGCCTCCACCGTAACCGACGTCGGTGCCCGGTGCGGAAGTTCGATTTACCGCAGCGGGCAATATAAGCGCCCGCTTCGATAAATGAGTATTAACCGCAGCGGGCGGATAATGTTGCCCGCTGCGGTAAATAATTTTTGAAAAATAAAAAAAAAGAAAAGAAACCCTTGATAGGCCCGCCTAGCCCATCCACGGGCCCGACGAGCCCATCCAGGCTGCCGCCGCCGGGAGCTCCACCATGCCGCTAGATCCCGCCGCCAGGAGACCAAGGGCAGCCAGATCCGGCCGAGCCGCTGCTCCTTGCGCTGCTGCCGGCCCGCCACTGGTCCATGCGCCGCCCTCACCCACCGGAATTGGGGCGACCTCACTGCTGCTCCGCTGCTCGCCGGACTTGAGAGGGAGGAAGGGAGTGAGGATGGATCCACACTGGATCTGAGAGAGGAGAGAGACAGATGGATGTACCTCTTCCTTGGCCGGATCCACGCCCTCCGTTCGCGCCGCTAGGGATCCGCGCCCGCCGTCCACGCTGTCCGGGCCGCACGCCTATCTGAGAGAGAAGGTGCTCGATCCGCTGGATCCGCCACGCCGCCCTCCGCCACGCCGCGCCTCCGTGGTAGCCCCAACTCCACTGGTGTGAGTGAGCCGCCGGAGAGGGAGAGGGAGCCGCCGGAAAGTGGGCGGCTCTCGCGAGGAAGAGAGTGGGCAGCTCTCGCAAGGAAGAGAGTGGGCGGCTTGCGAGGAAGAGCGCTCGATGGAGAGAAGTGGAGGAGGAGGGGAGGGGCGACGGCCCGCGCTCGCGTGAGAGCATGAGACTGGGGGCGGCTGGGGGAGGGAGTGGCTGGGTGAGGGAGTGGAGTGGTGGAGAAAACCCTAACTCCTCTAATATATATGGCAACGGCTGTTGGGCCTCGCCTTTGGGCCGGTTGGGCTTTGGCCTTTCCATGGCGGGCCTCTTAATGCGCCCGCTGCGGTAAATATATTTACCGTGGCGGGCCTTTTAAGATGCTCGCTGCGGAAAATAGTTATTTTCCGTAGTGGGCATTTTAGGAGGCCCACCACGGTAAATCAATTAACCGAGCGAAAATGCCCGCTACGATAAAAAAAAGCCGTCGCGGTAAATCGCGGGATTTACCGTGACTGGCAAAAAAATTGTCCACCACGGAGTGCCTTTGGGCAACGCCACGGAAGCTCGTTTCGGTAGTAGTGAGCTCCAAAGCGAAATAGCTTGTCAACTAGATAGGCCCACCCCCGCTAGGGTCAGAACACTCATCGTGCTTTGCCATCCTCGAGACCGCCATCATCAGTAGGTTCCCCTAGCCGGGTGCTAATGATGTTGAAGTGGGAGATGTCACTGCCGAGGTGGAGGAATGGCATTATGGTAATGAGGAAGCCATGGATGTGTGTCTATGATACCAATTGTTAGCAACAGATGATAGGTAGTGGGGAGTAGGCGGTAGGCAAGATGAAAAGAATTGAGGATCAGGGATTCCATAGAAGAATAAGTAGAAGCAGCCAGATAAGAGAGGATCTAGATTTATTTTGAGTGGAGCAAGAGGATCTAGACAAAGACGAGTACACCAAGAAATGATTGATCTGTTAATCCTTGATTCTTGACCGCCATGTCAACATTAGATATATATAAATTACATGGGCTCAACAGAGCGAGATGTAGGCACGCAGGCCCAAGTCTAAACCTACCTAGCTATATTCTTAGGCCATGTACGTCCGGACAGACGTTCATCGAGTACAAGATTGTTTCTAGAAAAGACTCCCTGTGAGTTGGTTATTCCGTAGCGTCAAGGACAGAAGCTGTGAGGTCGTCCACAGAGCTAGTGGCACATCTCCGGAGAGCTGGTTATCTTCTAGAGCCAGCCATTCCAGAGTTGTGCAGTTGGCGAGGCCTGTCGGTATGGAGCCGTTCAAATGGTTGCCACGGGCGGAGAGGTACTGGAATGGGCCTCCGTCGCATAGCCCTTCAGGGATGGCGCCGGTTAGCTCGTTATTATCAACATTAACCCAAACCAAGTCAGAATGCTTCCCAAGTTCCGGCGGGAGTGTGCCATTAAACCTGTTGTTGGTAGATCCAACATATACACTGACGGTAAGCGCCCGATGCTCACCGGTATCTCGCCAGAGAAGTTGTTGTTGAAGAGCAACAAGTGTGTAAGGTTCTCCAAATGTCCAAAGACTTCTGGGATGCTTCCACTAAGATTGTAATTCTCAAACATATGGATACGTGTTAAGCTCTTGGCGGCCAACTCATCAACCACTATCTCACCGGTGAGGTTGGTCATGTATACATATAATTCTTGCAGCTTCTTGAGGCTCCAAATCCTTGGAGGTATGCTTCCAGTCCACGCGTTCATTGACACGTCCAATACCTCCAACTCCGGCATCTCAAGCACGTGGCTCGGAAAGTCGCCAACGAGGTTGCACAATGCCACGCCAAGGTAGAGCAGCTTGGACAGGTTCTGGAACGAGGATGGCAGCTCGCCGGTGTCGAACGGGTTTTCTGACAGGTCCAAGTTCTGTAGGCTAGTTAGCGCGCCGAGATCCACTGGGATGGTGCCGTTGAATCGGTTGTTGTATATGAACAAAGTTGTTAGATGCGGCGCCAGACGGCGGCCGATGTCCGTGGGCAGCTCGCCGCTGAAGTTGTTGTAGGACAGGTCGAGGTAGTCGAGCGAAGCACAGCGGTAGAGCGCTGTCGGGAACGCGCCGGAGATGCTGTTGTTGGAGACGTCGAGGTAGGCCAGGTCCGAGAGGCTGCCGACGGCGTCCGGGAAAGGGCCCCTGACGCTGGCGCTGGCGATGGTAAGGTTGACGACGCGCCCGGCCGCATCGCATCCGACGTGTGGCCAGCTGCAGTGCTCGCCCACGGCCGAGGTGTTCTTCCACCCCTCGAGCACTGGCGGGTCTCCCCACGCCCTCTTGATCTGGAGCAGCAGTTGCGCCTCGTCCGCCGCCGGATGGGATTGGGACTGCGCGGCCGCGAGGCGCACGAGGCAGCACGGAGGCAGCGCGGCCAGCAGGAGAAGGGTCGCGCACACAAGCCGCAGTGGCGCCATGTCTCCGCAGCGGCAGCAGCTTCGTGGCGTGGGCGTTGCCGCGTTGGTTCGCGTTGTGCACGGTTACCGCGCGGTGAACCTGGGAATAGTTATAATGTGAGCTACAGCTGACTAATGACTACTAGTAGGAGGTCGTCATGATTTTGCTGCCAAGTGGTTGCAGAGGTGTGCCCGTTAGTAATTTCCACGAACGCAACGGCGCATGGCTTCTCGATTGATTGGGACGGGAACGGAACAACTGTCGTCCTCGCCGACCGTTGAACTTGGCTAGCGTGACGTGTTGGAGGAGTTATGGTGGGAGCTGTCAAGGTGTCTTTGCCTGGCAGCGAGTGGCTGGGAAACCAAAGTCCATGGCTTGTGCGCTTGCGTCCGTGACTTTTGTGTCTGTCATTATGTGCTGCACTGCTGCGCCACACTAGCTGATCCGGAGATCGTTACGCACGCAGACAGCAGGCTATCGGCCATGTTTGGACGTGGAGCTAGCCTTACTTGACGTTCTGCTAGGCAAGCTTAACCTTGCTTGTTAAAGGGAGCCGATTTGGCTAGTTCACTTCAATTCAGCCACGTTTGTTTCTGGTTATAAATCGATTCGCTTATAATTTATGCACCCTTAGGGATTTCTTTTTTCATTCTCGAAGATGGTGTTGGTTCAAACTTATGAAACTACGGAAAAAAAAAAAGAATCAAACAACCTTTGGTTGATTCTCGCTTCTTTTAACCAATAATCCAATTATATTTCCTTTTTTTTTACTGAAACTGAATAATCGGTCATACAAAACATGCATAAGCACGATAAAAAAAACGGTCATACGTTTGCTCTCACAAGTTCAAGGTAACTGAATTTATCTCAGTTAAATTCCATTCCTAACATTCGACAATCGAGATAACTAAGGGCCCGTTTGGCTCCTTGAAATTGAAAGAATTGAATTTATTATTATTTAGACTTATTTTTGAGCTTAACTATATGCTTGGAATGGAATGAAATGAAGTTGGAGAGTGTAATATAGCATGGTTAACGATGATAATCTATAGAATTCATTTTTCATCTCTCACCCTATGAATTTAAGATTGGTTTAAAAGTAAACTTTTAAAAGCGGTAGAATTTTAAATCCTTTCTTTCACAACTATAATTTATACTATAATAAAAATAAAATTTAGAAATTCTGGGATCTAAACGGGCGCTAATAGTGTTTTGTTTGCTAACAACTTACGTATTTCAGCCAGAGCCCATCTATGCAATTAGGTGTTCCAGACTTCCAGCCCAGCCCATATTTCCTAGCGCCAGCACCTGTGCCCTATGCTCATCACGAGTCGCCCTGGCCGGCGGTCCCCGTGAGGTGGCGACCTTGATTTTGGCGCCACCGGCCACACAGGCGCTGACGCGCAGGAGGTAGGACGTCGTGCGTCAGTGTCCCATCCGCCCGTCGCCGCCTCCCGGCTGACACTTGGCAGCCTCCTCCGCCCTGCATCCGCCGTTCGGCCACAGCCAGGGGCCCAGGCCGCCGCTCCGCCACAGCCATCCGGCAGCCGCCAGGGGCCTTCAGCCTGCCCAGCTCAGTGAGTCAGGGGACCGCAGCTGCAGTGAGGTGAGCTACAACAGAGCTTGTTTTTTGAGGAAATATTGATTTCGTAATTGAGGATATGATCTAGAGTTTCGTATTTAACACTTTGCAGAGAAAGAAAAATGCTGCTAATGAACAACGGAAGGGAACTAAATCTCTGGTAACTAGGTGACAAGTATCAAATGTGTAAGTAAAATGATTCGCTTTGTTAATATACAACTAATTGTTTGAGTTCTGCAATGGAATTAGATCTGGAAAGCCACAGCTTCCATAGTCGCAATCACAACACATTGAATTGGTATTCTCAATTATGTGTTTTTTATATATACTATGAGAATTCCTCGTGCGTTGCTGCAGGTATATGAAGGAGAAATATAAATACGTTAGAATGGATGATGTGTCTCATTGACGTGGATATCATTATTTTTATGCTAGTAAACTTTAATTACAAATGATAGTAGATTAAGATGGACACCTTACATGTCAAGAATAATTGCTAGTGGCAAAGGTTAGTGGACTGTTTAGGTGGATGCTTTGTATATCAACAGAAAATTTTAACCTGTGTTATTTAGTCCCCTTTCGTCGCGTTTATGGATCCCCATGTGCTGGTAGTGGATCCCCCGGTGGTAGTGCATATTATAGGTATCACACCATACACCATAGGTATGATATGATTTAATGTTTTGGTATTCGGACTTAGGGAAAAAATTTTATGAAACTGGCTTTGATACACTAGAATTTAGAATATGGATCTATAATTTCTTATTGTTCGAGAAGTCACATGCATCAGCATGAAAACTTCATTACTACATTACAAATTATAAGCAATCTAGAAGATGGCACCACCAAGGATGAGCTGCCGCCATAAGGCGGCAGGGCTTCTCACAACTAGTTGGCTGAATGGTTGTTGCAAGATGGCAGTAATGTTTGCCAGTGGGTTGAATGGTAGGAGTTATTGTGCCTGCAATAAGGCGGCAGGGTTCGTCAGAGCTAGTTGGCTGAATGACAACAATTGTTGTTGTTGCAAGATGATGACAATGTTTGCCAGCGGGTTGAATGGTAGGAGCTGTTGTGCCTGCAATAAGGCGGCAGGGTTTGTCAGAGCGAGTTGGCTGAATGGTAGCATTTGTTGTTGTTGCAAGCTGGCGGCAATGTTTGCCAGTGGGTTGAATGGTAGGAGCTGTTGTGCCTGCAATAAGGCGGCGGGGTTCCTTAGAGCAAGTTGGCTGAATGGTAGCAATTGTTGCTGCTGCAAGAAGGCGACAATGTTTGCCACAACATGAGGGTACAATCACTACGTCAAAAAAGATTTACGACAGCATTTCATTTTTGGCCTCCGCAGTGGACGTCCTTGGTGCCCGCTGCGGTAAATCGCCATGATTTATCGCAACGAGCACCTTTCATTTACCGTAGCAGGCAATTTTGCCCGCTGCAGTAAATTTATTTACCGCAACGGGCATCTTAAGGCGTCCGATACGGTAAATACCCTATTTACAGTAGCGGACGCCTTAAGATGCCCGCTGTGGTAAATCAATTTACCGCAGCGGGCAATCTAAAAGGCCCGCCATGGAAAAGGCCAAAGCCCAATGTGCCCAGGGAGAGGCTCAATATTTGGTCTGCGTATATAAACGAAGGCTTTAGGGTTTCAGGTTCACTCGTTCACTCCCCAGTCCGACGCCGCTCCTCTCTCCGGTCCGAGCCCGACACACTCCGAGCATGCCCTCCCCACACGACAGCGCCCTGTCCCCACACTCCAGCCGTGCCCCTTCCTCCCGTGCCGGTGAGCTGGTGGTTGTGGAGGTCCTCATCCTCCTCCCGTGCCAGCCAGCCATCTCCTCGCAGCATCCCTTCTCTTCCATCTCCTTTCCCTTCGGATCGAGGATGGGCGCCCTGGACTTCGCAGCGAAGGAGGTCGATCCGCAGTGGAGGAGAATGGAGGAGGTCGATCCGGCGGCGGATGACTTCGATCTGCAGGCGGCGGCTTAGGTGAGTTCATCACTCTCTTCCTCTCTCTGTCTCCCTCTTCCTCTTCCCATCTCCCTTTTCCTATCTCCATCTCTCTCAATCCTCCCTCTGTCCCTTTGCAGGTCCATCCCCTCACATGGCCAGATCCGGCGCGGGCGAGGACAGGGAAGGCAACAGCGCGGCTATGGAGCACCGGCGGTGCAGCACCGGTGGCCACGAGCGTTGGATCTAGCGGTGCGGGGTCGACGACAACGCGCGCGCTGGTCTGGCACTTGAGCCGCGGTGAGGTCAGCACCTCCAGGGTGTCTACATCCTCTCTCTTCTCTCTAGCTCAGATCCGGCGCCCGGACTCATCCCTCACTCTCTCGCTCTCCCCCTCTCTCCCTTTCAGATCCGGCGCTCGGCCCTTCTTACTCCGGCGAGCACTGGAGTAGCACGCATAGAGAATGGTGGAGTTCATGGCACGCCAGATCTAATGAGGAGGAGGCTCCCGACGTCGGGATCCGGACGGTGGAGCTCTCGGCGGCGCTACGGCAGCCTAGATCCAGCCCGTGTGGGCTTTTTCTTCTTTTTTTTTATTTTTCAGAAATTCTTTACCTCAGCGGGCTTTGTTTCCT
The DNA here is from genome assembly GCA_023333625.1 of Bothriochloa decipiens. Classification (NCBI taxonomy): domain Eukaryota; kingdom Viridiplantae; phylum Streptophyta; class Magnoliopsida; order Poales; family Poaceae; genus Bothriochloa; species Bothriochloa decipiens. Next base: position 10,730,767 of record CM041647.1, read on the forward strand.
GCCCGCTGCGGGAAATCCGGTTTGACGCAGCGGACAGGTGTCCGCTGCAGCAAACCACGGTTTACCGTGGCGTGGCAGCGGCAGCGGACACCTCTGTCCGCTACAGGAAATCAAAAATGCCCGCTGCGGTTGTTTCTTTGCGACGTAGTGAATGAAAACAATTGTTGTGGTTGCAAGAAGGCGGCAATGTTTGCTACAGCCTGCGGGTAGAATGGCAGCAATTGTTGTTGCGGCTGCTATTGCAACAAGGCAGAAATTGTTGCCAAAACTTGCGGTTATTGTTGCAAGAAGGTAGCAGGGCTCCCAACAAGCTGGTTGAATGGTAGTAGTTGTTGTGTCTGCCAGTAGGCAGCGGGGTTCGCCCCAGCTAGTTGATTGAATGGAATATAAGCAGTAAGGTTCGCCGCAACTACTGGATTGATTGTTGGTAACAGTTGTTGTTGTTGTAGCTGTTGTGTTGTGATGCTTTGCACAGATAGGTGTGCCAAGGATGGTTGTTGCCATAGAGAATATGGTTGTTGAAGGTATTGTGGAATAATGGAAGTGATAGGAGCTACCGAGCACTGTGGAATAAAGGTCGCGGTAGAAGCGCTTGCTGAAAGAGCAAGCAGGGCAAGGAGGGCAAATGTCTTGGTGGCCATTGTTGCTACGACGTAGCTAGTGTATTTCTCTTTGTATATTGCTAGTTGGTCTCAATAAAATGGGTGACGGATTATCTACTGATTTGGTGGCTATTTATATGCATAATTGGTCATGTATCTCGGCAAGATTTTTTCTTTAACCAACAAAACTGTTAGAAGATAAGCTAGAGATGACATGATATCTAGTCACTTTTGACATTTAGTGACCACTTTTCTTGGTTTACAGGCACTTTACATTTCGGCAAGACAGTTTGCACAAAATACAAGCAAAAGTATGGCTTTCTTTTCATGGTATTTTGTGAATACATGGCTGACAATGGTATGATCCATTCACCTTTACACATGTATGACCCTTATGTGATCCACTTGATTAATGTCAGTTTGTGAAGTTGTGACCAGCTGATCGATGTGGATCTCAATTATTTTCAACTGAATTTTTCTACAAGTTGAGATAAGATTTGCTCCATGAGTTGTTAGTGAGACCTAGCACAAAAATACAAAGGTTCTACTAGTACCATAAAAAGTGTTTTGGATAGGATTAAAAAATGGATGGGTTTTTTGCATTATTTCATCCTAAGACCATGCACAATAGCACATGAATACTCTAATTTAGACTATGTAAGTGGTGGTGGCTAAAGAGAAATTGAGATGGCTGGAGTAGAGAGTTAGAGCAGAAGAGCATAAACAAAGGGAAAGTGGTCAGACACATTGGCCATGGGTGCAGCAAGGACATGAGAATGGAAACATTAAGGCAGAGGATAAGACATGAGAACAAATATGACTGAACAGTGGGGTTGAGAAAGCTGAGCAAGATCAATCAGGCTAGCTAAGGTGCATCCCTAGTCAACAACATCCACTAGGGAATGAGAAGGAGGAATAGATCGTGTGGGTGAAGATGCCACACTTAGTTTTGAGTCGTGGCATATAGCAAAAAAATAAATCACTTGTGTTGGTTAGAGCATGTCTTGGAGCACGAGTTTTTTGCTTTGGGCCAATAAGATCCAGTGTCTAAGTTGAGAAAAACTGGCCTTGGGAACTGGCCATGTCTAAAAAATGGGTGGTCTGGGGTCCGGAATTTTCATTTCTTCAACTTAGCAAAGTTGGCTCGCCAAGCTTGGCACCTCCGAACGGAACCAAACACACTTTGTAGCCAGGTCCTCAAAGCCAGGTATTTCCCAAATTCGACAAACAAATATGGGATGGAATTTATTACACATGGAGGAGTATTATGCATTGTATTGATTTGTTGAAAGAAGGTATTATCTGGAGGGATTGGAAATGAAGCAAATGTCAAGGCCCCTGGATTCTAAGAGGGATTACTAGGAAGCATATTACCCCACGTGGTGCTGCTCTTATCACAAAGAGTTTTGAACTCATGGATGGTTTCTGAAGTTTTTGGCCTGAAGATGCTGAAGCAATCCTAATGATCTTTATTGACAAAGAACCAGAAGACCGGCCAGTATGGCGCTATGATAAAAATGGTCTGTTTTCTGTCAAATCGGCATACAAATTAGCTTCCCATCATCGAGCTAATGGGAATGATGCCTCTTCATTATCCATGACATACTAGGAGTTAGGACACCATGGTTTCAATTGGAACATTCTATGGCAGTTAAAGTTCCAAACAAAATTAAAATGTTTTGGTGGCGCGCACAACAGCCTACCTATAAGGAGGAACATTGAAAGAAGAAGAATATCCATTTAGATACTCGGTGCCCTACCTGCTGTAGGCTTGATGAGGTTAGCAGCCATCTGTTTTTCAGAAACCAAGAAAGTGAAGGACTGTTGGAAGGAAATGGATATGGAGCATGTACGCCTGGTGCTGGAATTATGAAGAGCAGGCAAAGAGGTGATTGAAAAAAATTGGAAATAGGTGGAAAATGTTCAAATGAAAGTATTTGAGTTTATGTGGCAATGGTGGTCAGCTCACAACAAGGTCAACGAAGGTGATAAGATGCCAAGTGGGCTGAAACCTTTGTCACACTTCTTGAGCCTCCAAACTCGTGCTCCTTGACAGGTCCTCTACCTTCAGCTCCGACATCTGCAGCACAGGGCCTGGGATGTCGCCAATGAGGTTTCACCTAGACGCCCGAAGGCTTACCATCTTGGTCAGGTTCTTGAATGACGCCGGCAGCTCGCACGTCAAACGGGTTGTATGCTACAAAAGAGTCTGAAGCCTCGTCAATGCCCGGAGATCCGCCGGGATGTTGCAGGTGAATCTGTTGTCGTGTAGGAGCAGCGCGTTAGATTCGCCCCGAGATGATGGCCGATGTCCAACGGCAGCTGACCGCTGAAGTTGTTCCCAAACAGGTCGAGATATATCGGAGCGAAGCACAACGATAGAGCGTGGTCAGGAACGCGCCGGGCATCCTACTATTGGAGACGTCGACGTAGGTCTGGCCACAGACGTTGTCTGGGAAAGGAACCACAACGGCGGCGGTGCTGGCGAGGTTAAGGTTCACAACGCGTTTGGACTCGTTGCATCTGACGAATCACCAGCTGCAGTGTCCGCCCGGTGCTGAGGTGTTCTTCTTCCATCCCTCGAGCACAGGTGGGTCGCCCCACGCCGTCTTGATATGGAGCAGCAGCTGCGCCTCGTCCGCCGGCTGGGAGGACTGGACTGCGCGGCCGCGAGGCGCGCGAGCGCACCAAGAGAAGGGTCACGCACGTGCGCTGCAGTGGTGTAATGTCTCCGTTGGGGCAGCTTCGTGACGTGGGCGTTGTGTCAGCACTCGCCATGCGGACAAGGCCACATTCGTACAAGAAGGAAGGACAAGATGATCTACCTGTGGAGGTCGGCCCAAGGAGCGAACCCAAGAAGGATAACCCGAAGTATGGGCCATTTGAGTGCGCCTGCGTGCATATGATTGAGGCAAGATCTCTAATACAAAGAGAGAGGAGAGGAAAGCAGAGGTAGCTTATGTGTAAACCAGAATTGTATTTTAGAATCTAATCATCATCTGCCGTATCTCAATGTTCTTCTTCCTCCTCAACCTTCTTCCTCCCCAAGCATACTTCTCCACTCCTCATCGATCCCATTGCTTAGACGTTGCCGTGTGGCTGTGCACGGCTACGGCGGTGGTCCGAGGAATAGTGCTGAAGCTGAACTCCCCTGCTTTATATGCTGACCTACAGCTGACTAATGACTAGTAGTAGGAGGTCGTTATGATTTTGCTGCCAAGTGGTTGCAAGCAGCGGTGCCGCGTTCTACGAATTTTTGTATTGGGATGGAACAGAACTGTCGTCCTTGCCGACGGTTGAAAACTCGACTGGCTACTGTGATGTGTTGGAGTAACCGTGGGAGGTGTCAAGGTGCCTCTGGAAGCGAGTGGGAATTGGGAAACCAAAGCTTATCCCTGCCGGAAAAAGGATGGAAGACTAGTCCATCTATATTCACGTGCTTTAGATAGGCCCACTTTTTTAGCCAAGTAGTAAGCCGGTAACAGTGTAACAGTGGCCAGTGGTACAGCGTGTGCGCTTGTGGCCGTGAAATTTGTATCTGCAGCGCCGTCCGGCAGCCCAGCTGGGTGAGGCAGGGGACTGCAGCTGCGGTGAGGTGAGCTACAACGGACTTTTTTTTTTTTGAGGAGATATTGATTTCGTAATTTGAGGATATGATCCACAGAGTTTCATATTTTATACTCTCATATATACGGTTTGCAGACAGGGAAAGTAAAATACTGCCAATGAACAACGGAAGGGAGTAAAATCTCAGGTAACTAGGTGATAAGAAATGTGTAAGTAAAGTGATTCGCTTTGTTAGTATACAACTAATGTAATTCTCAAATTGTTTTGAGTTCTGCAATGGAATTAGATCTTGTATAAGCCATAGCTTCCATAGTCGCAATCGCAACACATTGAATTCATATTCTCAACTCTGTTTTTCTTTTTGGTTATATATATTAGTGTATAGACTAGTAAACGGTTAACCTCTATTAATTAACCTCTGATCATCTCATTTCTGGATCCGCCACTAGTAGTGCATATTTATAGGTATCACACCATACACCATAGGTATGATATGATTCAATGTTTTGGTATTCGCTCATCTTAGGGCAACAAAATTATGGAACAGACTTTGATACATTGGAATTTAGAATATGGACCTATAATTTCTTATCGAGAAGTCACATACATCACCATGAAAACTTCATTGTTACAGTACCAATCATAAGTAATCTAGAAGATGGCACCACCAAGGATGGGCTGCTGCCATAAGGCAGCAGGGTTTGACAGAGCTAGTTGGCTGATTGGCAGAAATTGTTGTTGTTGCAAGATGACAGCAATGTTTGCTAGCGGGTTCAATGGTAGGAACTGTTGTGCCTGCAATAAGGCAGCGGGGTTCGTCAGAGCTAGTTGGGTAAATGGTAGCAATTGTTGTTGCTGCAAGAAAATGGCAATGTTTGCCACAAGCTGCGGGTAGAATTGTAGGAACTGTTGTGCCTGCAATATGGTGGCGGGGTTTGCCAGAGCGAGTTGTCTGAATGTTAGCAATTGTTGTTGCTGTGAGCCAACAATGTTTGCCACAACATGTGGGTAGAATGACAACAACTGTTGTGGTTGAAAGAAGGCGGCAATGTTTGCCGCGGCCTGTGGGTAGAATGGCAGCAATTGTTGTTGTTGTTGTTGTTGCTATTGCAACAAGGCAGCAATTGTTGCCAAAGCCAGTGGGTATGATGAGAAAAGTTGTTGTTGCGGTAATAGTTGTTGTGTCTGCCAGTAGGCACTGGGGTTCGCCCCAGCTAGTTGACTGAATGGAAGTTGTTGTTGCTGAAGGTAAGCAACAAGTTTCACTGCAGCTACTGGATTGATTGTTGGTCGCAGTTGTTGTTGTAGTTGTTGTGTCACGATGTAGCTAGTGTATTTCTCCTTGTATATTGCTCGTTTGCCTCAATATAATGGGTGACAGATTAGCTACTGATTTGGTGGCTATTTATATGCATAGGAGGTCATGTATATTGGCAAGATTTTTGCTTTAACCAACAAAACTAATAAAAGATAAGCTAGAGATGACATGATGTCTAGTCACTTTTGACAATTAGTGACCACTTTGTTTGGCTTACACTTTATATTTCTGCAAGACAAATTGCACAAAATATAGGCAAAAATATGGCTTTCTTCTTGTGGTATTTTGTGAATACATGGGTGGCAATGGTATCATCCATTCACCTTTACACATGTGCAACCCTTAGCCACATAATATATGATCCACTTGATTAATGTCAGTTTGTGAAGTTGTGATCAGCTGATGTGGGTCTCAATTATTTTCAACTAAATTTGTCTACAAGTTGAGATAAGATTTGTTCCATGAGTTGTTTGTGAGACCTAGCACAAAAAATCCAAAGGTTCCACTAGTACCATAAAAGTGTTTTGGATAGGGTCAAAAAATGGACGGGTTTTTTGTAATTATTTTATCCTAAGATCATGCACAATAGCACATGAATACTCTAATTTAGACTATGTAACTCGTGGTGGCTAAAGATAAATTGAGACGGTTAGAGTAGAGAGTTAGAACAGAGAAGCAAAAACAAAGGGAAAGTGATCTGAGATATTGGCCACGGGTGCAGCAAGGAATAGGAAAAAGTCTACATCACACCCTAACCTTTCATACCGCGACTACTTTACCCTCAACCTTTAAAACAGGTTTTCCTACCCCCTGAACTTTGAAAACCGTCCAAATAATCCCCTGAGGCGGTTTGGTTAGGTGGTTTTGAAGACGTGGCAGCCAAGCTGGTCCTCTCTCCCTTTCTTTTTTTTCTCCTTCTCGGCGGCGGCGGACTTCCTTCTTCTTCTTCTTCTTCCCCGCCCCCTTCTTCTCCCTTCCTCCCCTTCTCCTCCAATTTGCAGTGGCTGTGGTTGAGTTGGTGGCCACCAAAGTGGCGGTGGCGGCGGAGGAACTCAGAGCTCAGGGGCTCCCCAATTTTATAGGCGGGCAACGGGGGTAGGTTCCTGGCGGACGGTGATCAAGACCATCGGGGCAATCAGGTGGTCAGGGAGTGCTCCAGGTCACCTGCTAGGGGCGCGGCTGGGTCCAGGGAGTTAGCGAGAGGGGCTAGCTGGGTCTGGGTGAGGCTAAGCATTACAGCGGCATAGACTCACCGCGGCGGCAGCGCATGTGTGCATGCGCGCACGCGAGAATTGACCGCGCCGTGGGCAAATTGTTGCCGGGTGGTCGGCCCAGGTGGCACGCTCGCGTGCGTCGATGAGGGAGAGGGCAGGATCGAGCGGCCAGGGTGCTTTGCTTGGCGGCGATGCGAGGGGACAAGCCCTGACACGAGCGACGTCAGGCGCAATGGCCCGGTGGGGGACATGGGGAGAGGTATGACAGATGGGTCCCGTGGCGGCGGCTCTTCTTCTGGCGAGTCGTGGCGCAGGTGCTCCTTGCTGGGCCTCGTGGGCCATTGCGGCCGGAAGAGAAAAGAGAGGGAGAGGGAAGGTAGGTTGGGCCGAGGCTGGGCTGGCTTTCATGCCCGGGCCAAAAGGCTTTTCCTTTTATCTTTTTATTTCTCTTTCTTCTTTGTATTTCTGTTTTCCAAATACTTGTATATAGGTATATATATGTGTTATTTGATATGTTGCAAAGTAATTATCTAGAGGACATACATGGTCCTTGCTAGGTTGGGTATTATTCCCATATATTTGATATTTATTTATTATATAAATAAATATTGTTGGTATATTATTTAGCGCGCATAAAATTCAAATAAAATCCAAATCACACGTTAATTTAAAAAAGCAACATGATGCATGACACATGAACTAAGGATTGCAAGGTAAGGACATGAGGTGCTTATGCAACATGTGTGGGAACTTCCTACATGGCACATCATCACTCATAGGTTTTGAGAAAAATTTTTATAGTTCGGATTTTCGGGTTGTCAAAATCACCAAACCCAAACTCCAGGACCCGAAACCCACGGATATCTGCCCAAAACCCGTTCCGTTACCATCCTTAGTTTTCAGTGTAATTGGCGTACAAATTAGCTGTCCAGTTACATCATCGAGCTAAGGGGAATGATGCCTCTTCATTATCCATGGCATAGGACACCAATGGTTTCAATTGGAACAGGCTATGTCATGTTCAAGTTCCAAACAAAAATTAAAATGTTTTGGTGGTGCCTGGCGCACAACAGCCTACCTGTAAGGAGGAACACTGAAAGAAGAAGGATATCCATTTACCTACTAGGTGCCGTGTCTGCAGTAGGCTTGACGAGGATAGCAGCCATCTATATTTTTGAAAACCAAGAAAGTGAAGGACTGTTGGAAGGAAATCAATATGGAGCATCTACGCCTACTAGTGCTGGAATTATGCAGAGCATGCAAAGAGGTGACTGAGGAAATTTGGAAATTGGAGGAAAATGTTCAAATAAAAATATTTGGGTTTTATGTGGCAATGGTGTGGACAGCTCATAACAAGGTCAGTGAAGGTGATAATAGATGCCAAGTAGGGCTGAAATATATATATAGTTCTGTTACTTTTTATATCCGAGCTGGCCAATCTAAATTTTCAAGGGAATGAAAACAAGCAGCTGCAGCGACAGGCATGGAAGTCGCCCCTAGATGATCTATATAAAATTAATATTGATGCCGCTTCCAATAACGCAGAGACTAAGAAAGGCAGTTCGGGCTTCATTGTCAGGAAGTCATGGTGAGTTCTTAGAGGGAGGCGTTGGAAATATTGTTCGAGCTGATTGTCCTTTATAAGCTGATGAAGCTTTAGCTGCAATTTGGGACATTCAAAGGGTTGCCAAAATGGGCATGACAAAGGTGACGTTGGAGACAGATGCGTTGGTTGTTAGGGGTTCACTTCAATCAAAGGAGTTCGATCGGAGCCCATATGGCGCTTTGTTTCTGCAGATTTGTGAACAGATATATATACCCATAGTTTAGCAAATGTAAATCCCTGAATGTCCTAGAATCTGTAATAGGGCAGCTGACTGCCTCCATACTTATGGTGCATGTGTTTTATCTTTTATCTCCTTTCTCCCTTGTTTTCATGAGCCAGGCACTAGATGCTCTTTTATATACTAGTATCTAGTGAGAATCTGGACCCTGTTTGTTAAACGAAACTCTTTTTGGTTTTTCTGGACACGGCCATGGGCCAATAAGAATATACTCTAGCTAAGTAGGTTTGGACTTGGGTCTGCGTATGTACATCTTTTTCTGTTCAACTCAGTAGTGACTTTGGGAATCTGCCGGCTTCTCAGTGCTTCGAAAGTGCTAATAGGGGTAGGGATAGGTTTGTGTACATAGGGTTGAGTGTGCGTACGTGTTGCGAGCGCCTGCGTTGTAGTGTGTAATTCTAAAAAAAATATAAGTTTTATATCTTATGGAAACTTGGTGGTCAAGCATCAGAGATTAACATATCCAACACTTGTTGTACTTGTCTTCCTCAAGGTCCTCTTGCTTGGCTACTAGCTGCTTCTGCTTGTTCCCTTGTAACCTGGAAAGCATTCGCGGTTGGCTTCTGTGGATGCTGATTATAACGAGCTGACCGGCACCATCCCAGAAGGCCTGTGCGCGAGAGGCAAGTTCCAGTACCTCTCCGCCCGTGGCAACCATTTGAACGGCTCCATACCGACAGGCCTCGGCAGCTGCATAACTCTGCTATGGATGGCTCTTGACGATAACCAGCTCTCCGGAGATGTGCCACTAGCTCTATGGACGACCTCGCAGCTTCAGTACCTGACGGAACGGAATAACCAGCTCAGTGGGAATCTGTTTTAGAAATAATCTTTGTGCACATGATCCTTATGTTTTCTGTTTTCTTTCCATGGCTTTTGTGTCCCTTTTGGGCTGTGACACCAATTACTATTTATTACTACCCGACGGGAAAATTGAGAAAAACACATGTAAAGGTCAAAACAAAATGTCTTTATTTGTCCACAAATTTTTAAAGTACATTTATGAACATGAAACTGTACTTATGATGTTGGACTTTGACATAATGTGGAGCCCACATGTTTATCTTGCCTTATCCATAATAATAAATAAATAAAGACATCTGAATGTGGTGAACCTATACTGTTCAAGGTACTTTTTCCCTCACAATGCACTATTCATCCACAGTACTCAAATCCTGTCTGTCCAATCCTTGCTTGGTCCTCTGATGTCTGCCACGCCGACCATTCAAACTGCAGCCCATCCACCGCACTCGCTACCACAGCCCACCGCATAAAAGAAAAAAAACTCTGCTCCCTTCGTCCTAAAATAGATGTCATTCTCGTTTTTTAAAAAATCAACGTTTTTAAACTGTCGGTAACTATATATTAGAATATATAAATATTTACGCTAAGTAATTAGTATCATCGAAAAGATCTTTAAGTCTAATTTTTTAAAAAATTTATTTGAAGATATAAATATTGCACGTATTTTATACAAATCTAGTCAAAGTTGAGAAAGTTTAACTAACACGCTTCCCATAACGTCGTCCTTTTTGTGACGGAGGGAGTATGTTCCTAGTAAACCCCACGTACCCTGCAGTCTGCAAAGCGTAGGCATCCTGATGGCCACGCATGCACACACTCCACGTCCTTCCAGGAGCTTCTTGACCCATCCATCCATGCCAATGTATCTTTACCTGTATACCATTATAAAAGTTAGGTACTACCTCTGTGTCACTAAAAAGTTGGGTATTCCATCCACCATCCATCAGTCTTCCGCCGTTTCACCGCCCTGACATGTGGGCCTAGACGATGCTAATGTCCAAACTACCCTTCCTTCATAGCTCTGTTCTGTCCCTTCTTTTCCTATACACGGTGGGTCCAAGTTGTCAGTGATCAAGACACCTTCTTCTTCCTCTCAACCGCTACTGCTTGTCTCCGATGAAGGTGAGGAGGAGCCGCCGCCGACATGCCACCTCCCCGCCCCCGTCGTGGCACGCCGTGCTGCAGCCGCAGCAGTCGCCGGCCCCACCCCGCCGGCCGCGCTCCCCCATCCCCATCCCCACCCCCTCTCCCGGCGTGGCACGACACGCTGCAGCCGCGCCTGCGTGGGCTGTCCCGACACTAGCATCGCGGTCGCCGCCGCGTGCACCCCGCGGGCTAGTCTGGCCGGAGCAGCCGCGAGACCTACTCCCCCCCGCCGCGCACCATGAACACAGCTTAGGGTGCCTTGCCATGGTCGCGCGTCGCGCCACCGCTCCTGTGCGCAGCCGTGCTTGCGAGTCCAGCACGCTGACCCTGCGCTGCTCGAGCCGCCCGCGCCCCGCTTCATCCACTCGCCCCACCGCCATCGTAGGGGCGGTAGAGTGACTTGGCGCTGCCGCCGTCGTCGTCGATGAAGATAGAGGCGGATGGCCAGATGATGTCGAGCTTGTTAGGCCACACGACGGCCGAGGTCAAATTGATGGCACACACCGATAGTCCTGCGTCTCCGCCACGCGCTATGCCACGGCGAGGCCCGCTGGCTCGCCGCTCACCGCGGCAAGGTCCACAAGGCGGGCACGGGCCGGGTCATAGTGGGGCAGGTCGAGGGACAGCAGCTCCGGCGAGGTCCACGGGCGCGCACGGCACGGGCGGCGGCGGCGACAGCAGCTTGCAGGGAGGGCGGTGGCGGCCATGGTGGTTTCTTGGTGGAGGAGGTGGGGGAATTCGGGGCAAGTCATGACAGCGACGGACTGGAGGACTAGGAGAGAGAGGGGGTATTAGTTTTCATTGGTGGGACCCACGTGTCAGAGCTGGCAAACGGCAAAACTCCAACGGAAGACCGACGGAATGGCATAGAGGGTAAAACAAAGTTCGACTTGGGCACACAGGTGTGTTCAAACTTTTTAGTGGCATAAAGGTAGCACCCAACTTTCTTAGGATATACAGCTAAAAGGCTCTCATCCCATCCCCTACCCCCAACAAGCCAACCTCTTCCTTTCCCGTCCACCTGGCCTACGCGGTGCCAGCCCCGCTGGCGGCTCTGCCCGCCGCGCCGCAACTCCATCCGGCCTCATCCTTGCCACGTGCCAACGTCCCATCTTCCTCTCACACTCCCGGGCTGCGGTTTGTTGGTGCGGCCTCGCCGGCCTCACCGCCCACGCTACTCCGCATCAGTGCTTCGCGACTCCAGAGGCGACGACCCTGGCTTCTCCATGGTACCTGTGTACCCTCTCTGTACCATCCTTACCTCAGAAGTATAGAGGTCCAACGGATGGACGACTTGCGAATTCAACCACAATGCAGGGTAAGTCTTTTCAGAGTTACTGGATTTCACAGATCAGTATGGACTGATTCAGTATATAGAATAGCTCATTTTCCAGTTGACCAGTTCATACCCTCTGTTTTTGAATCAAAGAGATTGAATTTCCATAACACATCGATTAGTTGGTACAAATGTGATCCTCTTCTCATAGAGCGATTTCTTTCCTGAAAGCTTGATGGGATCAGAGGTGGACACAAACGTGCTGACAAATTTCCAATATATAGTCTCCCAACGTTTGAGATAATTGCTACTTTTTTATTTTGAGTGTTTATAGCACTGCAACAGATGAAGGCAATCCATCAGTAGCATTGCTCTGCGTTGCCTCTTTTTTTTTTGACGGAATTCCTCTTATTATTTCCTCTTTTCTTTCTTTTCAAATGGTATGCAGGTGTGAATCCAATTATATGTAAGCTCTACAAACGGCCTTATTGCCTCCATGATCCATACTGCTACACCACAAATTTGTTGCATGGTAGTGACCCTATCCCACCTGACAAAATATAAACTTCTATCAAAAGAATATTTCGCTAACCTACTCCTATGTTTTACCATCAGGTTTCAAAACCTAAACTCGGATGCGTACGAAGTATCAGTTGATTGAAATGCAAACTACAACGGGTTTCCACGCCTCTTTATTCATCACACATATGCAGGAATAGCACCGTCCCACCAGGACCAATTGCTAATTATAGAACACACACTTCTGACTATTGTAGCCCTTTTCTCCATGTACAAATTATGTCATCATCTGCCTTTGCTACCTTTGTGGTCTTCAGCTGTGATTTAATTCTATTTATCCCTGGATGTAATGTTTGGATAATAACTGAGCAATATACATTGTTTATTACGCTGCACCTAAATCTGTTGCATATCGTGTATACCGTTGGTTACAGGCTAGTTTCTAGGTTCTATATGCAGGGCTGGTCCTAGCTAAGATTTTGAGGGCTGGATGTAAAGGTCTCGTGTCCACCCAATAAATGTGCAATGCAGTTATCCCTATTTCCTAGAGCGCGCTGGCCTGCACAAATTAACATTTCTTGGGCCTGCCACCAGTCGGTATCTGTCAACACACAAAATCATTATTGTGTATCTGTCCTTCCCAATAGTTGTCAATGGAATGTGATCTCAACTGCCTATACACTTGTGTGCCTCCTATTCGATAAGCTGACATCTCATCAGTATTGAATCAAATGTGGAGTGTTCAGTCATGGGTAGTTTTCAAGATGGAGTCAGCTGAAGCATATATAGGTGCGTACACATGATTTTTACATAACTATTATAGAGCATCCTTGTTGTTATGATGAGCGAATATCAACACGAACACTTGTGGTTCGTGGTTGTTTCGGTGGTTCTTCTGATCCCTTCGCACAGGGTTATGTGTCAAAATAGTCTCTTTTGGCTCGTGATGTGCAGGTGTTGAGTCCGGGTGCGATGAATGACGGACGCTAGGCTTGGACTGATGGACAAGACGGCCGGGTGGCCAGCCCCGATGGCTGACACTTGGGACATTGACAAGCGCAAGTGTACACGGTGGGGGATGCGTACATGGTACGGTACTCGCGGGTGGTTTGATGGTTTGTCCTCAAAACCATCGGTGACGGTTTGGTGGTTTGCCCTCAAAACCATCGGCGGCAGGTTTCGCGGGTTTGCACCTCAAAACCCGGGCGGAGGTCCCGATGCGAACGACGGCATGTGGCAGCATCTGGGAGATTACGTCGAAGCAAGGCTACTGGTGAGAAGACGTGGTGGCCATGGGATCAAGAAAACCTAGAGTTGGACCAGAATGTGCCTATAGCTGGTTCACTTCAAAATATACAGGGGCAAAGTAGGGATGTATAATAGCCCTGTTAAATAGGCAGAGGGAGACCCCAACCTCTACGGCCTCTTCTATTTTTGTTTTATCATTTTCAGTCTAGTTTTTCCTTCCCCCGTGCTGCACATGATATAGGCCCCAATGTGAATTTTTCTGGCTGTAGTTTCAGAGATATTTGGAGTGGGAATGGTGTCCCTTACCACCTCGTGACCTCCGGGATTCACGGTTTTGTTTCTGTGATATTCGAGTGATTTTGGTGCCTATTTTCCCCTTCCTGTTCGTGTCTAGTTTGGTGGATTCAAGGTTGTTTTTGTTCATTCCTTTTGTGCTAATTTGTGCTATGACATGAGCTGAGGCTATCCTAAAGATTAAACTACTTGAATCAACTCGAGCACAGAGAATTTGATGCATTTCTTTTTGGTCGATTTCTTTTTCGCTATTGCCGAATAAACTTTCGTGGCGGGTACTTTGCATTTTGCGCAGCGGGCAAAGGCTTCCACCATGAATGAAAAGTCACGGTTAATCATGGCCTCACCGTGGCGGACGCCTTTGCCCGCTGCGGAAGATGGATTTACCGCAGCGGGCACTTTAGGATGCCCGCTGTGGTAAATATTTAAAAAAACAAAAAACCCAATAGCCCGCCAGCGAGCCCATTCACGAGCCCACTAGCGAGCCCGAAACCCGTCAAAACCCTAGCGCCGCCGGGATGCTTGACCGCCGTCCGCGTCGCCGGTCCCACTGTTCCTGCTCGGCCGTGCCCAAGCCACCTCGTCGCGAATCTAGATGCGTGCTCGGTGGTGCGCCAATGAGCTCAGACCTACGAGGATGGAGAATCTGAGAGAGAGTAGAGAAGCAGACGAGGTATCTTAGAGAGAGTAGAGAAGGAGATAAGCTCAGACCTCGCCGGAGTGCAGAGCACCTTGAATGACGCGGATCCGGCCACCGCTGCTATGGTTGGAGAGGATGGGCGCCTCCTAGGGTTGCGCGCCTTAGCACGCCGTGCCGCCGTAGCATCAGGTGTAGAGGCCCACTACAGCACGAGGATGAGAGCACCGCCGCCACCGCATCAATAATCCCGGTGTAGAGGCCCACCGCGCGAGGAGGGGAGGCCCACCGTAGCACACCGCACCGATGTGGTCTGCCTGGCGCGACGCCGTGGTCTGGGTTGCGCACCGCTGTGGTCCGCCTCGCGCACCGCTGTCCTCGTGAGCGTCGGCTTGGGAGGAAAGGAGAGCAGCGGTGCTTTGGGAGGAAAGGAGAGCACCGCCGTGAGCCCTCAGGCCACCACCGATGTCGAGATGGAGAGCGGCGGTGGCTTTGGGAGCGAGGGATCGAGAGGAAGTTGGGGCGGCTGGGCGAGTCGGGCGGCTGGGGAAGAGGAAGTTAGGGCGAGTCGGGCGGCTGGGGAAGTGTACTGAGGATGTGAAGTGAAACCAAACTGCCTGGTATTTATATGGATGCGTCTATCAGGCCTCTCCATGGGCCTTTTGGGCCGCAGGATTTTCCATGGCGTATTTTCCGTTGCGGACGTCTTAAGATGCCCGCTGCGGTAAATTGAATTACCGCAGCGAGCAAAAGTGTCCGCCATGATTTACCACGGCGGGCAAAAAAAGGTCCGCCATGGAGTGGCTTTGGGCAATGCCACGGAAGTTCTTCTGTAGTGTAACAACACCGATTGATGGATAAGGTAACTAGGAACCACAACAGTGTATATTACGAATCTATTCAAGTTTGTAGCTAAGATAGCAATGGAATCGGTTGACGCCGACGGTTTCTCAAGCCGCAGCTCGCCGCCAGTTCACCGTCGCCAACCAAGACGAAAGCAAAAGCAGATACGCTACCCTGTTTTATATTCGGTTATGGCTGCTTCAGCAGCAATCACCAGACGCAGTTGGGCTCCGTTTCTTCATTTCTTCCAATCCGGTCCAGTGAACTTGTTGTTGGGCTTCTTGGGCCGCTTGCCCTTGCCTTTGACTTTCGGGCCTGATGCACGCACTGTGACATCGCCCCTCTTTTGAAACTCTTGACTCCAAGATGTGAACTGAGGAAACAAATGCAGAATTTCATCCTCATCTTCCCAAAGTTGCAAGCTTCGGTGGCCAAGAAGTCCATTTGATTAACAGCTGATAAAAGGTATGCCTGGACTTTGTGCAAACCCGATGATCCAATACCATCTCTCACTTCTGCTGAACTAAAGGGTTTGATGGGATTGGAGTGAAAGGTGCAGGGTCCGATCTAGTTACCTTCTTGAGTAGCGAGACATGAAAAACAGGATGAATGGCAGATGTTGCGGGTAACTTCAGCTTGAAGGCAATAGAACCCACTTTGGCTTCGATTTCATAAGGACAAAAGTAACAGTAGGAGAGCTTGTGACAAGTTCTAGCAGTAACAGAGTGCTGAGCATATGGGTGAAGCTTTAACCATACCTTATCATCAATGGCAAAACTCCGCTTAGTACGATGTTTGTCAGCCTGATTTTTCTGCCGCTGCTGTGCTCGCAATAGCTGTTGATGGATCAGTGCATTAGCTGTTTTACGATCACTTAGCCAACCTTCTAAATCTAGGATTGGACAAGCTTGAGCAGGATCGATGCCAAAATGGTGAGGACTGTGACCATATAAGACCTCAAAGGGAGACTTCTGGTGAGAAGAATGATAGCAAGAGTTATACCAGAACTCGGCTAAGTGAAGCCACTGGGACCACTGAGTAGGCACTGAGCAGGACAAGCGTTGATGAAACAACAAAGATAGGCTTCAATGCATTGATTAACCCTTTCCGTTTGCCCATCACTTTGAGGATGATATGCGAAACTCATACTCAGTTGTGTGCCAGACATAGTGAAAAATTCCCTCCAAAGATGACTGGTAAAGATCTTATCACGATTAGACACTATAGCTTTCGGCATACCATGAAGTTTGTACACTTGCTCCATATACAGTTTGGCAACTTGCAGAGCCAAAAATGGATGCCTGAGTTTAATGAAGTGTGTGTACTTACTAAACTTATCCACGACCACTAGAATACAACTATACTGAGCAGAGGAGGGTAAGCCTTCGATGAAGTCCATCGTGACAACTTGCCAAGCGTGATCAGGTACCAGAAGGGGTTGGAGTTAGCCAGGATATGGAACATGTTTAGATTTGGCCTATTGGCACACAGAACATGCCGCAATAAATCTTTTAATGGTAATCTTCATGTGAGGCCAATAAAACAAATTTTTGATCCTTTTGTAAGTGACCAAGAAACCAAAATGACCACAAATAGGACTGGAATGGAGTTGTTTAGTAACTAGATGTGGAAAATGTGGAGAATGACCAAGCCAAATCACCTTCTTGTACTTGATCACCCCTTGGTCCAAAGAAAAATTCCCAGAAGGGTTCTACATAGACAAAGTGGACAACAACTTACTAGCAGCTTCATCTTCAGTATAAGATTTCTGCAAAGAGTCTAGCCAAGAGGGTATAGCAACAGAAATGGCGTGAAGAATACCACCAGAATGACTGGCTCAAGATAAAGCATCTGCAGCACAATTGGTAGTGCCCTTTCAGTAATAGATTTTATACTTAAACTGCATTAGCTTGGTTATAGCTTTTTGTTGCCAATAAGAATGAGGGTTCTGCTCGGCAAGATGAGTTAGGCTATGGTGATCAGTGTTGATAATGAATTCAGCAGGTAAAAGATAGGATTTCCATTGATCCACTCCTAGCAGAATTGTCAAACTCTCCTTTTCATAAGTAGACAATCCCTGATTCTTGGGCCCTAGAGCCTTACTCACAAATGCAATAGGATGTCCTTCTTGATGTAAGACAGCCCCAACTCCATGATCTGAAGCATCAGTTTGTATGGTAAAGGGTTTGTTAAAGTTGGGTACAGCTAGGACAGGAGCAGAAGTTAAAGCTTGTTTTAACAGTTGGAAGGCAGACTCAGCTGCTTCTGTCCAGACAAACAATGTCCCCTTTTTTAGCAATTCAGTGAGGGGCTTTGCCAGAACCCCAAAGTTCCTAACAAACCTCCTGTAGTAGCCTACTAAACCCAGAAATCCCCGTAGTTCTTTGACATTAATAGGACTGGGCCAACTCTGGACATCAGCTATCTTAGAGGGGTCAGTAGACACTCCATTGGGAGTCAGAATATGACCCAAATATTTTAACTCTTGCTTAGCAAAGGAGCATTTGGATAACCTGACCTTGAACTGATGTTTCTGTAATAGAGCAAACACTTGCCTGACATGTTGGACATGTTCCTCAAAAGTAGCACTGTATATGAGGATATCATCAAATAAGGCCACCACACATTTCCGAAGAAGAGAAGCCAAAATGCTGTTCATAACAAATTGAAATGTGGCAGGAGCTCCAGTCAGCCCATATGGCATCACAATATACTCATAGTGGCGTTGATGAGTTTGAAATGCTGTTTTATATTGATCTGCAGGATGAACAAGAATTTGATGAAACCCAGATCTCAGATCAAGAGTAGTAAACCACTGAGCTCCATGTAACTCTTCAGACAGTTCTTTGATAATTGGGATGTGAAACTTATTTTTCACAGTGTGTGCATTAAGTCTTCTATAATCAACACACATTCTCCATTCACCAGTCTTTTTCTTTACCAACAAAAAACAGGGGATGCAAAAGGACTAGCACGCTCCTTAATCATCTTGTGGTCTAACAGATGCTGTACTTGCTTTTTGATTTCATCTTTTTGCATAGGTGCGTATCTATATGACTTCAATCTGAATGGTTGCACGCCAGGAGCTAATGGTATAGTATGAGTTATGGGACCTGGTAGAAGAGGTGCCAGATGGTTCTTCAAATATATCTTGAAATTCTTGGACTAGATCACTTATGTCAGCAGGTAAAGTTATCTCAATTGTATCCTGAGTTTCAGAAACCTGATACAACTCAACCATGCCCTATATATTATTAGATTTCTCGATAGCAGCAATCTGATTAAGAGACACTTCCTGACAAAAAGATGACGCCTCTTTAATGCCTTGCAGCTTGACAGACTTGCCATCATAATCAAAAGAGAGCCACTTCTGCTTCCATTCCACTTGCATAAGGCTAATGGTCTCGAGCCATTCCATGCCTAATATAGCATCATAACATTACAGTGGTAAAATCTTGAAGGTAGTATTGAACAGATTATCATCCACTGACCACGAACAGTTGACCACCTCATGAGTACACTTAAGTTGAGCCCCATTGGCTACTCTGACTACTAATGGATGAGGTAAAGGAGTCCATGGGGATAGTTTAGCAGCAAGAGTCTCACTGAAAAAATTCTGGGAGCTCCCAGAGTCAACCAAAATGATAGAATTATAATTCTGAATAGCAGCAGCAAATTTCAGAGATTGAGTGGCAACAAAACCTTTCAATGCTTGATCAGAGAGTTCCATCAATTCTTCCTGAACAGGAGTTACAGGTATATTATCTTCTTCTATTGTTGGTTCAAACATAAGCTGCCAGACTTCCTCTATCATGTGGAGAGGCACTGTTTCTGAACACCTGTGAGTTGGTCCCCATTTAGCTCCACATTTGAAGCACAATCCTCTTGCCTTCCTATACTGCTTGAGGGTTGACAATTTGTCATCAATCTTTTATGCAGAAGAAGAAATGCCTGAGTCTAAATTAGATCCTGATCAGCATAATAAGGCTTGACAGAAGAGATCACTGGGGTTGTTGAATACTGTGTGACTGATGGTGTTGCAGAATACCCCATGGTCTTCTTAAAAGCTTTCCCTGCTTCAAGCTTCTTATAATCTGGGGAAGAGTGACCCAGCAACAATTCTTCCTGCAATAGAGCAAGGGTACTAGCTGTATCAAGGTCCTTCGGATGTTGCATCATAACAACAGATTTAATTGCCGGATGAAGACCATCGACAAAACGACCAGTGAGGAAAGCAGGATTAACAAGTGGATCATGAGCAAGGAGTTGATGCATGAGCTCATAAAATAGTGTGATATATTCTAAGACAGTGCTGGTTTGTTTAACATGGAAAAAATGTCTTATAAGATGATTAAATTGATCACGCTCAAAACGATCTATCACACTTTGACAGAGTAACTCCCAAGAGCATTTACGAAGATTCAACTCTATGGTTTGCATCCAAAAAGCAGCAGTACCAACAAAATTGATGGTGGCTAGCTTAACCCAATTACAAAGTGGAATATCATAGAGGTTAAAATAGGTTTCACACTGTTTGATCCAGAATTTTGGATTAGTGCCAGCAAACTTAGGAAAGTTCTATTGTGGGACATGTGAGCTAGATGAAGCATGGTGACAACAGGGATAGAACTGGTGAGCAAGCACACTACGGGGTGAGGTTGGGGGTGTGGGTGGCTCACCTTTGACCGGAGGTGGTTCGAGGGCGTCATGGTCCCCCGAACCAGACCCCCGGTGACCATGTTCAACGCCATGGCCACAAGGCCCTTGTGCCGCCCCTGCGGGGTGCGGGTTCAGATGGGTGAACCCCGGTGACTTGGTGTAGACGAACACCTTCTCCTTAGGTGTAGCCGACTACAAATCCTGCACCTCCTTGCACAGAGATTCCACGAAAGAGCTGAGATCGGCCACCTTGGTGTCGACTTGCGGGCGCCACTGATCGAACTCCGCCTCATCCGCCTTGAGGTCCGCAATGGAGGTTTGGACCTCGTTGATTTGGCGGTTCCCTTCATTGATGCCCTTCGTCTGCTCGTCCAACTTGCCGAGAATTTGCGCAAGCTAGTCTTCAATCTTCATTGTGAACTTACTGCGGGTCTGCGCCAGAATTTCGCGGTCCGATTCGATGTGAATCAGCGCGACGATTCCAGCACAGAGAATTTGGGTGGTGGCGAAGTGGAATCGAGTGGGGAAAAATGGGAAAGCGAGGATGAACTGGATGGATGGATCGGTTGAATCTGATACCAAATGTAACGACACCGATCGATGGATAGGGTAACTAGGAACCATGATAGTGTATATTATGAATCTATTCGAGTTTGTAGCTAAGATAGTAATGGAATCGGTCGACGCCAACGGTTTCTCAAGCTGCAGCTCGCCGCCAGTTCGCCGTCACCAACAAAGGCGAAAGCAAAAGCAGATACGCTACCCTGTTTTATATTCAGTTACAGCTACTTCAGCAGCAATCACCAGACGCAGCTGGGCTCCGTGTCTTCATTTCTTCCAGTCCGTTCCAGTGAACTTGTTGTTGGGCTTCTTGGGCCGCTTGCCCTTGCTTTTGACTTCCGGGCCTGATGCACGCACTGTGACATGTAGTAGTGTTTGTTCCTGGCCGTGATTTGATTTTGCCGGAGATTGAGTTCGGTTCGAGCCATAATCTTCTAGGAGTAGGTCGACGACTTTGTTGTGATTATCTGTGCAAATTTTGAGAATCAATTATGAAGCTTTGGGTCGAATTTTATCGCTCCGTTGGTCGCTTCTCTACTGTCCGTCAGTTCGTCAGAGTCTCTGTTCGTTGCTAGCAACCTTGTGGCTGCTCGTGTTTTTGGCAGGGGGGAAAGCCGGTTGTGGGAGTGGCTGAGCCAAAGGGCGAGAGTGCCCAGCACCTCTGGTGCTTTTCAGCAGCCATGCTGCTCGTTCTCCCAGCGTCGAGTGTTCCCTGTTCGTGAGTGTTTTTCTTTCTTTTAATTCTCGACTGCGTGCAGACCTGCAGTAGTTCTATCTGCTCTTCCTTGTTCCTGTGATTTTGCTTGGTAAGTCCAGCTTTCAGCCAAAGGCAAGGTGCATTCGTCAGGTATCTCATGGCATCGATCTCTCTGTCCATGTAATTACAGCAGCTTGGTCAGTTCTCTGGTTTGAAGTAGTAGTTGTCAATTCTTGCGACACTTACAGAAACAAAGTTCAGTTCTTTTCTTTCATTATCTTGCCTCCGTGAATTACTACTTCTATCAACTAGCAATCATGAGCTTATCATTGGAGCATTAAATTATATCACTTTGGTAAGAGTAGAATTCACGGTGGACAAAGATTGTTACTTGCTTTGCGCTGCTTGTATGCTTCGGTGGTTTTGGTTCAGGTCCTAGCTTCAAGTTTCAGCAGGTTGTTTGCCTAGTTCAGCTACTCTGTGTTGGTACTCCTATGCTGTGGCAGTGGGTGTGCAGTCCCACTCCTGCGGTCTGTGTTTGAGCAGCCAAGATTTTTCAGACCAGTTTTCATTGGATTTTCTCTAGATTTGATTTTCTGTTTTGTGGGTAGCTTGGTCGTTCGTACTTCGATTCGTATTTCGTCAGATGCGTTGAGTTTCTCTCGCCCTAAAGAATTTATCTAGGTACTCCCGTTGTCGGTTGGCGTGAGTATTTTAGTTTTGGAGATTTTGTGTGTTTGGCGGTGAACTCGAGACAATGGCCTAAATATTTCACGAGAAATTTTAAGGCTCTCATTCACCCCTTCTCTGGTCGCCGATTCCGGTCCTTTAATTGGTATCAGAGCCGGTTAAGAATCACTTCGACCTTAATCGGTCCGTGATCCACAGAAGGCGACATAGCTTTGCATCACCGATCGGGCAAGCCCTCAATTCAATAGGGAGAACTACTCGTATTGGAAGATTCGCATGCAGGCCCATCTTCAAAGGATTGATTCACGTATTTGAGAGATCATTGAGAATGCTAATTATGTGGTACTTGCTGCCTATATCAATCAAGAGCAGATCGACCAACACAATACGAATAAAATTACACGTGCTGAGATTTTCGCTGCTCTGTCGATTTCTGAGTTTGATCGTGTCTCCGATTGTGTGACCGCTCAAGAGATCTGGAGAAGGCTTCAAAGCTTCCATGAGGGTACAGCCCATGTCAAAACCAGACTCTACGTGATATACAGACTCTACGTGATATACAAACAGAAGTACGAGAACTTCACTCAAGTTGATGTAGAGACGGTTGATTCGATATTTTCTCGCTTTACCACCATTGTGAACAACAAGCGGGCTAACAATGCAGCGATGCCTTATGACGATCATTAGAGAGCACTCAAGCTTCTATATGCTCTAGATCGAAGGGTTTGGGAGGTGAAGGTGCAGGCGATCATTGAGTAGGCCAACTACGAGACTCTCACCATGGATGAGCTATTCAGTAAGCTCAAGTCCACCGAGATCAACCTCCAGATGCAGGTGAGGATCAAGAATCCGTCTGCTCCCACTATGGCCCTAGTCTCAAGTAATGCAAGTTCAAGTTCTTTTTTGGCTAACCCATTACCACAGTCTCTTGCCTTGACTTCTCTTGTGTCTTCAACAGAGGAGCAGATGGAGGCTCTTGGAGATGATGAGCTGGCACTTGTCATCAGTCGGTTCTCATGGTTTCACAAAAACCGCTTGAATCGCCAGCATGGTGGCAACAAGCAATGTAACTTAGATAAGTTCGAGTCACGCTCTTCTGATGGCATTTTTCTCGGTTATTCTGCTCACCCACGTGCATAAAGAGTACTTAATCTTGAGACTAACCGCATCATGGAGACTTGTGAAGTTACCTTCGACAAAACCAGACCTTGTTCCTCTCCTGTCTTTTAGTGTGCAGGTGATCAGGAGATGGGTGAAAGCATCTTTGTGGAGTAGGAGCAGGATGATGCCGATTGGGTGCTCCTGAGCTGACTCCATCAACTGCCCCAGTCGACCCTACGACGACTACATCGGTTCGTGGCCCCGATCCTTCTTCTTCTACTTCATGGGGGCCGAACGACCAGTATCCCTCTCTTGCACCTGAGGGAGCTCCAGCTATGGTTGAGGGGGAGGCTACTTCATCAAGAATAGTGCCTGTACACATTCAACATCGCCATCCTCCAGAGACCATGATTGGAAGCCTCAACCAGCGAGTGATCACAACAGGTCCTATGAAATCTCTCATTTCGCACATTCTACTTTTGTTGCCGATTTTGAGCCCGAAGATATTGGACACACACTATCTAATACAGATTGGGTCAATGCCATGCATGAGGAGTTAGAGAACTTTGAGAGAAACCAAGTTTGGGTCCTAGTTCCTCTACCTCCACAGTGTCATCCCATAGGTACCAAGTGGGTGTTTAAGAACAAGCAGAGTGAGGATGGGGTGATAGTTAGAAACAAGGCTAGGTTGGTTGCTCAGGGGTTTTGCTAGAAAAAGGGGATAGATTTTGAGGAAACCTTTGCTTTTATTGCCCATTTAGCAGCCATTAGGATCCTCTTAGCCTTTGCAGCTTCAAAAGGGTTTAAGTTGTATCAGATGGATGTCAAGAGTCCTTTTCTAAATGGGTACATAGAGAAGGAAGTGTGTGTGAGGCAACCCCCTGGTTTTGAAAATCCTAAGCACACAGAACATGTTTACAAAATCCACAAAGCCTTGTATGGTCTCAAATAAGCCCCGAGAGCATGGTATGCGAGGTTGAAGTCCTTTTTACTTGGGAAGGGTTTTACCATGGACTCTGTTGATAAGACTTTGTTTCTCATCAAGCAAGGCAAAGACATTCTCATTGTTCTAATATACGTGGATGATATAATCTTTAATGGCTCTTCACACGCCCTAGTGGCAAAGTTTTCTGATTTGATGAGCAGGGAGTTCGAGATGAGTATGATGGGTGAGTTGACATTCTTTCTTGGGTTGCAAATTAAGCAAACTCGGGAAGGGATGTTCGTGCACCAAGGAAAGTACACCAAGGACCTGCTGAGGAAGTTTGACATGGGTGAGGCCAAGCCTCTTTCGACGCCCATGGCGACTACCATTGCCTTGGATGAAGACATTGAGGGAGAAGCCATGGACCAGAAGGAGTACCGCAGCATGATCGGGTCGTTGCAGTACCTGACGGTGACAAGACCGGATATTCAGTTCGCGGTCTACCTTTGTGTGCGTTTTCAGTCTGCGCCGCGCACCTCGCATCCTCAAGCCGTCAAGCGAATCTTGAGGTACCTTCGATTCACTCCTGAGTTTGATCTATGGTACTCGACCACTTCCACTCTGTCTCTCTCTCGGGTTATTCAGATGCTGATTATGCTGGCTGTCGTCTTGAGAGAAAATCAACCTCCGGTCCCTGTCAGTTTTTGGGGTCTTCTCTTGTCTCTTGGTCCTCTCGCAACCAGTCTTCCGTAGCCCAATCCACTTGTGAGGCTAAGTATGTTGTTGCTGCTGCTTGCTGTTCACAACTGCTTTGGGTAGTTGCTACTTTGAGAGACTTTAGCCTGGAATTCTCCCGAGTGCCCCTTTACTGTGACAGCACCAGTGCCATTAGTGTATCCAAAAACCTAGTGCTCCATGCTAAAACCAAGCACATTAAGGTGAGGTATCACTTCCTGAGAGACAACTATGAGAAGGGAACCATAGACTTGATACATGTCCGCACCGAGAACTAGCTAGCAGACATTTTCGTCAAGCCTCTCAACCAAACCCAGTTTGCACGCTTGCGAGGGGAGTTGGAAGTGTGCTACCCTTTTTAGTTGAGGGTTGCTTTGTTTCTTGTACACTAGTTTTTGTTTCTCCTTTTGCTTTTATATCATATTGCATTATATCTCATCATGTAACATATATCATGTGCTTAGCTTCACTTGTATAGCTTGTTGATTAAGATTATGCTCTTGTT
The DNA here is from genome assembly GCA_023333625.1 of Bothriochloa decipiens. Lineage (NCBI taxonomy): Eukaryota > Viridiplantae > Streptophyta > Magnoliopsida > Poales > Poaceae > Bothriochloa > Bothriochloa decipiens. The sequence continues at coordinate 10,755,952 of CM041647.1, forward strand.
GATTAAGATTATGCTCTTGTTGATATATCTTATGGATACATAATGGCTATATAGCAGCTTAGGCTCTTCTTGATCATCTTGATACATGTTATGAGATAAGCCTATTTTGGAAACGTGAACATGCTTAATACTTGATGAAACCTGAAAAATTGTTCACCTTTGAGATGACAACTAGCATGTGTAGAATGTGTTGAGATCCATGTGCTTTTATATGTATGCTTTAGTTTTTATGTCTCATGTTTCTTGAATCATACACTTAGCTCGGATCTCTTGATATTCTTATGCTAAAACTTGATGTCTAAGCTAAGTAATGATGAAATTTTTTTAAGTTGGATCTTTACTGTCCCACGGCAATGTAATGAGACTGCTTCCCACTTGCACATAGAGATGAACTTAGGCATTGTAGTGCTAGTCCACAACCACTTGTAACGAGACAGCTTCCCACTTGCACATAGGGATGAACTCTCTGTATCTTCTAGAATCTGTAACAGGCTAGCTGACTGCCTCCATACCTATAGTGCGTGCATGTGTTTTGTCTTTCATCTCCTTTCTCCCTTGTTTCCATGAGCCGGGCATTAGATTTTGTATCTATATACTGGTATCCAGTGAGAAACTGGACCCAGTTTGTTAACGGAATTTTATTTTCTGAGATAAAAGAAAAGGTAACTCCTATTTTGTTTTTCTGGACCCGGCCATGGGTCAATAAGAATATACTGCATGCCTACATCTTGTTGTGTTGAGCCCATGTAAGTTTTATATATCTTGTGGAGACATGGCGGCCAAGCATCAAGGACTAGCAGATCAAACATTCCCTGTGGTACTTGTCTTTCTCTAGGTCCTCTTGCTTGGCTGCCTCTGCTTGTTCTTCCATCGAATCCCTGGTCCCCAATTCTTTTCTTCTTGCCGACCCCCACTACCTGCCGGCCCCTGACAACAATGCAACTCTCAAAACATTTTTTGACCTGTTACTGAAACGAATTGGTAGAAAAACAGTTGTTCCTGCCTACCCCCACTATCTATCAGCGACAGAAGAAAATCTGTGTGAGCATTGCTACTCAAAATTATTTTAATTCATTCAAACTTCTGGTGAGAAAACCCAGCGCTGGAGTCTGGCCTGGTCCTCCACTGTACTTCGAGCAGGCACTCTCCCATACTTTCCCGCCACATTTGCCATTTGGCAACCAGCGAAGCAAATCATATCCCAGCGGCGGTCGGCACGCTGCCATATCTAGCACAAGTAATGCCCGCCCACGAGGCCACGAAGCCAGTCCCGGTGGTAAACATGGCGCCACTGCTCCGCTCGTGCCCCTACCTTCTCCCGCTGCTCACGCTGCTGCCCTGCTGCGTCGTGCGGCTTGCAGATCTCGCGGCCGCGCAATCCCATCCGGGGCTAGAGGTGGACAAGGCGCGGTTGTTGCTCCAGATCAAGACTGCGTGGCCGACCCACCCGCGCTCAAGAGATGGAAGAACACCTCATTTGTGGGCGGGCACTGCAGTTGGCCATACCTCCGATGCGACGTCGCCGGGCGCGTCGTGGAGCTTTGTTATGATTAGGACGAATAAACGATGAATAACACAAGATCGAACCACAGAGAGAAACAAGATTTAACGTGAAAAACCCCTCCAATGTGTAGAGAAAAAATTACGGGCACCAGCCAACAAACGCTCCTCACTATAATCAAGAGTTTTGTGTTACAACACCGTAGCGGCGGCTTACAAGAGAGAATATATCTCAGTGAAACCCTAGCAAGGGTATATGTACCGTACCGCTACGCTCTGGCCCGGCCTTCAGCTTTTACGGGCCTTCGCTTCGCTCCGTCAGAAGTCGGCCTTTATCTTGGAGAATGAATTTGGAACATATTCAACAAACTCCACCTTAAGACAAATTCATCTTATAGCATGAATCAACACCTGCATTCTTAACATAGCAACAGGACAAATACCACTGACGCCAAATAGTCTCTTGGACTATTCTACTAAATCAACTAAGCTTGAGCACAGCTCAAACTTAGCAACAGAAACAAGCTTAGTCATCATATCAGCAAGATTATCATGAGTACTGATCTTGCATACCTTTAGCTTACCATCTTCGATCACATCACGAACAAAATGATACTTGATGTCAATATGTTTAGTCCTCTCATGGAACATCTGATCTTTGGTAAGACAAATGCCACTTTGACTGTCACAAAATAAATTAATGCAAAAATCATCTCTATACAGCTCAGCGTACAAACCTTTCAGCCAAATTAATTCCTTGGACGCTTCACAAACAACCATGTATTCTGCTTCAGTAGTAGACAATGCAACAATAGACTGCAAAGTGGCCCTCCAACTCATAACACAACTGCCAATAGTGAACATATAACCAGTGAGAGACCTTCGTCTGTCCAGATCAGACGCATAATCTGAATCCATATAACCAATAAGTCCCTTATCAGTTCTGCCAAATTTCAAACAATAATCCGCTATGCCTCTGAGGTACATGAGAATCCACTAAACTGCCCCCAATGTTCTTTACCAGGATTAGACATATACCTGCTGACCAAACTCATAGCATATGTCCAGATCAGCCGCATAATATGAATCCACATAACCAATAAGTCCCTTATCAGTTCTGCCAAATTTCAAACAATAATCCGCTGTGCCTCTGAGGTACCTGAGAATCCACTGAACTACCCCCAATGTTCTTTACCAGGATTAGACATATACCTGCTGACCAAACTCATAGCATTAGACATATATCCGCTTTGCTCCGGCCCGGCCTTCGGCTTCTACGAGCCTCCGCTTCGCTCCGTCAGAAGTCGGCCTTTATCTTAGAGAATGAATTTGGAACATATTCAACAAGCTTACCATCAACAGCGCCAGCATCAAGGGCCCGTTCCTAGACGCTGTCGACGGCCTGTCGGCCCTGGCCTACCTCGACGTCTCCAACAACAGCATCTCCGGCGCGTTCCCAACCACGCTCTATCGATGTACTTCACTCCAGGTCCTTGAGCTGTCGCACAACTACTTCAGCGGTTAGCTGCCCTCGGACATCGGCCGCTGTCTGGCGTCGAATCTAACAACTCTGCACCTAGGCAGGAACCGATTCACCGGCACTATCCTAGAGGATCTTGGTGCGCTAACTAGACTTCAGTACTTGTGGCTAGGAGAAAACCCGTTGGATGCTGGCAAGTTGCCAGCCTCATTCAGGAACCTGTCCAAGCTCGTCTTGCTTTACATGGCACAGTGCAACCTCATTGGTGACTTCCCGAGCCTAGTGTTGGAGATGTTAGAGTTGGAGATACTAGACCTGTCAGAGAACCCATTGACTGGAAGCATACCTCCGGGGATTTAGAGGCTCAAGAGGCTGGAAAAATTGTATTTGCACAGGACCAACCTCACTGGTGAGATAGTGGTTGATGAGTTCAAAGCAAATAGCTTAGTGCCCATGGAGCTTGCTACTCTTCCCCGACCTTGAGTCGTCGCTTCTTGCTTGCTGGGCTTGATCTCCAGGTGAAAACCTAAACCGGTTACCCTGGACAAGCAATGGTGGCATTTTTCAATGTCGTTCCCTTACTGGAGGCTTTGCTTGGGAAATCTTGGGTGCCCCATGCCGTCTCTCTACCACCCCCTCTCCCTAATCCTGCACAAGTTCTAACCAACGTACTTCATTGTCAATGTTCTAGCTCTGCCTTTCTCCATGATCCTTGATTGCCTTGTCTTATCAAATGCCGGTAACGAGACCATGATCCCCTCTCTTAGATCTCTTCGTGCCTCTTTTGTCAGCCCTCCAACCATTGCCCTCCCCGCGGACAGCGTTAGATGGCGGTACATGGACCCGGATGCGTTGGAGGATGTCACCGTGATGGTGTTAGAATATCAAATGCCAGTCCGAATGTGTTGTAGGATGTCACCACTTTTGGTGCCAGAATATCAAATGACGGGTGGTTTCCACCGCTGTCGTCATTCCCCTCCAAAGGTTGGGCAATGGGCGTAGGTCGGCGTCAACTGGGGCCTGGATGTGATTCAAAGATATTGTAATCACCGCTATCGTCTGTCAGTTGACTCGAAGCTTCACAGTCGCCGTGGGAGTGGAGGTCGCCGAAACTTAGCCGTTGGTGGTGATGTTGTTTGGTGCACAACTACATGCTTATCATGGGAGTTCCTTGCTTTCTCTTTGTGTTTTGGTTTTTTCAGTTTCGTCGGACAGCGCGAGGTGTGCGCAAAGCTATGCCCTAAAACGTAAAACATGTATTTGTACTATTAGGCTTCGAGAGCCAAAAGATAAATGAAAATCAAGTGGGGAACACCCCCCCGCTGACTGATAAAAAAAGCAAATAGCTTAAGGTATATTTCCATTTCTGAGAATTATAACCTTACTGGGAGCATCCCCGAAGTCTTTGGTCATTTGGAGAACCTCACAGACTTGTTCCTCTATAACAACAACTTCTCTGGCCAGATACTAGCAAGCATCGGCTGACTACCGTCACTCACGGTCCTTTGGCTGCCCTGAAACAGATTTAATGGTACACTTTCGTCAGAACTTGGGAAGCATTCGGACTTGCAATGGGTTAATGTTGATAGTAACGAGCTTACGGGTGCCATCCCAGAAGGCCTGTGCGCGAGAGGCCATCTCTAGTACCTCTACGCTCGTGGCAACCACTTGAATGGCTCCATCCCGACAGGCCTCGCCAACTGTGCAACCCTGCAAATGCTGAATCACTACAGGAAACAACGGCTTTGTCGGCTGCCCTAATCTTTGCCGACTGCCAAAGATGGGGCAGTCGACAAATAAGCCCTTTGTCGACTGCCAAACAGGGCAGTCGGCAAAGGTACTGTCTGGCCGTCGGTGAAGGCCAGCAGTCGGCAAAGCCTGCTTTGCCAACTGCCCGAGAAGAGCACAATGCTCGGTAAAAATGGGTAGTCATCAAAAATTGACGGGTTCAAACGGCGTCCGTCGCCGTGACCTTTGTCGACGGCCCCAACGTACAGCAGTTGGCAAAGATATCCTCTTTGTCGACTGCCACGCCGAGCAGTCGGTAGACAGTCACGTGGCCCTGGCTGGGCCCGGGGCCAGCCTCCTTTTGCCGACTGCCAGGCTGGGCAGTCGGCAAAGGCTGCTTCTTTGTCGACTGCCCCTGACGTGGCAGTCGGCAAAGGCACTCTTTGCCGAGTGTCTTCTTTGGCACTCGGCAAAGTTTTAATTTTATTTAGAATTTTGAATCCAAACTTTTTCTGTGGCCCCAGCATATTGTTTACAAACACATGTTCAAATTTGGGATCTTTTTACAATATTTTGCTATATTTCGTTTATTTTTTCATTTACTTGAATTTTTCCGCATAATCCAAATTTGAACTGCAGGTACATGAAATAATAAAACGTAGTCATTTAAAAAATGATATTCATGTTGGAGAGTGTATTTTGAAGCCGTGTTTATAAACTCACCCAAAAGTTTGAACGCCTTGTCCATGAAACATGACCATCCACATGCGGTAGAAGTGTTTTTTAATTATATAAAATCCAAACGAA